>VXBU01018221.1:10894-61885 GCA_013400315.1 Bombycilla garrulus | reverse complement strand
AACCCCAAAAAAACCCGGAACAACTTTCGGAGGTGCTCTTGACTCTGCTGTTTTTCAGACGTTGTTTATAGTACCCACAAGTTGTTCATAACAATAAACGATCCATTCCAAACAAGCACTGAAATCGGTTACCTAGAAAATTAACAAACAGCTCATACTGGAGACCGTCCTTTGGTGTCCTGATGGAGTGGCACTTGTAGGATGACTCCGTGATGTGGCAGGTCAGGTGGGAGATGGCGCTGTTGAGGATTTTGTTTAATTTCTCGACGAGCAAGCCATTGGTTTTCAGCCTGCAATGTGTGGTGCTAAAGCGAACAGACACCTGATAGGCATGGTCAGCTTCCCTGTAGGCTGAGAGGAAAGAGTTTGGGTGTGATCACAGATTGAATCTTAGACAGATTATCAGTTCTTTGTATTTGAAATGTGGGCTTTTATTCAAAAGTAAATAAATAAATAAAGCACAGTCATTAATTATGTCACAACACCTTTGTCCTTGACAGAGGTGACTCAAGAGTAAGAGACATTTTAGTCTGAAGTATGCAGGAATTTATGTTCTTACCGGAGACTTTGTTCCCAGATAATAAAAACAAAACAAGGAGATAAATAGAAAAATGGCACAGAACCAGCATGTCTGCAAAGCTGTGTGTCTGAAACAGACTGGTGCCAATTCTATGCAATTATGGTGTAGGAGTAATTTTATTATTATTTTAAAAGTTAGTGTTTCTCAAGCATTTTTGAGTTGTTATGTTGTAGGTGGGAAGGGATGTTGGTGAAGAGTGGTTACAAGAGGTGGAAGGGGCTGGAGTGCAGATCTCAGATAACTCTGGAATTCTTGCAGTTAATTCTGTACCTAAGGGTAGCGATTATTTTATTGCCATATATTCTTGGGAACAGCAATATTAAACTTTTTGTGTATAAGTAAAAAAATTAAGTTTCTATTCTGGGATAACATTTTAACTAATTATTTTGGTTGGTTTTTTTAATCAAACCTTGCAATAAACACAGAGTTCACAAACCCCCCAATCTCCAAAGGCCATGTGCTTACTCCTAACTTAGCAATCTTACCATAAACCATGAATTTATAAGTCTCAACCATTTCTATTTCTTCCTGTGTTGTGGTTTCGATGACTTTGTAGGAGAGAGTACAAGTGTAGGCACCAGACATCGAGACCCTGAAACCCATCACCATCAGCTTCCCTGTCTCTGTCAGATTCACGTATCTTTGCCCTAAAACAGAAATATTGGCTTGACAGAAATGTCCAATTTCTGATTTAGAACATTTAGAAGATTTAAAATATTTGTAGATGAAATCTTCCTCCTGTGCATAATGACGCTGGTTGTTGTTACCCTGAAATGATCCAGAATTTATGACTTTTAGGATTTGCTACAAATTTCCTTTTAGCTCAAGTATCTGAAACTTTTAAGAGAAGAGAAATGGAGTTTAATGTCAGAACTTGTGGAAATATCTGGCAAAGGGCTAGGGAACTATTTGGAATCACTGGGGGGTGTGAATAGAAACAAGGAAAATATGTGATATTTTTAGTCTGAACTAACCTTGTAAATCTATTCCATCTGGACCAATCCACGAATAGTTGGGATCTATTATTCTTTCTTGAGAAAGAGCCAAATCCATACAAACCAGGAACGGGCTGTTTGTGAACACCTTAACATACACACTCACTGCAATACAGAATCAGGTAAATTATGTAAAATGCTGATATTGAATGAAATCACCAAAAAAAAACCCCAAAAACAAAACAAAAACCAAAAAAACCCCAAACCCAAACAAAAAACCTTCATTGAAAATTGTGTTAGAAGTGTATTTGTTCAGTTTTGGACTTGCAAAGTGTAATATTAAAGATCACTCTCCATTTGTTCTTAATTAATATCCTGGAACTGTCCACAGTGTGGCTGGTGCTGACTGTTAGAGGGAGACACTCATGTCCCACACACAAACTGTGGTTCAGGCATAAAAAAAGAACCCGATTTTTCAGTGAAACCCTCATTTAGATGTTAAATTTTCACCAGTGCTTTCAGCAGCACTGTGGGACAAATATATTTCCATCCCCATCCCCCTTTTTCTTATCCCTGTGCATACAAGATTATGTCATTTCCATGTGTACTGGTGCTACGTGAGGATTTCTGGGCTTAAAATCCCACATTCCTGTAAAAACTAAATATAGATAGAAAAAAAACCCAAGTTTACCTTCATGCCTGGCGTCACCATAAACTTCATTCTTTCCAATTAAATCAATAGATTGCTCTTCTTTCGGTTCTGCTCTCACTGCAGGGAAAAGTAATTGGAATATTAGAGAGCAACCTTAAATGTGTGATTGTTAATCCTTTATTCCACCGTGGCTTTTGTCTCATTTTGTTTCTTTTGTCTTACTTTTCCTTTTTCCCTATGCTTTTTTCTTAGCAACAAGCAGGAGCCCCTATTTTTGACCTGTCACTTTTGAATTGTTTTGGTGTCCATGTTGCAAACCTACCTGGATGTACCAGATTCCAGACCAGATGAACCTTCCTCTTCACAAAAAGCCACTAAAATAGTTATAAAATCTGACTATAAATTGAAGGCTCTGAGATGATACAGGGTAGGGATCTCTCAGCCCTTTCCCTTCCAGAAAAGATCAGGCTGATATCAGGCGTGAAGGTTTCTGTGACAAGAATCCCCAGGAGAGGTGAAAATTATTGGAATTTTTTTTTTCTTTCAGGCCATGGGCACACTGGGGTGGTCCTGTCTGACTGTTGTGTCCCAGGGTTGAGCCTGGGGGACAGTGCGGTGTCAGTGGAATCTATGACGACCCCTCTTAAGGGGCTTCAGCCCCCTGTCCCCTCTTAAGGGACTTCACCATCCACTCTGAGGGAAGGTTCAGTGGGGTGTCAGTGGAACCTATGACGACCCCTCTTAAGGTCCACTCTGAGGGAAGGTTCTGTGGGGACGTTTGTCCCCTACAGTGGAGCAGTACCCACCAATGGCATGCCAATGGAGCCCACCTCTCCCCTCTTGAGGGGCTTCATCTCTCACTCAGAGGGGGGGCTTTTTGGGGACATTTGGGGACATTTGGAGAGGTACCCCTCAGTGGGGTGTCACTGGAGCTCACTCTGTCCCCTCTAACGGGGCTTCAATCTGCCACGGAAACAAGGCTCTATGGAGGTTTTCCCTCCCCGCTGACGGGCTCCCACCCCCTTTACCACCCTCTGAGCCGACCGGCCTCACACCAACACACCCCGAGTGGCGCTCACCCCATCCTGCCGCCACCACCACGGCCGCCACGGCCGCCAGGCCCAGGAGAGACCCCGGGGGGCAGCGGGGCCGCCCGCCGCACCCCGCCATCCTCCCGCCGCCCCCCGCCATCCTCCCTGCTCCCCTCACAACGGCCGCCGCGGGCGCGAGGGGGCGCTAACGGCCCCCCTTCCCCCCGCCTCCAGCCCCGCGCGCGCACGGCGCTTCCCGCCCTTTTCCCTCCCCTCAGGGCTGAGGGCGGGAAGGGTGCGGTGTCTCCGCCGGGGTCCCTCGCTCCTTCTCCGCTCCCTCGCCCACTCTTGGTGCTTTTTATACTGTCTTTAAAACGTTCTGCTTCCTCGCCAGCACTCCACTGAGCTTTTTAAGCAGTATTTTGTTGTGGGGAGGGTTTTTTTTTTGTTGTTTTCTCGCTTTCAGGTCCCTGAGGCGCTTGGCAGCGAAGGACGGCCCCGGCCAGCCCCTCAGCGCCCGTTGTAACACTTCAGCCCCACGTCGCTCCTCCACAGTGCGCAGTGAGATGTGTTTTAGACTCTAAAGTGGTTTTTTTTCCTGCTGTGGGACAAGGAGAGGGAAGTACAGGGGGACAAGGGAGGAAGAGGCTCCGTCACAGCTGTGTCTGTCAGTGCTGAACCTGCCCTGGGCTATGGAAGGTGATCCTGCCCATGGTAGGGGGTGGAAGGAGGGGAACTGGAAGGGCTTTAAGGTCCCTTCCAACCCAAACCATTCTGTATTTCTGTCACTTGCTGTGAGAAAGACTGAAAGTAAGAGCTGGGCACATCCTGTGGCTTTTCCTCCTGAGGGGCTGTGAGTGCTGGGTGTTCTCCAGCTGCAGGTTTCTAGAGAAAGTCATTACAGGACACATATTTTTACACTTAAAAGTAAAAAACATCCCTTTCAGTACCTAAAAGGGCTCCAAGAGAGCTGGAAAGGGATTTTATACGAGGGTCAGGAGTGATGGGATGAGGGGAATGGCTTCAACTAAAAGCAGGAGATTCAAATGGTATATTATTGTGTATTGTTGCTTGAAGCAATCTGGGATTGTGGGAGGTATCCCTGCCATGGCAGGGGTGGAACTGGATGGTTTTTAAAGTCCCTTCCAACCCAAACTCCTCTGGGATTCTATGATTCTGCCGCTTGCTGTGACTGAAAGTAAGCACCAGGTGAATACTGTTCACTAGAAAATAAAGCCAAATGCCACAGTATGCAAGTGACTTTCAAGTCAGTTACAGGTTTGGAAAAGTTGCTACATCTTTGAAACATTTAAACATGTAACTATTTTGTTTCTAGAGCAGGTGATACAAAAACACTCAGGAAGCTGCCGACAGAGGAAGGAGGGTCCTTGCATTTGACGGCACAGCACTGTCCGAGACAATCAAGACCAGAACGGTGGCCAAGCCTCTGGAAATTAGCAAAATAGTATTTATCCTACATACCTAGATCATATTTATCACTTCAGACCATGCTAGTGTCCAAAATTGATGTCACAGTATTTGCATAACAAATATGGAATCAACCAACACAGGCATAAGAGTTATATTTATAGAGAGCTGTGAAAGTTTTAACTCAACACTTCCATGTAAAAAGAGCACTTAAGTTATGAGTTTACTTTAATAAAGAAAAGAAAAATTTGGTAAAAATTAAAAAAAAATGCGTGAAAAAGGAGGTATCAAGTTATTGATGGCAAATAGTTTTACACAAGCTTTCTTCTTAGACCAACACAATAACTCAAGTGGTCGGTTAAGGTGGAGGATCTGTGTCAGGGTTTTCATTTTTAATGTCCTTGAGCTGCTGAGCAGGTCAGAACTGGGACCACCTCAGACGATCCCACGTTCCCATGTGCTGAATGTTTTCAGTTTTACTCAAAGTGAACATTTCATGCTGACACTGTGCAGGCAAAATGATTCAGTTGGTAACGTGTCTGCTATAAACGAGTCATATTTCAGCCCCAGCAGCCTCAGTTCCTAAGAATGTTTATAGCTCTTTCAGGTCCTGCACAGCCCATCAGTCCCCAGGTTGCTAATTAATATGAAATAGTATCACTACTATAAAGCTTTGGCTGCAGTTTTGGTTCTTTATAAACCCATAGTCAGTGTCTTTAGCCAAATGACTCATTTATTTTCAATGCTATAATATTTCTGACTCCCAGACTGTTAAATTGTCATTATAGATTTGTAAGCTCGGGGGGGATGGAGGGCATGAAGGGGAATGGGTTATTTTTAAGAACAGGAAGTGTTGCAGGGAGGATTAATAGGACAAAAAGTGAATTCAGGTGCTTATATTTGTGTTTAAAACCTGGGTTACTGAGGTTTGGTGGTTTGTTTTTTTTGTTTGATTGGTTAGGGTTTTTTGGTTTGTTGTTTTTTTGGGTTTTCTTTTTTTTGTTTGTTTTATTTTTTGGGGGGGTGTGTTTGGTTGGTTTGGGTTTTTTTTTTGTTACTAGTGTATCAGTAGGAAATGACAGAAGAGGACAAAAATCTGCAGTTGCAAACTTGATCATGGAGTGAGTAGATATTTAAAAGGTGACTATTTTATCCTAGGAAATATGTAGAAAGATTTCCAGGAGTGCAGTCAGGTGAAGGACCTGTTGCAGGGCTCTGGAGGGGCTGCAGACCACAAGTTCTGTCTCTGATCTTTCAGGTGAGTGATCCAAAGGTGGCATCACACAAAGGAGGGTCACAATTAGCACAAGGTTATTTTTATAGACTAGGAAAACAAGACTTGTTTGATTTGTGCCCTTAAAATAAAAACAGTGAAGATAGAATTGTTTCTCTGAGGGTAAACATGAGGGAAAGTAGAGATTTAAATCAGAGAACAAATCTGGCAGTAGAGAAAATGGCTGTGGATAATCCTGGGATGGAAACCAGAGCTTTCTGATTGCTGCACAGCAATCCCAGGGCTTCCTTAAAATTTGTAGAACCAGGAAACCTGCCTAATTAATAAACGATTCTGGAACAAGGTTACAGAGATTGTCTGGAATAGCCAAGAATTGTCTGATTATCCCACCTACTTTTTTTAATTTTTTCTTAAACATTTTGTTTCTAGAATCTTTTTCCAAGCAATGGAAAGGCAACAGTGCAAGAAGCAGCCGTTGGCACCACACAGGAAGTGAGTAGGAGAATCATGTTTCCATGTTGTTATCCTGCTCCTGATCTATGGTAATTCTCGCTTGCTGCCTTTGGGTTTAGATCCAAGTGATGAGCTCAGATCCCAATTTCACTTCTCACTTCGCTAACTGGTTTTGGGCCTGAAGTGACCTCTAAATGTCACCTGCTGCTACCCCCTGCCTCAGCAGGCATATTCTGCACCTGGTCAGGTCTCTCAAAGCCCTGTTCCAGCCCGGTGTGGAATGAGCCTCTTTTCAGAGTATGCACTAGAGGACTTTGAAATTCATATTTGTTTTATTTTATTGAAGAACTTTGTACTTTCATTTTATGCTAAATGGCAACACTTTCTTAAGAAAACCATCTCAAGTTCTGTTTACTATTATCTCAGCCATTTAACTTTAACACACAGTCCGAGGTGTGCACATTCTGGGGACAAAAGTGATTGAGGGCGCCCCAAATCCCCCAAAACAGGCGTTGTGCCCTCACCCCCGCGCTCCTCCCGAGGGGAGGGAGTCTCCTGCGAGCGGCACCAGCAGCAGCTCTAAGGCAGGCGATCCGGGACCGGCACCGGGACCGGGTCGGATCCTCTCCCCGCCACCCGGCGCCGCTCTCCGCCCGCCGAGCGCCGAGCCGGATGTCACGGTGACGGGCGGGAGGCGAGGCCGGTGCGCTCCGCTGGCAGTCCCGAGCCCGGGCGGGCAGGTGGAGCTGGGACCCGCGAACGGAGCATGGAAGGTGAGAAACGACCCCGCTCTTCCCCCCGGCCCCTCTGCCCCGCTGGGCCCCGCAGCGTCTCCATCGCCCCGGAGCTTTCAGCCGCTTTTTCAGCATTTGCTGCAAACAGATCGCAGGCTCTGGAAAAGAAATCGAGTCGCGTGTAGCAATTAATCGGGAAACGAACAGGGCTTTTTGCCCCCTTTCTGTTTAATTTCGGAGATATCACAAAACGCGTGATAAAGACGGGGTTTAGAGCGCGCTTTATCTGCTGTTTGTATTCGGGGGTTTAACGGATTCAAGGATGTCTTCTTTCTTTTCCCCTGTAAAATGTGCCCATAATATTCAGAGCCAGCAAAAACTAATCTGGGAGTTAATATTGGGCTCTGGAATAATTACCTGTCATAGAAAAGCAATATTTCTGGTGTTTTTAACAATCCTGGCAAAGAAGCTTTGCAAAGCATCACTTGGTTTCTTATTTCAAAGGTGGGGATTCTTACTTCAACTCAGTGTTTTAAGGGCTCCAGTTTAGATTCTGCTCTGTCTCAACGACTTGAGCCTTTTGGTTATTTTAAGTTAGCTGCAGATGCCTATTTAAAAATGCATTTTCCTTTGCTGAAGGCCTTTTCACTGTTTACATGTAAATAATCACTCATTGAATCTGACTGAATTGAGAATGTTGCTGTTTGAGAGAAGTAACTAATGATTTGAAAGAATGGGTTTGAGGGCACTTTGGCATTTGAAAATGAAGCTTCATTTTCTTGATCGAGTTGGGGTCATTGTTTTTCTGGGAGAGGAAAGTTTGTGAGGTGTGTTGGAATAGACTCCAATTAGAAAATAACAGAGTTTCACTATAACTGAGGTTATCTAAGAAGTAATTTCTTCGGTGTTCTTATTTCTGGTGTGCTCAAAGTGAACACGGAAATGATCCTTCGGGTTTTGGATCTGCACTTGAGCATGATGAGGATCCATTAATGTGTCTGCTATTGTTGCATTGGGGATTAAATTAGTGCAACAGTGTTGTAATCTGTTATCCCTGGATACAGTAACTTCCAGGAGTGTTTCTGTGGGTCTTGGACAAATCTCTGTGCCCTGAGGACACAGGGATAACACAGCTGACTTGTGCGTGGAGGTTTGGTAGGGTGACAGCAGACAGGCCCTGCCAAGAGTGGGTGTTTGAACCAAATTTGTCATTAGCTTGATTGTATCTCTCCGTATCTGGTTTGCTTTTGTGACTACAGGAAGAACTGTCCAGCTGGAGCTGTCAGCTCCAGGTTCTGAGCTGGGATCAACAGGTTGGATCAGGAGTTGGATTTTGATGATCCTAGCAGGTCTCTTCCGACTCAGGATATTCAGTGATTCAGGATATCCTATATTGGATCACTGAATTATTCTGCTGGGTTTAGAAGGTTGTATGCACCATTATGTGAAAAATCTCCTTATTTATACACTGCTGATCAGGATTTCTTCCCAAAATGACAGGTGCACTTAAAATGCCCATGATGTTTCACACACTGCATGGTGCTTAAAAGCAGCAAAGTATCAGAGACCCCATAAAGAGTTTACTTGGCCCATGTGCCTCCTCCAGAAAGCCATGGAGGCTGTGAAGGCTGGAGAAGTATATTCAGTGGACACATCTGCTAAAATTTCTCTCCTTAATGGCCCAGTGTGGGTTGAAGGTGAAAAACTTGGTGGGGTGCAAGAGGTTGAGTGGTCTATGTAGTGAAGACACAGACTTCAGACAAGGAAACTGGCTGTGCTTGCTCCATGTGCTCTGATGGAAGGACTAAGAGCAGATGGGATTTTCAGAGGTGTCCCCTTCCCAGTGCTGTTGGGCTGAAAAGTGCAGCTGGCAAGAAAAAGGCAGCATTCTGGTTTCACTTTGGGGACAAATAGGTGAAATTATAATGATTCAAGATATACCCCCCATTCTGCATCAAGGACAGAAAGGCATTAGGGTCATCAGCGATTTGAAAAATATCCATTTTAGGGAGGTTACATTTCTGGCTGACTATTCCGGTCAAACACCAGGATAAAGCACGAATAGCGTTGCATACTAAAATACCACAACACTTTTTTAGCAAGTTATTTGAATATTTTGGCTCCCTTTGCCTATTGGCGTAGAACACAGGATGGCCAAGGATTGGTTTCGAAAGCACATGAATTTTACTTCTGCTTTGTAAGTGCACATCATGCCTCTGCTGCAGCACACAGAGACGGGCGTCCTCTTCCCATGCACCCCAACCAGTGGAGCTCTTTGAAGCTTGGGAAGACAAACGTGTTCTGTAAGTGATTTCCTGCCCAGTGTTTTTCTGAATATTTGGTACAAAAATGGTTTTATTGATATAGAATCAGGGGTGGAATCTATCCACATGTTCTCACCATGAAGGATGTGGCTTAGGATAGTCAGGAAAGAGATCTGAGGTTAAATATTAAGAGGTTGCTAAGGCTCTAAGAAGCTGCTAGAAACTGATGCTGTAAAGAAACCAGGCGCTGGTGAGGGGAGGTTGGAGGCTTGAAAGCGAGAAGAAGACCAGGATGTTTCTCAAGCAAGAAGAGAAACACTCTATGGTGTGTCATTGCTCTTATCTCTTCAAAGGGCTGTCCTGCCCAGCAGCCATCATGGGCATGAAAATGAAACTGTTGTGCTCAACAAAGTATGAATAAATTCATGGACTCCATCTCAGCAGGGAGGAAATGAAGGTCCAAGGAGGCTGAACAGGTCCTGCTTGGCTCTCGCAGGGTTCGGGCTGTGCCGTTCTCCAGCAAGATGTCCTGCAGCTGCCAGGGAAACCTGAGGAATCCAATGGTTTCTAAAAATAAATAGTTATCCAGGAATATATGTAGAATTAATGGAATTCAAGCAGTCATGTTGGGGTTCTAGTTCTTTCTTCTGTGACCTCCTGGAAGCTCAGGGAAATGCAGGATTGCTGCTGAGGTTTTGACAGCTTCAGCCTGGGGTTCTCACCCCCATCACACAAATGGAGCGACGGTGCCAGTATTCTGAATGCAATAAAATCCGAAATCAAGTGTTGCAGAATAAAGGAGATTTCATTTAATCATGTGTAGAATTACAAGGGTTTGTGTAATTTAAGTGTTTTTATTCATGGAATCACAGAATGTTTTGGGATGGAAGAACATTAAAACTCAACCAGTTCCACCCCCTGCCATGGGCAGGGACACCTTCCACTATCCCAGGTTGCTCCAAGCCACATCCAGCCTGGCCTTGAACACTTCCAGGGACGGGGCAGCCACAGCTTCTCTGGGAAACTTATTGCGGTGTAAAGTTAAAATCAATATTGGAGAAAATTTTGTTCTTTTACCTAGAGTTTACTAATGCTTTCTCATCATTATTTGCTGTATAACTTGGTCCATTTGCTTCTTTGTGCCTCAATTTCCCGGCATAATAGAATGAAAATGAGAAATTAAGGGCTATAACTATACAGTTCCTTGATCTTTCTTATTTATGTCAGAATATTGATTCAGTAAATATCTGGACTTCTTGTAATTTAATTCTGTGATTACGATGCAAGACCTTTATTTTGTTGCACACATTATCCCCCCCCTCTATTCATGCAGTTTTTTTGGAGTACCTCCTCTGATACCAGGCTGCCTCATTGGAGAGTTACCAGAGCTTTATATTTTAACGTTGCAGAGACCACAAAAAAGTTCCATATGCAGAGGAGGTAAAGACAGATAATTATGGGGTAAATGTCACCCGTGGTTAACACCTCATGCCCGCTGCCTGGGTGTTGCTGTTATGTAACTGCCAGGAGGAAATTTTCCTGGTCCAGAAACTATTATTTTTTAGGTTCAAAGTTGATAAAAGATATTATGGCATGTAAAAACTAAAGATGAGGGGAAAAACTACTGGAAAGAAAGGAGGAAGGAAGCAGGTAACTGTGTCTGTGTTAAGAATTCAGCCTCCTAACAATGAAATCTCAAGGCAGGGAGGCCTTGAGTGAAGACATAATGAGACAGCTCAGGTCTCCAGTTCAAATGAACAGCTGAACTTTGGGCACTGCAGTGGGCAGCGGGAATACCTGCAGCTTGTGTTGGCTTCAGAGCTGCTGAGCCCCCAGCACGCTGGGAAACCAGGCAACACGGGTAGTCCTCTGAAAAATTTTTAAAATTCCTAGCATTTGATCCCTTCTGGAATTTCTCTGTGGGAATTAGACTTGCATTCCCATGAAATCTTGTGAAGATAATGGGGGTTTCCCTTTGTATTGGAAAAGGAATGTGAAAACGTCTTTGTGCTTTGGAGAAATTAAGTTCCTACGCAGTTGCTACGGCTGCACCGTGCTCACAGGGTACTTGAGTAAATCAAAAGCATAAGGTACTCAGTTTTATAATTTTTGAAGTTAGAAAATCATACTTAATCCCTTTTCTGGGCATAGACCAGTTCTCTGGGTATAAAGAAGTGAAGCATGATACTAATTTGGTTTTTGTTTCTTTGAAAACATTTTATTTTTCAATTTTATTTTCAGCCAAGAAAACAGGAATTTGTAAGACTGTAACAACTGTCATGAGCTGTTCTAAATATTAGACACCTCAGGCTGCTTCTCTTTTGCAGATTCACAGCCCGGGATGGACCTCAGTAACCCTCAGGAACAGCCCACAGCTGCAGGTACTGTGCTCTTCAGTTGTGTTCTTCCACCCTCTCTTGACAATTTTTCATTTAAATGGAGAAAAAAACATGAGCTGCAGCTGGTTTAGTGTCCCAGAACACTGAATAACAGAGTCAAAAGTACAAAGAGGGGCATTAAAGGCAAAAAAGTAAATTTTAGAGATGAAATAAAACTGTGGAAGTTCAATATAACATTGGAAAATTACAATGAAGTGGGAAAAAATACTATATAGAAGAAAAGGAACTATTTCCAGGAGAAAGTTGGAAGTTTTGATTAGGGAAGCAAGAATAATACAATTCTCCTGGTTGACTGCACTTCTGAAAATATGAAAACAAACCTCCTGAGTGAGTTTGACAAGTGTTTCACTTTCTTGTTAATCAAAAAGTCGAGCCTCTTTTCAGCTCCAGTGTAATATTCAGCTTGAGAAGGATGGGGGTGTTACCATCCAGCTGTCAGTAGGTTAAAGAATTTACCAGGAATTTCACAGTATTGCTGTAAATTTCAAAAATTTCCATAATGTTTAAAAGAAAATACTTCCTGCTTTTTTAGTGAAATATTGATCTGAAATTTACAGAAATACACATAATATGGAGTTAGTTTGCATCATGGGGTTAATAAAAGAGGCTTTATTTGAAACACTTCACCCGAATAAATTTCACTAAGGTTCAAAATGTGTCTTCATTTCTGAGGAGAGACTGGAATCTCTGGGATGCTGATCTGCATGATAATGCTGATATTTAAAAATACACACGTGGAATAAGCAGAGAAGTGTAAGTGGGTTCAAAGAGGCCTTGATTACATATGCTTGAGCAGTTTTCTGGCCTAAGGCCAGAATGATTAATATTTTGCCCAAAAGAACAAAGTGGAGCTGTGATTCCTTTGCCTTGCTCCAAGGAGCTCCATCCCTGCTCACAGCAGTTGTCAGAGCACCTATGATTGAGTTAGATATACTGGATTTTATTCCTGCTGTCATTTAGAACAACCTCCAGAATTTAGATCTGGACAGAAGCTGAAAATGGATATGTGTGAGAGTTTGTGTAGGATTTTGGGATGTAAAGTCAATCCCCAAAGTGCAACCACTGTATCTACAGAAAAAACACTGTGGGTACTGTCAGCAGTGCTGGGAGTATGCAGGTACTTTCTTTGAGAGAATCATCTGGAAATATTCTTGGAGAATAAATAGTTAATTGGTTTTTACCTTTTTTTTTTTTCCAGAAGAACAAGAGGATTTGACAGACTGTAATCTGAACAAATCCCAGGAAATGGAAAGCATGGATAATGTGGAAGATATGAAGGAACACAATCAGTCTAATGAAGAAGCAGGAGGTAAAGTAGAGTTGGAATTCTGATAAATAATGGTTGTATTTTGTCTTTTTGTTCTGTTTATGCAATGAGAATATGCCTTTAAAAGGAATAGCAATACAATTCATTCAGTGCATTTCAACACACTCTAAAGAGGAGCAGCATTTTTCCATCAGGGAACCTCACGTGCATTTTACCAAAGTCAGTTTTACAGGATCTATGAAATATGGATGGGAAGATAAAAGAGCAAGTGCATCTGGTGAGCCTTTAATGTGCGTGATAACAAATTCCTAAGAGCAGTTTGCATAGGCAAATCCTGTGTTAGGACTGCAATTTTTATTAATCCTGCTAAGTACTTTCATACCTAAAAACAACTTGATAATTTATTCATTTTTTTGAAAGAAAGAGCAAGTCACGTCAAATTCGCAGGACCACTCAGACCTGTAAAATTTAAAACTGTAGTAGCAATACTTGAAATTGTAAAGGGGAGGTTGGTCAGTTTTCCACGTTTATTGTTGAAGAAAATACCCTTCCTACAGGTCTGAGAGAAAACATAGGGATTAATTAAAACAGTAAACCATCTTTAAAAACCAGCAGGCCCTTTTCATTTATAGATAGAAGATAACAGCAGCAGCTCCTGAAACTTGGCAATCTTACAGCCCTCAGAGCTCAGGGGATATGTGTCTATGACATGGATGTTGAGTTTCTTCCGTGCTGTAGAAGCTCCTAAACTGAAATCTCAGCATTAACAACAGTTCCTGCCCAAGATCTGAGAGTGTTCACCCGTGCCAGGGGCCTCAGCCACAACCAGTGAGGAGTGTGCCTGGTGGAGGATGTGGGGCACGTGTCCTGGGGACAGCACACAAGGTGTTGCCATTTTCACAGGGCCTTTCTGTGCCACAGGTCTGTGGCAGTGCAGCAGCGCCAAGGGAAATTACAGCTGTGGCTTTGGGTAGGAGTTTGAGGTAGTGTTTGTATCACATGAATCAAGTAAATCACTAAAGAATTATGTGTTTTGGCTCTGCGAGTAGCTTTGGTTGTTCCCTCTAACATTAATGTGATTATTTTGCAGTGGTTATACTTTTGCATTATTAAAGACCAAATGTTTTTATTGGTTAACAAATTGCAAGCAAACATAAAACACTCAAGGGAGTGGTGAGATGAATCTCACCCGAGGATCTACAGCATCAGTATCTGAAACTCTGTTGGTGTCTGGCCTTTCTGGACAATTTATGGAGAGACATCACAAGGGTTTTCTGACCAAATTTGGGTGTCTGGATTAGGATGAAAAGCCTTGTGCCTCCAGAGCAGCTGCTGCTTAGCAGGATTCTGCAGTGGAGATTAGCTCATTATAGATATGTGCAATATAGAGCCTGCCTTGGGCAGGTGAGTTCTGCTCTGCTTACCCTAAATACAGAAGTTTAATAGAATAGACAGAATATGGAAGACTTGAGCATTTTCTACATCCAAGACAGCTGATCTCTCAGATCCCACAGGATATAAAATACTCACAGCCATGCTCCAGCTGTTTCTCCACTCCTTGCACCAATTCCACTCTCACTAGCTCACTTCTCCCTGTGTTTTCCCAATGTCCCAGCCCTTCATTCCTCCTGCTCCCTGAGCTGTGGGTGCAGGAAGCCAGGACTGTGTTTCTTTCCCAAACCCCTCAGCATTGACCACCTGAGAGGAGTTGTAGCTTCTTCCCACCTTCCCACTCCAGGAGCCATGGCCATACTGCTCCTTTGCAGTCTCCAGGCATGAAGCAGGACCTTTTAAGTCCTTTTCCTGTTCTCTGGCTGCCCCGTGCCTCCAGTACCATTTCTCTCCCTCTTTTCCATACATTTAAGTCAGGAACAACTTGGACACATGAGAGGCTGTGTCGGTACTGCTCTTACCATTCATTTTTTATATTGCTGCTGATCTCTAAAAGTCTCTTTACCATTTGTTCTGGAATGCAAACACTGAAAATTTACATCTCAAAGACAATGCTATAAATATCAATAAAACATATTTCCCCTCCAGCAGCCTCCCTTACCATTAGAGCTCATTCATTATAAAGTGAGTACGAACCTTCAGTAGCACAGTTCCTTGCTGCTCAGTGTAGGAATAAAGCCACGACTGCAAGGAGAAAGCTGCTCCAAATGCACAAAAAAAGGTATCTCCAGCATCTCTATGTAAAATGACACAAAATAAAATATACATTGTGTTTGCTTCAGTGCTTCACACACTGTTCTCTGCAGTCATTCTGATACCGGAAGCACAATAAATCTTAAATATTTAAGCATGCTGTGCTAGTACTCCAGGCCTCGCAGTGATCAGTGGGTGCACTTAAATTGCCTCCCAACAACACCAGTTCAGTTGCTGTTGGAGACTGAAATTCACAAATAATCTCAGCTTTCATGTCATGCCCTCTATAAAATAGCAGCAGCTCTGTTAGTCCTTGAGCAGTCCTCGTGGGTCAGTAACTACTGTCTGACTTCTATAAATGAAACCACATTCTGACAGTGCTGTCCTGGTGGGAGGATTATCTTTTAGGGATCACTAACACTGGTAAAAATGAATATATAATATTCTTCAGGATCACAGAATAGAAATGTCATCAGAAATGGTGATGGCTTTTGGAAAAAGGATTATGTCCTGCCTACACCTGAAAAAGAGTTCAATTTCTTTATTTGGCACATTGATACGATCACTAATCCCCTCATTTTATATCAAATTTAAATAGAAATAATGAAAAAATATTTATGTGGTTCTCATAAATGTTAATCATGTTTGTGAGTGAACAATTCCACTCCAGCACCTTCCCAACTCATTGCTGGTGACAGCCTGCGACACAGAAACCTCTCCTTTTTCTCTCCTGAACCCCAGCACAATCCGTGCCCCCGGGGTTTGTTCCATCTGCTGAAGGCCATCATGGGAACATGAGGCCACTGACTCATGGAGAGAGATCAGGCCTTCGATAACCTGCTTTCCACTGCCTTAGTATGTCTGTAACATGTTTTTCTCCAGCACAATTATGGCTGGTTTTTCCATGTCTTGTCAGCCATTTGTAGTCAGTAGGAATCTTCCAGTTTCTTGGACTACATGTTTTTGTGACTTTTGCATTATTCATGGGTGACACTGTGAGTTTGTTGTGGGGAATTATTCTGAGGCTTTGAGCAGAAACTGGATCTGCTTAAGTCTCGATGTTTTCTGACTTGGTTTGATGGAGCCTTTTATGCTAAAAGTGGTGCTGAGAAAGCTTACAGACAGTTCATAAAAGCACTAAATTAATGTGTAGGGCTGGAACACCATCACTGGGGCTCATTTGGCATTAAAAAATTCCACTTTTCCAGCAAACAGTTCCGTATTTGCACTTCCCTGAGCCTGTGCAAACACACCAGCTTATGGTGGTTTTTTTTAATGTGTGTCCTGACACAGGTGAGATCCCATTCCATGGAAACAACTCAACTTGTCTTATTCCACCCCCCTGTTAAACAGGCTTCCATGATGATCAGCACTAAGTATCGGGCAAACAATTAGGCAGCAGGCTATAGTAAAATGGTAATTAAAAGCTTGATGGGGAAGAAGGAAAAAAAAAAAGAAACAAAACCCCCTTTTCTTGCCTCAAGGGACTGGAAGCTGCACGCTGTGGTGCACATGGTGTATGCTCGCCTGCAACCATAAAAATACACCGTTCCCATGGCGCTTCCTGTGTCTAGTCTGAAAAGAGACAAGCAATGAGAGCAGGGGGGAAGAGCTTGATTTCCCCTGTTCCTTTATGTGCCCCCGTCACTGTTACCTTTGGTGGCCAAAGTTGACACATCTTTAATTTCAAAATTAAATTTAAAAAGCCACGTTCCTTCCTCTGGGAGTCGCAGTCAAGCACGAGCGTTTAATTATGTCTTAATTCTCTCAGCTGTTGAGGCTGACAACTTTTGGGGTGTTATGAATGTCAGAGAGCTTTCATGGTTGTGAGCTAAAAAGAGATAAAAGCCACATTTGTGGTTTATGGATGTTAATTGCTGCTGCACTGAGGTGTGTGAGGAGTGAGGCAGGAGAGGTGACAGCCTCGCTGGGGTGCTCAGTGAGGTTCCAGCGGTGCTGCAACACACACTTATCTGCCTGGAAAGGAAGTGCCGTTTTTTATCAGAATATTACATCTCCCAAGCCCAGCTCGAGCCCCGGCGCTCATGGGACTTGGGGTTATCTCACAACATCAGCAGAAGTTCACTGCAAGGGGATTTCTGTAGTGTTAAACCCAACAAGGAGCATGTGCTCAACGGGTCAGGCTTCTCTGGGGGCTCTACTGGGACTGAAAGCCGCGTTTTCCTTATCAACAAACGATCCTCTTGACTTTGTTTGAACTCTTCAGACTGTGCCGTCAGCGGCAGGAATGCTACCAGGCACGCTCGGTGACATCAACGGGGGGGTGGTGTCACCCAGCCTGTAAATGATTGACATCAGCTGGACTATCCCGAGCATGCAGCACTGACACAGACACTCGGATACTCTGATTGCCCGGAGATAATCAGAAAGTGCAGCTATTTCTCATTCTAATTAACCCATTATAGTGATTAGAAAATAGAATTTACTTTTGAGCTATCCTGACTCCCAGTGGAAGCTCTCAGACAGAACAAAGGCTGGAAAGAGGATGGATGCAGAGTTATTCAATAGATGATGGGCTTCATTCCATAACTTAAAACTGGTTGGGGTTTTCTTGGTTTGTTTTTTTTTGTTGTTGTTTTTTTTTTTGTTTGTTTGTTTGTTTGTTGTGGGTTTTTTTGGTTGGTCAGTTGGTTTGTTTTGGTTTTTTTTACTTATTCTACAATGTGTATCTTGGATACATACAAAATAATTCCCTGAAATTACAGGTGAGAGAAATATTTATTCCTTTGGCATCGAAGTTGAATCTAGTCCAAGACAGATTTGTGATCCCTCCCCACTCCTCTCAGCAGAAAATAAGCAAAGATGCAGAAAATGGCCCTGGGAACTCAAATCATGTGTTGTTGTAGGAAATAATCCAGTTTTGGAAGTACAGATTGGTGAAAAGGAACTCAGACAATGGGGACGAGTCACATTTTGCCCCCAAGCCAGGCTGTTCATTTGGTACAAAATAGGAATGACAACTTGAAGGGACAAGTTCACTGTTTGTGCTGCTGGAAAAGTGTCTGGAAAGGGAAACAGACCCACAGGAGTCCAAAATTCGCTAAAATATATACAAATATAGTTCCCCGAGCATTGGAATTGATGGCTCTTGTGTCTCGTTGCTGACTGACCGAACTGAACTCTGCAGAGTTCGCACCGGCTGCTCGGTGCCTGTTTCCCCCGGAGCTCCCGTGGCCGGCGATGCCGCGTCCTCAGCGCCGTCTCCCATCAGGCTGCATTCACTCCAGTTCTCGTTCCGGCTTTAATTCCTTCTCCTGCTCTGCAGGAGCGGCAGGAGGTTTGTAAATCCGGAGCTCAGCCGCTGTACTCCCGCGGAGCAGCGGCTGGCTGCGCTCACCTGCCGTGCGTGCCGGCCGCGCTCCGCTCCTGGCGCAGGAGCTCCACCTCCAGGAGCTGCAGCTGCTCCCGGACCGGCGCTTCCAGCAATCCTGCTCTTCCAGGGAGGGTGGGACTTGTTGGGCAGGTCTGAATCGCAGATTCCCGGGAACGTTTAGGCCGGGAAAGAGCTGTAAGATCAGTGTTACTGATGAAAATTGATGCACTCGCTCCTCTAGAAGGCTGCGCTAAAAGTAAACTATAAATATGTGATTAAAAGACCTCAAATAGGAGATGACACAGGTGTGATCTAAAACTCAAGTCAGAATTATTTACTACCAGAATTTTTTTATAGTTCAATCAAATCTGTGCACTGTTCAAGGTGTTCAAGAGCATCTGAACCAAGCTCCTGCCTTCAGCCTATATATGTTAAAATTCCTCAGATATTTATCACAGATTTCCCTGTTCTTCGTATTATTTTATCTTATTTTCTCTCCGTATCTAATTTCTCTTACAAGAATAAACTGCATTGTCAGGAAGGCTCCTGGGAGGTGGATTTAGACAGATTAAATGGAATTATACCTTGAATTTCTCAGGTTTGAAGTTCATTTGAAGCATAGTTGACCAGAGTCGACCGTGCCTGAGTGGTCACATTAGTGATTGGTCCCTTGATATAAGTAATGCCAGTGATTATCTGAATTTAACATGTGGCCTTTCTCAGTCTGACTGTTGGGTCCAGATGTTCTCTGATTAACTGTCTCATTGAAGTCTGATTTAACGGTTGTGATTGTATCTGCCTTTGCTGGACTTCAGGAATTGTAATTTTAGAAATCTTTTCTCTGGGTGATGGTATCTTAACGGCAAAGGAAGGGAAGAAGTTTCATTTTCTTCTGTGTTTTTTTTGTAAGAGGGAGACTTTAAAGATATTCAAATCTGAAAGGATAACATTAACAGGTGTCAAAATTAAAACGAATTTCATCTGGGACAGGTGTTGAAAAACCTAGGCCCTGCAGGCCTGAGGATATGGGATGGCATTCCCTCTGTGCTCCCCTCCAGCACTGGGGGTGTAGAAAGTTGAGTAAAAATGGCAAATTATTGCCACTTTTTAGAATTAAACAATCAAAATAAAATCCCATGGTAGTTTCAGCACACACTAGCCATAGTTTTCCACCCCTAGTCCAATTTGTCCCAGGGAAGGTCATTCTGCTTCTCCAAATTCTGTTTGTAGTTTCAGTTAAGAGCATTTAATGCAGTTAAATGAAGTTAAATTCCATTTCCTTCTCTAAACCCAGCACTGCACAGTGTTGCTGTGCAGTTTTACTGTCCTGTTTTACTCCAGCTTTGGGAAAGCTCAGTTTTGGGGAATATTTCTCCCTTACCCCTGTTTCTGTTAGTATAACTTCAACATAATTCAGAAATCTTTTGAATGAAAATCCTAGCAACATACTAGAGTATGATTAGGCAGAAAATTATAATAGAGGAGAAATACTGTGTGTGAAATCATAGATTTCCACAGGAATATTAATCTTTATAACAAAAGTCATTGTTTTAAGCAAGATGCTTGAAGAACCAGTTACATAATTCAAGTTTCCTGACTCACACGAGCTTGGAAACGACGTGTGTTGTTTGGTTGGTGTTATTTTGCAATTAATTGTACTACTAGATAAATTACACTATGCTTTAATGATAGAGAGGCACTGGTATTAATGAAGTAGAAAATACACATCTGAGCACTTGGAAAATGATGCCTGGCTGATTTTTTTTTTATTTTCTTTCCAATTTGCTGCATTTCAATTTGATTTGTTTCTGTTTTTGTTTCAAGTCACAATAAAACCAAGGAGACTCATTACCATTGAGCCTGCACTCCACAAAGGGGTATGAGGAAAGTTTCTCTCCTATATTTAGAAGTGAAATTTCCACCAGGTGCATTCTGCACTGGGTCATTTAGGAATTACCACTCAAGTCTGCTTTATAAAGTATCTAACCAAAATAAGTACCAGGTTTTTTTAATAAAAATTACTATTGAACAACAGCACTAAGAAAATACTAAAAGGCACAAAGATAAAATAAACCCAAAGCCAACATGTCCAAGTAATAAATGCAATATTTGGGACTTTCAGTGCAGAAGCCTCTGCTTTGGCCCTTAGTGACACAAAAAGAGACCCAAGGAAGGGGACAGGCCCAGTGTCTGAATCCTGCAGGGGCATTTCTTGTCACCATGTCCTGGTTGGAGTGGTTGTCTTTGCTGTCTGACTGGAAGTTAATTCTGCTCTGAGGTGATTGCTCTTTCCTTGTTGGCAAACAATGACCTCATAAAGTTGGGAAAAGGGAGCCCAGGCTGGAGTCACAGGGAAAATAAAACCAGGGTGGGCCAGAAAGGCTTGAAATGCTTTCCCTTCCCTAGATGGATATCTACAGTGGGGTAGAAGAAAAACATGGAGAAAAGTTGTCTTAACTCTGATAGTGTTGCCTCATTAAGAAAAAAAATCTCATGCTGTTATTGTGTCACTTCATAATTTTATTGTGTCACTTTTATAATTCCCCATTAGTTACAGTCTTCAAATTCTCAGTATAAACATGTAATTGTTTTCTTCTTGTTGTTTGAGGAAAAAACTTAGCCATAGCATTGTTTATTTTAATTATTTTCCTCTAGTTTATAATTTTTATGGGATGTACTACTCTTTTTATTCACTAAGGAGTATGGAAATTTTTTATTCATGACTTATCTTTGCCCCCAGTGTGTTGATCTCCTTGCTGAGGTGTTTTTCACAAACATGCAGGATTCCAAATTCATGCCTTGAGTTTGGAAACTCCGCTGACTTTTTCAGCTTCACCACTCTGTGTCTCAGGCTGGGTTTGGTTACAGGAGTCTCTGGCTCTGGGAGGGGAGCAGCTCTGGCAGCTCTGTAGGGTTTTGTGGGGATAACAGTGATGAATCATCAGTTAATACCTGTCAAACCCAGGTAGTCACAAGAACCCTCCAATATGCCCCATATCGACTCCCTTCTTGTTCCTCGGCATCTGAATCCCATTAACAGCTGTCAAAACCTGGTAAACTATTTATATGCTTTCACAATTTGTTTAATTGGATAGTTAGGAAATGGCATACAAGAAAAGCTTTCCTTTTTCCTTTTTTTTTTTTCCTTTAGTCTGGCTGAACATCTGTAGCATTAGGGGCTCATTATCTCTGAATTGGCACAGCAAATCAGCAGCATCATTAAAATGCCACATTAAGATGATTAAGTTTCTTTGTTACCCAGTTGACTTTTTGCATGTGCTGAGGATTTCACAATTATGACCCCACTCCTTGTAAAACACTTGAGCTACATCACCCTTTCCTGCCGTTGTCTTTAATGGCTTCTGGGTTTTATTCCTTGTGCTTTTCTGATCGCTCCTGGTAAACTTTGCTTAACAACAGGACAACACTTATGTTCTCTCCTCTGTATTTGATGCCAGAGTCTCAGATTAAATGGAGAATTTGGGGAGTTTTCCTTCTGAAAGTTCCTCCTAGAGAAAACAGCGAAGATTCAGAAACTCTCCAACTTGCCCTAATTATTTGGCTGTCTTGACTTTTTTATTTCTGCATTTTCAGCCTGGAGAAGAGAGGTTGTATGGAAATGTCAGAGCAGGCACCCAGTATCTGAAGGGATCTAAAAGAAAGCAGTGGGGGGCTCTGCTTCAGGAACTGGAGTGACAGGACAAGGGAGAATGGCTTTAAGCTGAAAATGGGGAAATGTGTGCTGTAAATATGGGAGAAATCCCTCCCTGTGAGGTTGGTCAGGCCCTGGCACAGAGCAGTTGTGGCTGCCCCATCCCTGGGAGTGTCCAAAGCCAGGCTGGACGGGGCTTGGACCAACCTGGGAGAGTGGAAGGTGTCCCTGCCCAGGGCAGGGGGTGGGACTGGATGAGCTTTAATGTCCTTCCAACACAAACCCTTTGTGATTCTATCATTTTACAGAGCACACACAAGCGCTGTTTGGGTGGTGACTCAGTCTGAAGTTGCCACCGCAGCTTTATTTTGGATTTTTTCCAGAACCCATTGTTTTTACAGTGTTTCAGGTGAAACAAAAATATTACTCTGGAGTATGTCTTTCATCTTGTAATCATCTCCCCAGGAAATGAAACCATGTGCATCAGCCTTAACGCATCACACTAGCACTTTGTTCTGTAAAAGCTGCAGCTTTTTTTTTTTCTCAGTGTATATTAACTCCATGAACTGCCTCAAGAAAAATAGTTCCCTGGCTTGGACTCCATGAATGCTTTTTTTTTCTCTTACAACCTCCATACTTGCCTAATAGAAGAGATGATAGCAGTTATTTTTTCCACTGTGGGAATTCTGTTAGTGTTTTTAGGGATAATTGTGTTTTTCCTCAGTTAAATTTCCCTATTCTACATGAAGTCACAGCTTCCTTCCTCTTGATTAAGGCAGACCAGCCTGGAAACTCCCTGATCTAATAAAATATGTTGAAATGATTTTTAAGTGACAGATACAAACCTTCCACACAGCTGCCAATCTCCTGATCACGTGGTATTTATTCTCTGTGCATGCCACTACAGAGAAAAGCCTGGGCTGAAAAAGTGATCTGGTGGCTCCAGACTCTGCAATCACTTGGCTAATTTTAGTCCAGCCTATACCAAACCATTTTTTCCTCAGCCTGCTGTGCACCAAAGCTGTGTTCTGTCTGGCTGTCAGAAGGTGAAGCAGCCTCTAAACCATTACAGATGGAAAAATCCCAACCCTTCTAATTTATATTTCAGTTAAAAAAGCCTCTTCCCTTGTGGCTTCTCCTGGTCCCAGCCATCAGAAGGTGAATTTTTCTGTGAAAGCCCTTCAAATACAGGAAACACTTGAACTTTGGGTGCCATGGACAGCTGAAACAGCCCGTTTTTTGCAGAGGCAACAACGGTAGGAAGCCTTGATCAAAACTCAGGTGCATCCTCCTCTGTTACTACAAGGAAACACAAACCTAACATGCAGTATGGAAACTGCAGAGGTGATTATTTTCCATGGTGGAATCATAAAATTATTTGCCCAAGGATGTGCCACGGGGGGCTCAAACCAGCACCCACTCTGTGCCACACAGACCCTGGCCCAGCTCTGGAGCTGTGAGCCAAGCACTGTGGTGACAAAGAGCAGCAAATGGCACAGAAGCCTCCACTGGAGGTCACAGCTTGGCCTCCACTGCTGAACAACCGCATGTGATACAGACGAAAGGTGAGACGTTGAGTAGAAAGTGGGAATTGAAATTGTTTCTGAAAGAACCAACAAGGTGCAGCTGCACTGGGTACTTCCTTTTACCATGCTGGGCAGGATGTAGCAAATTATTTTGGAACGGCCTCCTTCTGAGAGGGAAAATAACAACCAACCAACCAAAAAAAGCTTTTTTTTTTTTTTTTTTTTTTTTTCTGGGAAAGGGATGGGTGTTGAAATCTGCTTTCAGCAACTGGCAATCATTTTTCCTTGGAATGATGGAAAGGGTTGTATAAACTAATTTTGAAGGAGTCTTGATAGCAAGATCACCCTCACACCCTCTGACACGGAGTTGGCAGCAGAAGGCACCTGCAGAGGATGCCCTGTTTCTGTGGAAGCAGGAATCCATGGGACGTGAAGCAGAGCTGGTACTGAAGGATCCACAAAGAAAAAAAGCCCATTTTAGGATGAATCTGGAGCTCCCTGTGACCCTCTGAGAAAACACCTAAACCCACCTGAGCTCATCCAGGACTGGAGCAGCAAGTCCCAACGGCAAAATCTGAATGTTTTTCAGGATAGGGGATAAAAACACACAGTATGGGAGAAAACCCCATTCTTCCATCAATATCCCCACCCAAGGAGAGCACAAGAGGGATCCCAGAGTTTTCCACACTACTCTGGGGTCTTGTGCAGGACAAAGAAACCATCATCCACCTACTTACCCCAGCTCAGCCCAAAGTCAGACAGATTGGCAGGGCTTAATTCAGTCAATTAGGACAGATGAGTGATTTTCTCTCTAAAATGTAGCTGAAAATTTTGATTTCATGAAAGTTTAGGTTGCCAGATCTTTCTTTTTCAACGTTGCTTTTATGTCGCCACCTCATTTTCACTGCCACCCATTGTTTGTTCTCAGCATTTGATGTGGTTTATTACTCAGAACCAGAGCTAATACATATTCAGCAGTTCATGTTCTGTGCTTTGGAGAAAGGACAAGTGATTCGATGCCAGATTGAGCTGTCTAACCCTCAGCTGGAGGGAGGAGCAGGTGGCCAGAGAACAAGACTTTCAAACAGGAAGCCGTGTGGTGCATCTCGTGGTGCTCGTCTTCACTCGGTAGCTTGAGGCACAACTTGAGCTGCAGCCTTGCTCTGTCTCTTGTCAGAGAATGGTTTGAGCTGAAAGGACTTTAAAGCTCATCCAGTCCCACCCCTTGCCCTGGACAGGAACACCTTCCACTGTCCCAGGTTGCTCCAAGCCACATCCAACCTGGCCTTGGACACTTCCAGGGGTCCAGGGGCAGCCACAGCTTCTCTGGGCAACCTGTGCCAGGGCCTGGCCCCCCTCACTGGGAGGAATTTCTTCCATATACCCAACCTCAGTTTCCCCTCTTTCACCTTAAAGCCATTCCCCCTCGTCCTGTCACTCCAGCTCATGGTGAATTGTCTCTCTCTGGCTCCCCTGTAACCCCTTCAGACCCTGGAAGGTGCTGTGAGGTCTCTGCACAACCTTCTCTTCTCCAGGCTGAACAGCCCCAGCTTTCTCAGCCAGGTTTAAGCTGTCCTGGGAGTTATTCAGGATTTTAACGGAAGTGCTGGTAGTGTTGGAGTTAATAGTGGAAAGGAAATTCAGCATCCTAAGCTGGGAATCATCAGCTGTTTATACAGTGTGACCAATTTGCTTGCATTTTTGCTCTGTTAGTAAATCATTACTGCCTGTTACATCCACCTTTGTCACGGAGCTGCATTCATTTGGGCAATGCCTTTGGATTCCTCTGGCCTGGCTACAGCTCCAGGAACTTGTTTGAAGGCCACGGATGCTGATCTTCAGGAGGCATCATGTTCTTTGCCACATCCTCACAAAATAACTTCAGGCAAATCTTTTGGCATTTCCGGGACACATTTATTTATCAGGAAACCCTTACCCTGCCTCTGCTACTTTTACTCACATCGTAAATCAAGGTATTATCAACTGCTCCTCTCACGTCTGAGAGCTATGGGTAAAAATTGTGATTTGCAAGTGAAAATTAGGATTATTGATTAGGTTTAACTAGTGAGAATCTATCCCATGGGAGAACTGGGAGTCCTACACTGCTCAGACATATTTCCTAGGCTTGTTCCAAGCACCAGAGGTTCCACAAGAAGGTATAAGTTATAAGATATAATTATTCCTTTTAATTTGTGTCTTTCTGTCTTCCCAATTCACAGAAGCAACCTGAAATGCTGATTTCTATAAAAATAATGGTTGTGAGTGGCGTGAAAAATTGCTTTCTTTAGAATCCTGGCTAGTAATTTCAGGAGGTGTTTGTACTGTATTATACTTTCGTAATCTGTAGAAGGAAATTCTCCATCAAAGATAATTACCAGGCAGGTTAATTGCTTTCAAGGGTTATCTCACTGTGAGTATCACTAAGTGTCCATGACTGGTAAAGTTCCACATCTCAACTTCATTTCTTCATCTGCATATTTCAGTAAAACTTTTAGGACAATTGATGCTGTCATTTTATATAATTTCTAACGTGTTTTCTTCCTAAAGTACTTCACTGTGCATAAGATTAGCCTTTTTTCACTCCTGTGCTTTGTTTTACCTGCAGATGATGTGATTAAAGTGAAAGGTGAATACAGTGAAAGAGAGGAGAGTGCTTTAAATCCCGAGCCTATGGAAAACCTGGAAGAATCTGAACTGCCTTACACATATCCAAGAGAATATAATGAATATGAGAGCATTAAACTGGAAAGACACTCGGGTTCATATGACAACGTCAGGCCAGCTAGTGGAAAGATGAATTGTGATATCTGTGGATTAGCCTGCATTAGCCTCAATGTCTTGATGGTTCATAAGCGTAGCCACACTGGTAAATATCCCTCTGTTGTTCTTGTAAAAGTGCTGGAGTTCTGAAAAGATGATAATTTTTTAATCTAGACTAGTTATTTTTAAAAAGGATACCAAAATCAGGGTTTCCTTGTTCTGTCCTGGACGCCACATGTGATCTTTATCAAGTTACTCGCTGTTCTGTGCCTCACTTTACCCACCTTTCTTCTTATCAGGATTGAATATTATTAAAAGCAAGTTGGTGAGGCATTTTAAGATTTTTGGATGAAAGGCACTATGTAATGCAGTATTTCTGGCACAAAGCAAAAGTTAATTTGGTTTTGTGCTGCCATTTTCAGTCTGTGTATAAATTTCTCTCTGTGCCATACTTTGGCAACAAACCAATGAGCATCTTAAGTTTCAGCCTGCAGTAAGATAAGACTTTTTTTTCCTTCTAAAAATTGCTGGCTTGTTGGAATCAGCCTCCTCCAGAGCGCTTCTTTCCATGGAAGAACTGTGCAGTGTTTTCCATAGTCCTACATATGCTACGAGCAGCTCTGACACCAGAGCTGCACCTCCCTCCCACTGAAGTCACACTCTGTGTGTTTCTATAGAAAGAAATCAATCCAATATCTCATTCTTTCCTCTTCCAAAAAGGCAGAGGACAGCATGATACCCACGTAACCATTAAATGTCCTTTTCTGTATGTCATTTTAAGGTGAACGGCCATTCCAGTGTAATCAGTGCGGAGCTTCCTTTACTCAGAAGGGAAACCTCCTCCGCCACATTAAACTACACACAGGGGAAAAACCTTTTAAGTGTCACCTGTGCAGTTATGCCTGCCAAAGGAGGGATGCGCTTACGGGTCACTTAAGGACACATTCTGGTAAGTGACTTCACAGGCACCCCATGTGTTTTGGATGTGTGTCACTGGGACACTCGGTGTGGAAAAGACAGTCAGCAAGGTTTGCTCAGCCTGTGGAAGGCTCAACGCAGAGCAGTGACTGCTCACTGGTGCTCCCAGAACCAGCTTGGGATTGGCACTGCTCTGAGTGCTCTTGGATTCTTGGTGAAATCCATGTCACAGCCCACAAACCTGCTTGCACAAATAACTCAATGGTATTTTCACAGAATCACAGCATCATTTTGGTTGGAAAAGACCTCCAAGATCATCGAGTCCAGCCTTTGACCCATCACCACCTTGTCAGCTGATTTTCATACGAGTGGAGCTGGCTGTGCCAGCAGGCTCTGAACTTGAGGAGAGTGTGAGATGTGCTTTGCTGGGACTTCCTCTCATCCCATTCTGAGCTGTGAGGAAAATCCCAGGAGCACAATCGCAGGCAGATAACTATTGCCACCTCACTGTGGTGTAGTGCCTTTCATCTGAATCTCTTAAAATGCTCAACACGTGTTTCTTCTCAAGCCTGGTAGGGTGTTCTGTCCATTTTACAGATGGGGAAATGGAGGCACAGAGATGAGGTGACTTGGATATCAAGTCAGGTATAACTTGATCTTCACTGCCCCAGTTTTGCAGGAGCCAGATTGTGCTTGCCCTTGATTTGTCTGTATCCTGTGTTCTACATGGGCTCAGAAAGAAAACCTGGATTCTAAATGATAGATGTTATCTCTGCACTGCACTGTACAAAAAAAGTTCAACCTCACAAAGAATCAAAGTTAAAAATGAGCTTATCTGCCAAGGACAAATGAGATTCTGATTTAATCAAGACCAGCAGTGCGCTGCTGTCTCCCACCAGCACAATGCTATAACCATCATGCTTCAAGCAAGACAGTGTTTTAGTGGTCTCTTGTGGTTATTTTAATTCTTTTATTGTCTCTTTTTCTAGTGGAGAAGCCATACAAATGTGAGTTTTGTGGAAGGAGCTACAAGCAGAGGAGCTCGTTAGAGGAGCACAAGGAGCGGTGCCGGACTTACCTGCAGAATGTTGGCATGTGTGAGGCTGGTGAGTTTATCACAGTACAGTGGTTTTGGGGTTTCAGTGCATTACAGGGCTTATAAAAGGGCATCTGGTGAGCTGTTAACCCACAGCCTGAGAACAGCTTTTCCTACACTGCTTTTCAGTAACCTGAGGGGCTATAATGTTCTAAAGGGGCCGGTTCATCATAGCCCTCAGGCAGGTAGTTAGAGAGTGCTTTTATTTTAATCACTTTTTGCTTTAACAGTTATTTTGTATAAAATTGTACCCAGCATTTCTGGAGGTGATGCTCAGTGAGTTAAATTATTCCTACATTAATGCTCTTACGTGGCTCATTTTACAGGATGAGTTGTTGCCAACTGTTGTTCCTGTCTCAGTGTGTTTGATGGTTCCTTTTCTTTAGAATAAGAACTGTTAGAATTTGCAGCAGTTTTAGTGGTCTGGATCTAGGGCATGAAAAGGGAGTGGTATCCCAAAAATCACTGACAGATCAGCTTAGGTGGGAGTGAGAGTTAAAGGGCTGCTTGGAACATAGAGCTGCCTTTGGAAAAGATGAAATGTATCAAAACATGTTTTTTCTTATTTTCCATTTTGCAGTCTCAGAGCTGCTGTTCCAAAATACTTTGGTGAAAAGTAATCACCATAATCTTTGTCCCTGCTTCACCTGAACTGTTCAAATCCTAAAATGAGCTGTGTGATTGGAATCTCACAACACACCAGTATGTCAGGAAAAAAATTGCTCTTCCCATTCAGAGTCAGAGAGTGGCTGTGACCTCCCAAAGGATTCTATGAATGGTCTAAACAGAGCTGAGGCTACACTTTCAGGCTCCCATCTTTTGTTATTCAGCCCCAAAAAAACCCCACCAAATAATGGAAACATGGAATCACAGAGGCTTTGGGTTGAAAAGGACCTTGAAGATCATCCACTATCCCTCCCTTTCCCCTAGCACAGGTTGCTCCAAGCCTTGTCCAACCTGGCTTTGGACACTTCCAGGGATCCAGGGGCAGCCACAGCTTTTCTGGGCAGCCTGTGCCAGGGCCTCACCACCCTCACAGGGAGGAATTTCCTCCTGAAAACTGTATCAACAACAGTAAGGACAAGATTCTGCAGTAATCATCACAAGCCAGGCCTGAAATTTGAAGTGGAGAGTCATTGTTATGTGATGAAAACCTTGGGTACAGGAATCCCTGCGCTGTGCAGAGTGAGTAGGATGCTGTTTCAGGCTTTGTGACACATGCAGGAAGCCTCCCAGAGAAGCATGATTTAACAATCATAGAGGTTTTTAATAGTTTTATAGTTTTTTTGGGGGGACTCTCTTCTTTTCAGCAAGTGACATATTTCTTAGAGCATTAATAAAAAAAAAAAACATTATCAGCTTATCAGAAAGTTTTGGGTTTCATGAGAACCCTTACACATTGTAACTGTGGTTTGTGTTACAGTACACACTCACACCATGGCAATCACCCAATGTGTCCATCTGTGAAAATGGAAAACATGAGACCTGCTGCAGGTTTCTGCCTTGAAACTACTCTCATGGTTTAGATGCATTTCAGAATAACAACATTTCCCCCTCATCCCGAGCCTGCGGTGCAGTCCTTGCTGCAGCACTGCAGGGAGCCTTAACTGGTCACAGGAAATGTGAATTCCCAGTGAATTCAAGAGGTGGCTGCTCCCCTGCCTTGGAGACCTTCACACCCTTACACATACTGCAGTGTTGGTAGGGAGGTTGGAAATTTGATGAAAAATGGGAATTCCTGGGCCATTTCCATCCAATTTCCTGTTATCAACAAGATGTTGGGTGACAGAACTAGGGAGAGGGAAAGCTGGAAAGAATCTCAGGAGATCATTTACTACATTCATTTATTTTTTTTCCCCTAAGTGTAGCATTTTGCATTTGTGTTTAGTAAACATCCTCTTTCCATTACTGATCATTTCCCTACTTCTCTGCATCACCTTGAATGCTTGTGTTATTCTGAATTCCCCTCAAGCTTCTCAGCCAGGTCTGGTGGAAGATGTGCCTGTCCATGGCAGGAGGGTGGAACTGGATGACCTTTAAGGTCCCTTCCAGCTCAAGTAATTCCACAATTCTATCATTCTCACATGGAGCCATCTTCAGATGCAAAAGTTCTCTATGTGCCATCATTCCTAACTGATTAAAATATTTCAGAGCATCAGGACAGTAGTATCCATTCTAGTTGCTTTTTAGTGCCATGCTTGCGTGTTCCAGATGTGGAAACATTTCTAAAAGAGAAGTTTCAGTTGGAGCACTGTCCCTGATAACCATCTCTGTTCACATTGTTCTCATTGCAATCACCCAGCTCTGTTCCACTCTCCCTTCTTGAGTGACCACACAGAGATGCTACAGGAAGCAATGCCTCTAATTTCAGCTTTGTGCTTGAGGCCTTTGCTAACAATATCTGCACATTCTAAAAATTCTACTCATGTTGGTTGGTGTGGCAGAAACCACACCATGGGAACAGCTCAGTGCAGGGTGAGTGCTGGTGTGTGCTTGGGGCTGGGACAGCAGCAGCTCTCTCTCCAGCTCCAGGGTGACATGGTGGCCCAGAGATGGATGTCCCAGCCCTGAAAGTGTTCAAAGCCAGGTTGGACAGGGCTTGGAACAACCTGGATTAGAGGAAAGCAACCCTGCCCATGTCAGGGGAGTGGTACAAGGTGATCCTGAAGGTCCCTCCCAATCCAAACCACCCAGGGAAGCCATGGTGGCCAGGGGACAGCGCTGTTTGGAGAGGTGGCTCCTCACCCAGCACTCACAAGACAATAAAGGCTCCCTCATAATGGATAATTCACAGTGGCAGGGAAATGATCCTCTGGAAGTGTTTTATCCAGGCAGGATTACACCTGAAATGTTCACTGAGACAGGCAGCAGCACTGGGAGCAGCACAGAGACCTCTCAGGGGGATGAGGGAAGACCGTCCTCAGTGCTGGCTGGAGGAGAGGGACACCCAGCTTTAAAAGTGCTGAGATCAACCCCACCTTTATACCATATAAAATTCCACACTTAGGAGCTCAGCTTCCCATGTTGTTCCAGAGTCACTGATCAGATCTGACCAAGAGAAACAACAGGATTTATTTGAGTTGCAGAATTTTTTTCAGCATCCTCAGAGGGGTTTTGTGCTTTCTGGCCCTGCAGTTGAGCCATCAGAACCCTGAGCTTGCAGCATAACCCAAGATTCCAGGCTGCTGCACATTCAGAGCTTCAGAAGTCTGGATTTTCTGTATTTGTTTTTTTTTTTTTCTCAGTGTAATTCTGAGCAAAGCACTTGACCATTTCTGTTATTCCAGCCTTAATTTTATTTTTAGATCCATGTTATAGTGAGATAATTAGTTATTTAAAGTGTCATGTGCAGTGGAATCATCCAGAGGGAGTGACACAGGGTGTGATATAGCTTCTCTATATTTGAGAAGTCTTTAGAGAATTTGAACTGATTAAAAAAATGTTTCCTAAATGCTAAATATTATTCTTGGACTGTTTAATATGTGGTCCAGAAGAAAAAGTTGGATGAGATAATTTTCAGTTAGTTTCTGGGTACAGAGAGCAGTGTTGTGGGCGAGAACCTGTATAACCACCTTCATCTTACTGGGAGCAGACACTGTTTCCCTAAGGCTGAGTTGTGAAAATGTCATCAAAGACCTTTTGTGGTCCATAAATAGAGATTATTTTTTCTTTAGGAAAAAACTGCCAGTAGCAAGAAGTCAAAAATCTTAATGTGAAAGCAAAGACCCTCAGCGTTAAAATAAAAGGGCAGAGAACCATGAAGCTGTGAGATTGATTCTACAGAAGTCCCAGAATGTTATGTAGGTCAATAGTTACTGCCCCTGCACATCTCCTCTGAGGAAAGACTCTGTTATCCCTGCAGGAAGCCCTCATCTGCCCTCCTGACATTAATTTAACAATTAAATTTCCCTTGGTGGCACATAAATAATGTTGACAAGTCATCCCTGATGTGCTACGTGCAGCCTCCTGTGTGCTCCTGTGGCTGGGAGGGCTGACAGCAGATCTGCACTGAGTTCTGTCAGGATAGGGAAAAAGACTCTGAAAATGTGGAGTTTCAGCTTTACTAGAGCAACCCATGGGTCCTCAGAGTGCAACTCCTGCAGGTAAAGCCCAAGAAAAAGAGGAACTTTAATAACAAAATCAGAAAAACAAAGAACTGGTTGGGACCCAGGAGCTGCTTTTATGATATGGGCAAATTGTGTTTTCTTTCTTTTTTCTTTACAGAGGAAATGGTACATTTTTGAGTACACAGAACCATTTCTATTATTTTGTTCAGGGCTGTTGGGGTTTTTAAAATTTAGATCACTGTTGTTAATGACTTGTGCAATGATCCAGCCAAGATTATGAGGTTTGGGGTTAGGGGTAGTTCAAACCTTGGACTACAGTCATCTAAAGTTAATATAAAGATGCATATTCTAGGCTTTGGAGCATGAGAATTAAACTGAACTCCTGAAATTAAAAACCCTATAATCTTCAAGACCAAACTAGAGCTTCTGGGCCAAGCCCAAACAGGTGATTACACTCTACCTCCCTCCCTTCCCCTCAGAGTGTCACCTTTACCTGGTGTTTCGTCTTACTTTGTGCAGCTCTTACATCTTCTCTGGGTATTTCGTGCTGGGAGCAGGGATGAATATATTTAGAGGAAGCTCCAAACACGCTGGAGTAATTTGGAATAAAACTGAGACTAGAAGAGTAGTGTGTTATTACCTTCAAGGCACTGCATGCCCTGCACAAGGCTGGCTGTCACGTTCATCCCAAGGCTCCAGGACTGTGACCAAGTGGAGCCAGGCCCTGTTATCCCACCCTCCCTGACTCACATTTGTAGCTGGTGCTTGTGGCACCTCTGAAACACTTCATGTTTTCAAACTGCTGAACAAACACGAACAAATAGTTCTGGCTGAGGTTTGGTGAGTCATGGTTTGTGCTGACTGAAACTCTGTGTTATCAGGAGCAGCACTGACAAACAGGTACAGAGGACGGACTGAAACGCTCAGGGAAAGGCTGCACAGAGCTGGGAAGGATGAACCTGCACTCTCAGCATTTGATCTACTGGGCAAACAGAAATTTCAGTCTGATACTCAATAAATCTGCATTTAGCAGGGCTGAAATGATACCAAAGTGTTCCTGTCACTTTCCTCTGGCACTGCTTGTCTCTTACTTAGGTTATGCTTCATTTACTCAGGGAGAGCTCATTTTGGCCTACCAGTGCCTTTAGCGGTTTATAAAAAGGAAGCAGAAAGATTTTTTTATACATGCAGAGAGTGACAGGAGAAGGGACAATGGTTTTAGACTGCCAGAGGGCAGAGTTGAATGAGATGCTAGGAAGAAATTCCTCCCTGGGAAGGTGGTGAGGCCCTGGCACAGGTTGCCCAGGGAGGCTGTGGCTGTCTCATCCCTGGAAATGTCCAAGGCCAGGCTGGACAGGGCTTGGAGCAACCTGGGATAGTGAAAGGTGCCCCTGTCCATGGCAGGAGGTGGCATTGGATGATCTTCAAGGTCCTTTTCAACTCAAATCATTCCACGTTTCCATGATTCTGTACTTAGATTTGTTGGCGTATGTACAAGTAACACAGCAACCAGAACTCTTTCACAGCGAGATCCAAATTTTTTTACCACCTTGGGGTAGTAAATCACCCCTCACTGTCCTCAGCTTGCAGATCCCAACCCCACATCCTAAGATGTGTCCCCACTGTGTCCCCCAGTGACCCCTGCCACTCTTAGCAATGATCTTTCTCTTTATTATAATTTTTGACATACAAGTACCAGTCCAGCTGGGTGTTGTTGAGGTGTGAGCAGGGTTTGGGGGGAAGCCACAGCAGTTACGATCAGTATTAGTGTGGTGGTAGCGAAATGAGGTGGCAGCTCTCCAGCTCAAGGCCTCTGCAGCCTCCAGGAGCTGAGAGCAAGCACAGCTTCTGTGCAGTGCTGGGCACTGCTCTGCACAGCTGAGGACAGCTCTGGAAAATGGGAATAGCCTTAATTGGCCCAATCCAAAGGCAGTCATCACAGGGCACAGGTACTTTTCAAAAAATTACAAATATGGGAGGTCGTAACAAGCTTTAAAACACAGAGGAAACATTCGCTGTTTGTTTTAGCTGTAGCATTTAGGAGAAAATATTGAGTGACATTAACACCTGGGAAAAAAAGAGTTAGAAATTTTGAATTTCAAAAGGTTTTATTGCTTTTATTTTACTGGAACACTGATGTATATCATACAAGTTTCTTAGTGATTCGTTAAGACATCTATGACTGATATCTGAAAAGTTAAGCAAGAGCACTGAGTGTCTCCTCCTGCAGCTCGAAACATTGAGTGTGCAGGTGTCACCCAGCCTTACTCAGAATAAAAAAGAAAGGCCGGCAGAGCTTCTCTCTCCATCTGCAATTTAACCAACCTTCCAGCCAGTTCATTTACTTCCTCTCGCTGGTGACAGTTCTGGTTTGTGCTCCCCCCTGAGTGAGCTCAGGGCTGTGCTGCCACTGACCACAACGGGTGCCGAGAGAGTAGGAATGACAGAAAAAGCAAAACCCACTTTGCATTATATCTCCAAACTGTTTCCTCCAGTTATGTGGCTGATTGGAGATTAAACCAGTCAAGGTTGCCTTTTTTTTAATCTTTCTTTTTTTTTTTTTTTTTCCTTTTCACCTACGTGTTGTGCTTTTTTTGTCTTTTTTTTTCCTTCCTTTTCACATTTTCCAACCTAGCCAGCGTGGAGGCAAGGCACATCAAGGCAGAGATGGGGACTGAAAGAGCCCTTGTGCTGGACAGGCTAGCGAGCAACGTGGCAAAGAGAAAAAGCTCAATGCCTCAGAAATTTATTGGTAAGAACAAAACCCCTTTTCATCTGCAACAGTTAAATACATGTGGGCTGGTAACAAACAGTACAATGCCTCTGCTTCTTTTAAATATCCTGCTCAGGCTTAGCATCTAATAGAAAAGAACAAAGTAACACTGATTTTTGTGATGGGGTTTTAGTGATTTGTTGTAAGGGGTTGATTAAAATAAAAAGAATTTTTTCTGTTGGCTGCTTAAACTGGGTGGAAGCTTCTGTTGTGCCTTGTGTCTTTATGTAGGTGATTTATAAATATATTTTATGAGTTTCCACGTGCTGTTTCTGTACCTATGCATTTGAAACCTTCTCTGCTAGGATCTAGAACAGACAAAGAACAGAAAGGTTAGTGTTTTCTCAGAATGAAGATTCCTGCAGGATTCATGTGTGGAATAAGGCCTAAAGACAGAAGAGTATTGGATTTCTCTTAGTCATCCTCCTAAATTTGTCTATGATTAAAAAATATCAAATCCTTTCTTGTGGTAATTTAAGCAAGCAGATGTTTCCATAATATTTTCTTTGCATTTAATTGTACATGATCAGAGTTTTGCATGTTGGAGATCTTAAATACTAGTTGGGCAGGTTCTGGTTTTCAGCAAACACCTGACCCTCTTGGCCAGTCTTATTTCATTAACCTGCCTTTAAAGAAAATAAAATACAACCCTGTGTCCTAAGGAAAACCCTTAGTCAGCAGTTATGTACTATTGGTGCTGATGAAGTGTTATTTGTGCTCTTTGTAGGGTTATATAAGGTAACAAGTGTCTTTTTTTTTTTTTATGGCTCAATATAAAGTTCACCCTCTGAGTGGGGCTCATGTGGGAGAGAGACGTGGGCTGGGAGGGCAGGCAGGGGTGCACCAGCTCCAGAGCCAGGTAAAGCTGTGCAGATGGATCCATCCAGGTAAAGCTGTGCAGATGGATCAGTCCAGATAAAGCTGTGCAGATGAATCCATCCAGGTAAAGGTAAGCAGCTGGATCCTCCAGGTAAAGGTAAGCAGCTGGATCCATCCAGGTAAAGGTGAGCAGCTGGATCCTCCAGGTAAAGGTGAGCTGCTGAATCCATCCAGATAAAGGTGAATAGATGGATCCTCCAGGTAAAGGTGAGCTGCTGAATCCATCCAGGTAAAGGTGAGCAGCTGGATCCATCCAGATAAAGGTGAGCAGCTGGATTCATCCAGGTAAAGGTGAGCAGATGGATCCTCCAGGTAAAGCTGTGCAGATGGATTCATCCAGGTAAAGGTGTGCAGCTGGATCAGCCCAGATAAAGGTGAGCAGCTGGATCCATCCAGATAAAGGTGAGCAGCTGGATTCATCCAGGTAAAGGTGAGCAGATGGATCCTCCAGGTAAAGCTGTGCAGATGGATTCATCCAGGTAAAGGTGTGCAGCTGGATCAGCCCAGATAAAGGTGAGCAGCTGGATCCATCCAGATAAAGGTGAGCAGCTGGATTCATCCAGGTAAAGGTGAGCAGATGGATCCTCCAGGTAAAGCTGTGCAGATGGATTCATCCAGGTAAAGGTGTGCAGCTGGATCAGCCCAGATAAAGGTGAGCAGCTGGATCCATCCAGATAAAGGTGAGCAGCTGGATTCATCCAGGTAAAGGTGAGCAGATGGATCCTCCAGGTAAAGCTGTGCAGATGGATTCATCCAGGTAAAGGTGTGCAGCTGGATCAGCCCAGATAAAGGTGAGCAGCTGGATCCATCCAGATAAAGGTGAGCAGATGGATCCTCCAGGTAAAGGTGTGCAGCTGGATCGGTCCAGGTAAAGGTGAGCAGCTGGATCCATCCAGGTAAAGGTGAGCAGCTGGATCAGCCCAGGTAGAGCTGTGCAGATGGATCAGACCAGGTAAAGCTGTGCAGATGAATCCATCCAGGTAAAGGTGAGCTGCTGAATCCATCCAGATAAAGGTGAATNAGCTGGATTCATCCAGGTAAAGCTGTGCAGATGGATCAGTCCAGGTAAAGGTGAGCAGCTGGATCCATCCAGGTAAAGGTGAGCAGCTGGATCAGCCCAGGTAGAGCTCTGCAGATGAATCCATCCAGGTAAAGCTATGCAGCCAGATCCATCCAGATAAAGGTGAGCAGCTGGATTCATCCAGGTAAAGCTGTGCAGATGGATTCATCCAGGTAAAGGTGTGCAGCTGGATCAGCCCAGATAAAGGTGAGCAGCTGGATCCATCCAGATAAAGGTGAGCAGCTGGATTCATCCAGGTAAAGGTGAGCAGATGGATCCTCCAGGTAAAGCTGTGCAGATGGATCCATGCAGGTAAAGCTGTGCAGACAGACCATCCACACAGGAAACCAACTCAGTTTTTGAAGGTAATGGAGCTTTAGTGGGTTTGGTGGGTAGCACTGGGCTTTCATCTGTGAAAACTGGTCTCCTTTTTTTATTTATTTTACATTATTGTGACTTTCTAGAGGTCACCTTGCTGCATGGCCACACCACACGGTGTGGTGCTCAGGATTGAAACTGGGCCTGTGGGGCTCAGCCCTTACATGTCTTGCTGTGGTTCAGAAAGCAATACTAATGCAAATGGGTTTGTAATCCTTTGGCTTCCTCTATTCTAGCATTTTTTCAGCTCTCTCATTGTGCAATTACCACCAGTTTGACCTTTATGTATTTTATTAATCACGCCTGCAGCAGGATGCACCCCCTCAGCATAAGCCTAACGTGAAGAACGAGTGGGTTTGGGGTTCCCTTTGTGAACCAATGAGTTCCTGTGTGGCCCAGATCCTCTGGGATTTGTGCTAGTGCTGATGGCATGAACTGGCATTGCACACACAGGTGACTGTGTGGAAAAGCCAGAGAACCCATCCCAGATGACCTAAAGGCAAAAAACAACCAATTTTTGAAACCTGTATTTTTTTCTAGGACTTCTATCATTTTTCTTGTTAAATTACACGTGAAAACATTCTCTCCTCAGTCCTCTGTATCCCTGGGAAGGGTGTTTTCAGGAGCAGGCTGCCCGACCTTGGTCTGACTCCTGTGCCTTTCTGACCTGTCCCTGTCAGAGCTCAGATCTGCCAGACCAGCACAGGGATTCCTTGGGAAATCTGGGAATGAGGGCTGATGTCTCATTTAGTCAGGAAGCAGGGACAGGGATATACACTAACAAGGCATCTTTGTTTGGCTCGTTTCTCTGAATGAAGTCTATTGATCAGAAGAAAAACCCCTTTATTATAATTGGAGGGCTCTGCAGAGATTCAGACAAGCACCAGGAGTCTCGCCCACTTTATTTTTCACATTTCCATCCCCAGTAGCTGCCTCGTGTGCAGCAGTACAAATCCCACACAAGGCCAGAGACCACCTGACCCTGCACTTCACTCTTCACCTCTGCAGAGCCTTTTCCTGGGGGACCTTAAAATCCACAAGACAGTGGAATCACAGAGCACTGCGAGACCCTCAATGATCATTCAGGAGTTGGACTCATGGTCCTGGTGGGTCCCTTCCAACCTGGGATATTCCACAAACCTATGATTTTATATTATACTTTTTATCTTTACAACAGCGAATCTTAACACCAAAATTTTCGGGGAGTCTTGTCTATTATTGCTCTTTTTTTTTCCCTTTTTTGTGTCTTGAATTTCCAATTTATTCACATCTTTCACTTGCCTGGAGCTGGTTTTATGAGTCACCCAAAAGTACTGCGGCATTTTGTTTCCTTCCATGTGAAGCTGGATAGCGAGTGCTGCTGCGGGCTGGAAGCAGTTACACTCTTGTGGTTCGTTAACCTTTTGGAGTGTTTTAGAAGAGAAACGTGAGCTCCTGGTTTTCTGCCTCTGCAATGAAACCCCACGAGTTTCATACACATTGAGTCACGGTGTTGACAGGTGACTGATAAACATCTGCACCAGTCGAGTTACCGTAACTAAGAGATTCGTGGATCTAATGTTTGCGAGTCACTTGCATGTGAAACCTTTCATCTGGTCTTTTTTTTGTATTTTTTTTTAAGCTATGAACAAGTTTATGCTTTTAGTAACCACAGAATTCAGTTACTTATTTCTAGACATTCACCTCCAAAATATGTTTAGTGCTTTTGGGGTGCAGTTTATTTCCTCCTTGCAGCTGGCACAGAGAACAGGAGTTGCACTGTGCTGCCCAGAGAGGTGTGAGCAGAATTTCAGGTGTGCTCTCCTCCACTTCTGTCCAGTCCTGAGCTTTACAAGCCCCAGCACACCCAGAGGAAATAGTTTTTCTTTTCATTAACCTGGTATCAAGTGGCCCTAACTGTGGGGAGTTTACATCTATATTTTTATCTGCCAGGATACCTGTGTAGAGGTCCAAGAAGCCAGGTGTGGTGCAGAGGAAGCTGTAGCTGTGAAAGGACAGTGGGGAAAACTTAATTCAGTGTCCAAGGACTTGTCAAAGATGAATCTCTCAGAAAGTACCCTCACCCCCTCCTCTATTATACTGGTTTGCTTCTAAGCCTGAGGTTTAAAAAATATGAAAAAAAAACCAAAAAAATCCCACCCAAAAGCTACTTGTGTGTAAGAGCAGCCTCTTTCAGCAGAGAACATATCATGCCTCATTGTGCTGGTTTCTGTCTTTCCTTCCTTTTTAGTGTTAGTTAATAAAGTTTCTTTTCTATACTTTAAGTTTGGGTGGTTGTGCTCCTTTTTCAGTCCTATCTCACAGCAGAAATTGAGAAAAAAATATTTTCATGGGTGCACAGGCCCTTGGCCGGTGTCAAACCACGACATTCTTGGTTCCCTGACCGGGAATCGAAATTTGGTAAATAAACCCCCGACGCTCATTCCCAGAGATTTCTATCCTGTAGAAAACTCATCACAAGGTTCAAACAGTTCTTTACCCACCCAGGTAATTATTAATGCGATTATCACCTCTGGTCTCTCGCAGGTGAGAAACGACCCAGCTTCGACGTCAATTACAACTCCAGCTTCCTGTACGAGAAGGAGAGCGAGATGATGCACGGGCGCATGATGGACCAGGCCATCAACAACGCCATCACCTACCTCGGGGCCGAGGCGCTGCGCCCGCTGGTGCAAACCCCGCCGGCCCCCACGGCCGAGATGGTGCCGGTCATCAGCAGCCTGTACCCGCTGCCGCTGCCCCGCGCCGACGTCCCCAACGGCGCCGCGCCGGACGGCGACAAGAGCCACCTCAGGGACAAGAGCCTGTCGTCCGACAGGGGCCTTTCTCCAAACAACAGCGGCCACGACTCCACGGACACTGACAGCAACCACGAGGAGCGGCCCAATCCCGCCTTCCACCAGAGCCAGGTGATCGCGGCTCCCGCCCGCAACGGCCTCCAGGCCCTGAAGGATTTCCCGAGGCCGTACGACATCATCAAGCCGCCCGCCATTTGCCCGCGCGATGCCTTCAAGGTCATCAACAAGGAAGGGGAGGCCATCGGGGCGTACCGCTGCGACCACTGCCGCGTGCTCTTCCTGGATTACGTGATGTTCACCATCCACATGGGCTGCCACGGCTTCCGTGACCCCTTCGAGTGCAACGTCTGCGGCTACCGGAGCCACGACCGCTACGAGTTCTCCTCGCACATAGCTCGGGGAGAGCACAGAGTGGTGCTCAAGTGAAAGGACCGGTTCTCCAAGGTCAAAGGCTGTGTTTTCCAGGAGAGGGGGAGGCTCGGTTGGTTGGGGTTTTAATTAGCATAATGAAATTTCTTGAGTATTTTTCTAGGTCAGTTTTAAGTGTGTCACGAGGAGGTGACACCTTTTAAAATTTGTTTTTTTCCAGTAATTCGGTGTTCTGTAATATCTCTGCCTGGCTGCTGTGGTGAGTGGGACTGTGGGAAACACCAGGAGCAGAGACTGGTTTTGATATGAACTTTATTTTTGTGAAACTTCAGAGCCATTTACAATGTTTTCGATTTTTAACTCGTGTTTGTTTTTATAGAGTTTGCTTTAAGTCAGCACAAAAGGTTTTCACGCCAATTGCCCTGCTTTTTCAGGTGTATAGTCAGAGGTATGTTGGAGGAGATTTTCCTGGTTATGATCCCAATGTCCTCCCAGTGGCTCATCACCAAAACGAGGAAAATGAGGGCAGGAAAAGGGAGGGATTATTAATTCTTCCTTAAAGCTTTTCCCCTAAGCCCTAACGAGAGTGTGACACTCTTTCATTTTTCTTACCCCACTGCTGACTTTCTTTAAAGTTACTCAGTAAGAGGAAAATAAGAAATGACACCAATTTGGGGTTGGGATTTTTTAGCAGCACGTATTTTTGGGATACCCAGTGCGGTCACTGGTTGGCTCACCCACGTGGCCTGGAGGAAACTCTGATTTTCATTGCTGGAAACTTTCTGATGGGTGCCCAAGAACGAGGATGAAGCTGTGCTGTGTGTTGTGCCTCCACCTTGATCCCACCAGCAGGACATGTGGCTGTGCCATCCGTGTCCCCACAGGGTGGCCCTGGTGGACAGGTGAGACCACAGGCAGGTGTGTGAGAGCCACACCCACAGCAGGACAGCCCTCGGGAGCTGCTGCTCCACACCCTGAGCAGCTGCCATCCCTTTGAAGCTTGGTTTGTACAACAATTCTTTGAATCTCCCCATGGCCCCACAGCTGTGCCCGTGTCCCTGTGTTGGAGAGGGGTTTGGGAACAGCTTTGCTGAGTGAAGGTTTAATCTTTGCAAAGTATTTTTGTATTCTGTAGTTAGGAGTGTTCTGATGGACTTTCTGCATCCCTCGTGTGGTTTGAGAGCTGTGTTGCTTTTGTGTTATCCCTGGTGATCCGATCACTTCCCTGAGGGAAGTCTGGAGAGCTGAGGGTCGAGAAATACTGAAATTCATCCCTCCCTCTGAATTCTTTTGGTTCAACTATTTCCTCCTTGAATTTTAAGGTACAAAATAAGAAATTTATATTAATTTTTCCCCTAAGGGTGGGACTGGAGAGGGATAAATCAGCCTGAGTATCCAGAGCGCTGTGGAAGTACTAATCCAAGATTCTGCTATCCCTGGGGCTGAGGGGAATTATTTTGCTGTTGTCTGTGAAGCTGCAAAGCAGGTTTAGGATGTTTCCCAGAGTGCCATCACGAGAGGGGTGCATGTTGGCTCTCCCTCAGTGAACACCCGTGTCTCAGTGTGACCAACGCTCCTTCTGTGAGGGAGGCTGCAGTTCCACCCAGGATCAGCCCCTGAGGCCAAGTTTTGGTCCACAAAAGAGAGGGAAAGGGAGGGGAAGGGAGTGAGAGAGTTCCAGAGAACAAAGAGAAGGCTGCCCCGACATTTTTAAGTCCGACATTTTTAGGACATTGCGGTTGTCTTTATCAGTTTCTAATTTTGTGACAAGCTTGCTTTTCAATGGCTTAGTTTTCAAGACCAAAGAATTGTCAATAAATGAATAAAATATTTAAATAATGACGATGTCCTGAATTGAGGGCAGGCAAAGGCAGGCTCTTCTCCCCACAGAGAGATGCCTCCTGGATCCATCCAAAAATCTTATTTTCCATAAGTGGATTGGGTAATGGATTCACTCAAGAATACACTTGAATTGTCCCTTCACACCCCATCCTTCACCCCTGTCCCACAGAGCTGCCCTGGAGCTGCTGGCTGGGGAGCTGGGAATCTCACTGGGTGTTGAGGGGCTGTCTTGCTCCTGGGCAGGTCTCTGAGTTTGGAGGAGCTCTGGAAACCACCTTGTCTGGGAAAACAGACGGGAAAACCACTGGGAGTCTGATTTATTCTGCTCTTGGCTTGGTTATTTTGGTCTGGAACAGGTTTGGAGCTTGGTGTGTCCGTTCTCACTTGGTTCTTCATTTACTGATGAATTACACCCCAAGAGTGGGCAGGGAACGCTCAGGGAAGGAGCTTTTAGAAACGAGCCTCTGGTGCTTCAAGATTTATTGAAGTTTTTAAAACGCCAGTAAATAAATGTCCAATGAAAACAGAGCTGGGACTGAGCAGCAGAGGTGGCTGAGGAGAGGGAATGGGAGCTGGGGCTGGAGCTGCCGGTGCCCATCACCTCTGGGAGCTGTAAATCACCTGTGAGCAGCACACCTGGGGCTGCGATGTGTCCCCACGGGCTCCCAGCCGCGGTGGAGGCTGTGCTCAGCAGAACCAGTTACTCAGAGGAGTAACCGATACAGCCAAAGGTGTAAAATAACATCGGCTGCCCCTCTGACTGCTGGAAAATGGTGTTGGACACGGTTCTGGTTAACAGAGGAACGATTTAACCCGAGAGCTGGGCGGTGCAGGCAGCTCAGCCCCACGCTCGGGCTGTGGGGTGGGCTCGTGGTTCCCGGGGCTGTGTCAGCCAGATGGAAACATCCCGGCAGCGGAGGGTGGAGGCTCACACCAACCCCCCGGCCCTTTTAGCACCTGCTTCACCCGGCTGACGTTGTTCTCGCTTGTTTCATTCCCCCCTGACACCTTCTGCCGCAAGAGCTGGATACGCTTGAGAAACAGAAACGGAAAAAAAAAAAAAAAACAAGAAGAAAGTCAGAGGATCCTTTTTTTCTTTTCCCTTCACTTCCTTCTCTGCCCGGGTGTGACACAAGTGCTGAGGGGTCTTTCCCCCTGCTGCTGCTGCTGCCGGGAGACTCCGAGGGTTGGGTGAGACAGAGGGGGCTCAGGGCTGGGGACAGCGAGTCCCACGGCGTCTCCCCATCTGGTTTGTCCCTTAATAAGAATTCATTTGTTCCAAACCCCCTCAGCCTTCTCCTGCCTGGAGCCAACCCCCTTTACAGGCTTGCAGAAACCTTCAGTTGGTGTTGTGACAGAGAGATCCTTATCTGCTGATAGCTGTAATCGTGATAGAGCACAGAGGAACTCGTTTCTCTTGTCGTCGTGTTGAAACACGCTTCCTTAACGCACCAAAAAAAAAAAAAAAAATCCCATAAAACTTCCGGGTGCTGGTCTGCATCCTTGGAGCATCCCGGCCGGCTCCTGCTCCCACGGGGAGCGGTCCAGCACCCAAAACCCGACGGTGCCGGGAGGGGACAGGGAGGACTGAGTCACTGCCACCACCTCCTCCGTGTCCCAATTCCCCAGCCGCGCACTGAGTCACGCTCCCCGCGCCGGCCCGGCGGGGACCCGGCGGCGTTTTCCCACCCTCCGCGTGGGTCGGCTTCCCAAATCCGGGGGGCAGAGGCTGAGTGAGCCACCTCTGGGGCGGTGGAAGTGCCCCCAGCTCTGGCACCGCCACGGGGCAGCTCTGCAGCGCCGGGGATCCCACGGGGACACGGGGGGGCAGCGCAAGGACGGGGCCGTGACGGTCACCGGGGCACCGCGACAGGGGCAGCAGGTTTGTGTCACGCCTGATGCCCCCCTCGCTGCACCGGGAGGGAAGTGAAGCCCCCGGGGAGCCGCCGAACCGGCCCCTCCAGCCCCTCCAGCCCGGTTATATCTGGCGCCACATTTGCATGGCAGCGAGTCGGCACCTGGCATCGAAATCCTCGGGGGATCGAGGACACGGGGAGCGGCTGGCAATTGTCACACGCCGGCGACAGGAAAGTCCCAGCAGACGATTGTTTTTAGAAGAATCTACTTCCAACCCTCACGGCTCCGGCCGCTGAGGCAGCTCCTCCAGCCCGGCACCCGCGGGGCTGCGGCGATGGTGGCATGGGGGTGACAATCCTGGGCTCGGAGCGGTGCTCCATGGCCGCGGAGGATGCTCCAGGGTGGGAGGTGACGCTCCTCAGCTCAAACACAACCCAGGTGCTCCCCACGGAACTCGAGGATCCCCTCACCCACAGCAGCTCCCTGTTCCCCCCTCTCTCATCCCGGGACCGCCGTGAGCAGGGCTGGGAGCGGGGCTGGGGCTGGCACTGCTCCCCCAAACCCCGCCGCCCCCCACCCGCACTGAGAGCTGGGGTTCATCCTGCTCCCCGCTCCAGCACCAGCCCCGTTGCCGCTTCCCGGGGCACTGGGGGCCGCCGTGGGGCTGGGGGTGCATGGGGGGGGTCCTGTCCCCCCTCAGCCCCGTTTCCCACAGCTGTGGCTTTGTGCCGGGGGCCCCCCTTGTTGCTCCCCGGGGCCGGGCAGAGTCACGCCTACCCCCCTCTCCCCCCATCCTGCCCCCCAAGCGGAGAAAGTTAGTCAAATCTGCAGAAACCACAGCGGGGGGAGGCAGCGACTCTGTCACCGCTTTGATGTCACCCCTGCACGTCCCACAGGTGCTGCCATCACCCCGGGGCCACGGTCCCACCGCTGCTTTGCCAGCATTAGCTCGTGCGACAAGGGGGAATAATGCAAAAATATTTCCTTCCCCACCTCCATCCGGTCCCCACGGTCCCTGGAGCCGGCGGGGCTCGGAGAGGCCACGTGCGAGGCACACGGAGCTGCAGCCGCTTCCATGCAGCCCTCGCGTGGGGCTGGGGTCCCTCCGGGGCTCCGGGGGCTGCACCGGGGAGCGCAGGGGGAGCCAGCAAGGTTTCTGAGCAGCGGGGCTGATTCATGCCGGGCCTCCTGCGGTTTCCCCCTGCGCTCACCTCCCGCTGCTGTCACGCCAAGCACCCACACGGCAGCGCCCGGGGTGAACCCACCCTCCGTTACCCACCGGGAGCTGGAGGGGAGCCCCCGGGGCAGCTTGAGCTGCTGGGCTCCCCTGCACAGAGTCTTTGCCGCACATCCCAGCCCTCTCTGCATGGCTCCCTGCACCCCCTTTGCACTCCAAACGCCCCTCTGAACGCACCACACACCCCTCAAGCTCTGCTCTCCTCCCTCCCAACCCCTCCTGCGCTCCCTGTGCTGCCCCAGTGCCCCGGGGCTCGGTGTCAGGCAGGGGGGACACAGAGCCCCCCACCACGGGACGCTCCCGGCCCCACAGCAGCGCCTGGAGGAAGGAGGATGCAGCACCGGGGGGTGACCGGGTGAGGTCCCCTGGGTGTCACACGCCCGCGGCTCGGAGGTCCAGGTGCCCCTGGGGAGCAGGAGGCAGGCAGGGGGGCAGCTGCCAGCCCTTCCCAGCCCCGTCACGGCCGCTGCCCTCCCGGAGGAAGCTGCTCCGCGTTGCTCAGCCGGCTCCGGTTATAAATACCCTCCCTATTTTAATGCGGCGGCGGCGGGAGCTATTTCGGGCCGGGAACGGGAAGCGAAACCCTGCACGGGTCCCGGACCCCTCGTCCCCGCCCCCGGGGACGGGTTGGGCAGCGCTCGGGGGCCACAGGGGCTTATTTGAAACCCAGGAGCCGGGCGCCCGCCTTGACCTTCTGAGCCTTCCAGCGGAGCAGGCGGATGGCGCGGAGGCCGAACCGCAGCACCGCGTCGTACTTGAACACCAGCTTGTAGAAGGCGTCGGTGATGAGGGCGCCGCTGGGGTCGGCGTGTTTGAGCGCGGCCATCGGCGTGTACGCCACGTTGGTCTGGTGCCGGAACGGCGGCCGCGCCGCCTCGATCACCCGCAGGGTGTGCTGCACGTGGGCATGGGGCTGTCCCCTTGCTGATGCCACAGCTCCGCCCCAGCCCCAGCCCACCGCCATTCCCATCCCACCCCTATCCCCTGTCTGCATCCCATCCCCATCTGCACCTCCATCCTCATTCCCATTCCCATCCTCTCCCTTCCCATGCCTCTCCTATCCCCATTCCCATCCCAACTCCTTCTCATTTACTTCCTATCCCCATCCAAAGCCCTTCCCATCCTGTCCCTATCTCTAATCCATCCCCCCTCACCCCATCACCATTCCTATCCCACCCCCAACTCCTTCCCATTCTACCCCTATCTTTATCCTATCCCACTACATCCCCATCCCGTCCTACCCCTATCTCCATCCCTTCTCATTCCCATTCCATTTCCCTCCCATCTCCATCCTCGGTTCCTTCCCATCTTATTCCCACCCCATCCACATTCCCATCTCCATTCCTATTCCCATTCCCAGCCTGGCTCAGCCCCATCAGGATGGAGGCTCCGCCCCAAGAGCTGCCCCATTGCTGGCTGGGCACTGCTGTTCTTTGTCAGGGCTGATTGACACCTCTGGACACCCCCAGCCCACTGGGACCCCTCCCCGCCTGTCACCTCTGCGATGTCCTCGGGGGTCTGGCCCAGGCTGGTGAACACATCCCTGGAGTTCCTCAGGTAGAACTTGGTGAAGATTTCGGCCGTCTCGGGGTCGGTCCGTGAGTAGTCGGCGCGTTCGGCTTCCTCGTACAGCTTGGTCTCGAATTCCGTCATCACCGGCCCCGGCTCCACCAGGCTGATCCTGCCCAGGGATGGGGCGCTGGGCACTGGGCACCCTTGGACCCGCTGGTCCCGGGGCCGCCTGTCCCCGCACTCACGCCACGTTGAAGCGCAGCGCCTGCACCACCAGGCTCTCGCAGAAACCCTCCACGGCGAACTTGGAGGCAGAGTAGATGTCATTGAAGACGATTCCTGGATGGTTGGGGAGTCCGGGTCAGAGCTGGGTGGGGGCTGCTCCCCCCAGGGCACCCCATTTTCCCCTACCCTGCAGGCCCATGATGCTGCTGATAACGACGATGTGGCCCCCGCGGCGCCGCTTCATGTCGGGCAGCACCTCCTTGACCAGGCGGACGAGGCCGAAGAAGTTGGTGTCCATAAGGCTCTGCATGGCCGCCAGGCTCTGGCACTCCAGGGGTCCCGCCATGCCCACCCCGGCGTTGCTGACTGTGGGCGGGGGGCATCAGTGGGGTGTGCCCCGGGCAGGGGGATCCACACCCTGGGCATGGAGTGTCCCTGTTTCTCGGAGTGTCCCCAGGATGTCCTGGGTGTGGAGGGTCCCTCATGCAGGGTGGTCCTGGCATGGAGAGTCCCTTGTGTGCGGGGTCAGGGGGTCGCTTGTGCATGAGGGGCCCCTGGCGCAGGGGGTCCCCAGTGCTCGGAGGGTCCCCAGAATGGGATGTCCTGAGTTTGGAGGGTTCCTGGTGCAGGAAATGTCCCAGCACTGAGGGTCCCTGGTGCAAGGGGTCCCTGGCACAGACACGGAGTCATGAGGAATCCCTGGCATGGACAGTCCCTGGTGCTCGGGATCATGAGGTGTCCCTGGAATGGGCAAATCCCTGGCGCACGGGGTCAGGGTCATGGGGTCAGGGTCATGAGGAGTCCCTGGCATGAACAGTGCACGGTGCACGGGGTCAGGGTCATCAGGAGTCCCTGGCACAGACAGTGCCTGGTGCATGGGGTCAGGGTCATGAGGTATCCCTGACATGGACAGTGCCCAGTGCACGGGGTCAGGGTCATGAGGTGTCCCTGGCATGGACGGTGCCCAGTGCACGGGGTCAGGGCCCTGGGATGTCCCTGGCATGCAGGGTCCCAGCACTGGGAGCACAAAAGTTCCCGTGCACGGGACAATCTTGTCTGGACAGCCCCCAGTACAGGTGTCCCCATCACAGAGTGTCCCCCCACCGGGACGGGAATCCCGGGGCTCACCCAGGATATCGACGTGGCGCCCGGGGATGCTGTCGAGGCAGGCGCGGATGGAGCCCTCGTCACACACGTCCAGCTGTTTGATCTCCATCGTCCGGCCCAGCGCCGGCCCCGCCGCGGCCGCCAGCGCGCCGCTCCTGCCCACGTTCCTCATGGTGGCGATGACTGCGGGCACAGGCGGCTCAGCCCCTGCGGGCTCTCCCCGGGGGTTTGGGGGTCCCTCCACCCCGCTCACCTCGGAAGCGGCGCTGCTTGTCCCGCGCCAGCCGCACGGCCAGTGCCAGCCCGATGCCGGAGGAGCAGCCGGTGATCAGCACCGTCTTGGGAGCCATGGCACGGCTTCCTCCCCGCGCCCCGGCCCCTCTGCCCTTATAGCAGCTGCCCCGGGCCCGGCCCCCCCAAATCCGGGCCCTAATCCCGCCCGGATAATCCCCCCTCCCGGGGATTTGCGGCGGCCGCGTGGCTGAGCCGCACGTGGTGCCCGAGAGCACAGAGGGGCCTTTGTGTGCGAGCCGGGGCACTGTGGGGACACAGCGGGACACGGGGACACTGCCAGGCGTGGGGACACTGTGGGACATGGGGACGCTGCCAGGTGCTCCACTGGCACGGCGGGGCTCTGGGGATGGGAAGGAACGAGGCAGGAGCTCTGCAAAAATAACTTTTATTATGACTGGTATAAAACACGTCCCAGTTCAACTGGCCTTGTGGAGACGTGGGGGACACGGTGATGGGTGCCCCCCTCACCCCCACACCCCGGGATCCCGCTCCTGGGGACCCCAAAACCCCCCTGGGGTGGGGGCAAGGAGTGTCAGGCCCCCGCAGGGACACTCGGGGCTGGTGCTGCAGGGCGGAGGGGAGAAAGTGCTTGAGTGTGGGGGTCCTGGCGGGGGGCTGTGCTGAGCTGTGCCGAGCTGTGCCATGTTGGCACTGCCCGGCTGTGCCAAACCACCCGACTGTGCCAAACTGTGCCACGCTGGTGGTGCTGGGCTGTGCCAAACCATCCCACTGGTGCCAGGCTGCGTCAAGGTGTGCCAGCAGTGCCAGGCTGGGATGAGCTGTGCCATGGCAGTGGTGCTGAGCTGTGCCAAACTGCGTTGGTGGTGCTGAGCCGTGCCAAGCCGTGCCGTACCAGCAGGGCCAGGCTGTGCCAAACAATCCCAGTGGTGCCAGGCTGTGCCAAGCCATTCCGTGCCCGTGGTGCTGGGCTGTACCGAGCTGTGCCACGTCGGCAGCGAGACCGAACCAAACCACGCCAGCAGTGCCAGACCGTGCCAAACCACGCTGGCAGCGCCAGACTGAGCCAAACCCTGCCGTGCCGGTGGTGCCAGGCTGTGCCAAACCCTGCCAGGGCTGCCAGCGCGGCTCAGAGCGCCACGCAGGTGCAGTAGTGCCGCAGCTTGCAGGGCAGGATGCCGCGGTTGATCTGGTGGAACTCCACGAGCTGGATGAGGTCGGCGAAACGCGTCTGCCCGTCGTCCATGGTGAAGTAGAGCCGGCCCTCCTCCTCGCTCTGCCGGGGGGGCTGTGGGTCAGGATCCCCGTCCCCGGCCCCCCCTGAGCCCCCCCAGCCCCACGGCCGCACTCACCGGCAGGATGAGGTAGTGTTTGACGCGCTGCAGGTGGCACAGCGACAGCACGAAGCCCTTGGGGTTCCGCTGGCTCTCCCGCACCAGGAAGACTCTGCGAGCCCCAGGGGTGTCACTGCTGGCCCCAGGTCCCCTCTGCCCTCTCGGTGTCACCCGTGGGGTCCCGCAAACCCCCTATGAACACCTGGGAGCAGCCCAGTACCCCCCGGCACCCCCGGGAGTCTCTGTGTCCCCCCAGGGGCCTGCGTGTCCCCCAAACCCCAGGCTCCCAAACCCGGGGGTCAATCCCAACCCCTTCAGCATCACTCACCCCCATCCCCACACATCCTCCATCCCCCAGGAGCTGCAAAACCCTGCAACCCTCGGGCTCCTGTTCCTCCCTGGAGTTCCACGTCCCCCCCAGGATCCCCGGGGACCCCGACCCCCGCACCCCAGGGTGCCGTACCCGTCCACCAAGCCCTGCCGGCCGATGAGCTGCTGGGTGTCCTCGCGGGAGATGCGCCCGTGGAACCAGGGCTGGGTGCGGTGGATGGCTGCGGGGAGAGGCGTGTCAGCCCCGGGGGCACCCCCAGCCCGGGGCAGGGACCCCCGTGGGCACCGAGCCCGCGTCTCACCGGCGCTGAGCGGGGAGCTGTGGCAGGCGGCGGGCAGGCTGTACCGGTGCGTCGTCTTCTTCTGGGCGCACCAAGAAAGGAGGGGAGCTTAGGGTGGGCTCAGGGGGACCCCCCCCGGCTCCCCAGCACCCCCACTCACCCTCCAGGCCTGTGCCTCCTCCAGGGCCGCGGTCAGAACCTCGTTGGGGTTCTCGATCACCCGGCCCGTGCACCCTGAGAAGTCCATGGCCACCAGCGCATTGTCCGAGACGCTTCTCTGGG
>VXBU01018219.1:0-16047 GCA_013400315.1 Bombycilla garrulus | reverse complement strand
GTCTTCAACCCAAGACAACATCAAGAACATGTTTCAAAAATATACAGAAATTATTTCCTGGGCTAAATGAGAAGCTAGAAAAACTCTAGAGTAAATGGCCAAACATTAAATTTTTATGTAGTTAGGTATAAATGACCTTATTTTCAGTCTTTCCTCTTACCAGCCTCATCCCTAGTCTCTTCAATAAGGGACACAAATGCATGGAATCAGCTACCAAAGAAAATAGCAACTCCTGTATATTTGACATCCTCAGATGAGCATCAAATTTGCATTAACCAAACAGAAGTCACTGAAATCAGTATGCAAGTAACTGGATGATGTTTAGGGGCCTTTTAGAGGGAAGAAGTCAAACCCAGAATAATTCATGGTCCTTCTGGGTTTAACATCTGTAGTTCCCCTTTATATATACCTTTTATATTTTTGAGAATAGAGGAAAGAAGCATTTTCTCATCTATGCAATACTGTTTGCATAATTTAAGTGAAGAATTATATCCAGTTGCCACACATTTTTTATTTTTTTAATCTGTCCATACCACACGGAAAAAGAAATCTAAGTGCTAAATATCTGAAATACACTAGGCAGGAACAGACTTAATGGAAATATTATTCCTTATTTCCCTCAGATAATTTCATTGGTTTGAAAGCATTAACTACTTCATGTAACACAGCCCCAGCTTCACAGCTGGACTAGACCCGCTCATAGCACTAAGAAAACATCTTATTTTGTGAAGTTGCTCTGAGTGAAGGCACTCATACATTTATTTTCACAGCACTGAGGCTGAGGCTTTCTGTACCATTCCAGAAATACAGGCACCATTAAGACCCACAAATGCTGCCCAGAGTGCAGATAAAGTCAGCGTTTGGGTTTGTAAACATTTGAACCCCAAACTATCTAACACAAAATGGGCTTTTTCAAAGAATATATCCAAGGTGTTATTCATTGCTAAAAAGACTTTGGACACTTGGTTTTCCTCAGTAGTTCAGTCACATACTTGGAATCAGAACTGTCAGAAAATGTTGCAGTCACCCAGATGACTAATATATTGAGGTATTTTTGTGGCTGAGGGCTGGAATGCTTCCCACATTTCCCTTTTTGTCTTTTCAATAGAGACGGATTATCCCTTTCTTTCTCATTCCCTGTTAAAGTCCCTGAAATGTATAATTCATCAAAACACAAGGTCCAAGGATGTTAAGAGCTATAGAGCATCTACAGTCCTCCCTAAACTGGACACTCTATGTAATCTGCTTTTCTGGGAGCTCATCATCATGTGAGGATGAACCAGGAATCAGCTTACAGGAACAAGGTTTGGTGTATTGCTGTCCCAAGACCAGTACTGCTTGAGTTCTCCTGCTGCCAAACAGAGAGCTGAGGCCAGAGTGCTCTCAAAACTCAGAGGCTGGTGTCAGTCAGAATCCTAATGGTTACCCAAAGGCCCTTCAGCTTGCCATGCTCAGAACCGGCAGCTTCTGAGATTCATCTCAGCAGAAATCAAGTACAGGTCCATGAAAATAAACTCAGTTTCCAAAGTACAGTAAAAAATATTCTTCTTTTTTCTCCCTTACATGATGGCCATCATAGATATGTCTAGGAAACTGAAATTCAAAGTCCAACTTATGACCTTACATTTCCAAATAATCAAAATACTCTCTTGTCTCTTCTCCCCCAGTTCAGCATTGACTTCTAAAGGCAAATAATTCATAATTTGTCCCATAACAGGAAAACCAACTTTATTTAAAAGATTGCACAGACCTTCATTTGATATTAGCTGCACATGAAGCACAGAAACCAATGACCACTTCAGTTGTCTGAGGATTTGTCCCCATCGGTAATGTAGGTGAGCTTCTGCCTCCTACCCAGCTTGCACTGACCTACCAGCAGGCACCCTCCCTGCCAAAGGGACCAGCTGCTTGAAGGGGGACAAGGCTTCACAGCAAAGGTTATGTTTTATAGGCTTTACAGTTGAACAAATGAGTGCAAACCTTTTGGGATCCAAAAGTTGTGGGATTTTGGCTCAAGGCAAAAAAAGATTTTATCTTGACCAAACCCCAAATGTTTACAAACATGAACGGACTGTATCCTGATGGACAGAATGCAAATTCTCTTCTTTCTTGATCTTTCTGCAGTTTTGCTCTGCCTTTTCTCCAACAGCTTTCTCTGAAACACCTCACAAGAGTTATTGCCTTCCTCTTCTCAGCTTTTGCCTGGACATGTGCAGAGGCAACCTTTGTTTTATGGAGGTGTGGAAGGTCACACTAACCCTGTTTTCTGTGTTACAGAATGAAATCTTTGTTGCTGAAAAGGCTTTGGCACATGCCACACAATTTCCTTCCAAGGATTTGGTACTCTGTGCGGACGTTATTCTTTGTGGACTTTATTGTTTGTGGCAAGAAGACAATTTTTCAAGCCGTTGTTTTTTCACACCAAAGCCCTGATTCCACAAAAGCTTCTGGACTCACCCAGGTAAGTCACTCCATAGATTTCTGCTGTGAGTAAAAGTAGTAATAAAAACAAACATGTCATGTCTTTGCACTCTTCTGATGTATTTTGGGCAAACATTGATGTCCTTTTGATAGAAATCCAGGATAGATCAGTTTAATAGATTTTCTTTCCATGCAATGAGAATGGAAATACCAAGCAGAATAATAAATAGCATAATATTAACTAATGTTATATAGCTGAAAAATCTTACTTTTTCACACAGTGGTTGATGTTTTTATTAGTAACTTCAGTCATAAATATTCCTGCTTTAGAGTGATCAGCATCTTCAGGGCCTTTTGATTGCTAATATTTTGTATCCTCTCGGTTTTAACTATAATGCACTTTGCATGTCTCTAACAGTTTTAATCTGAAATCATAAATTACTTACCAAGCATGAATTCATTAAACCTCACAATGTCTCTCTGAGAAGGCTGTCTAACAATACACCCATGTTATGGATATATAAATTCTGGCACACAGATATTAAGTAATTTTCCCAAAGTAATGGTGTAAAATCAACAAAAAAGAACAAAGAGAGAATTTAAGGGACACATGCTGCCAGGTCACACAAATATAAATATGGAGAAAGACCTTCGTAGCTATCACAGAGGTTACAGGTTGCTACTGATCTGAACCTAGCTTTACCCCACCCCATACTGCCTGCCCAACCATGGACTCCTCCTCCTGATCTGAGTGTATCAACCAAACTTCTGTGAGAACCATAGGGCAGCATCACTGCCACCACAAAGCAGTTTAGATGAAAGGAACATAAACCTTTTGGGTTTCCCTATGCAGGAGCTTTACTCTTTTTTCTCTGGTGAGGCTCAGCACCATGATGAGCTGGAGCACAGAAGCAGGAGAGACTGAATGACTGCAGCAGCATACCAGCTGCAGCTAGATCTTCTATCCCCACCTACAACCAGCCCTGGCAATGGATTATTTCATTGTACTCCAGATCCAAGAGCGCCTAGAAGATTTGTGGATGCCCCATTCCTGGAAGTGTTCAAAAACAGGATGGATGGGGCTTTGAGCAACCTGGCATAGTGGCAAGCCAATGGAGGGGCTGAAACCAGATGGTCTTGGATGCCCCCTCCACTGCAAACCAGTCTGTGATTGTAGGAGTCTGTTGATGCCTCTTGTAGCAGCCGTGAAGTGTGAAGGACCCCAGGATACGAAAGAGCTTGGTGGAGACATATAGGTTTTCACTGCTAAAGCTTCTCTTTCTCCAATGAGAACACTGCTAATACCTGATCATCTGACATGGGGACAGGTTTTGGGAGTCTTCTCTTCTGCTCAGGAATTGAACTCACAAGCCAGGCATCAGTGCATGGAGGGTGCAGTGCCTGTGCAGCAGCATCACAAGTTCTCCAAATGCAGGCCCACAACTTTGGGTATAGCTGAGGCAGTCTGCACCTACAGTGCTGGTTGAAATCAGTGGGTCCTAAAGGAGCTGAAATATCTCCCCAAACTGGATCAGTCTTTGTCAGCTAATGCTTCAGGTAGAATTACATTTATTTACAGGTAGAATGACACCTGGTTAACAAGGGTCCAAGCACTTTCAGAGCCTCACCGGTTCTCTCTCACAATTCAGTCTCAATTACTGTCCTATATTGACCCCAGCTCAACCTTTCCTCTCTCCATTTATTTCCTTTATTTTTCTCTCAAATGCTACAGAAATTGCTTTCCTGGAACATGAAAACTAATGTATGCAAATTGTTACACACCATTACCACTGTCATGATGCCACTCTGTTGCTGAGGTGGTTAATTACCTGTATATTGCTGTTTATCTGCTCTCTATCCTCTTATGCTGCTCCTAAAAGGAAACAAAGGAAACAACATCAGAGAGACAAAGACAGAACTCAGTCCCCTATTAATAACCACCATAAAGGAAATAAAGGATTAAAGGCCTTTTGCAACACACATGGCATACATCTTTGTATGGCACAGATGTTGAAGAGGTTCTTGGAACTGTGTCTGAACCTGGCCATGTTATTCATCAAAAGACAAACCTTTAGATCCTTGCGTAATTTACACTGAAATGCTGTAATGCCAGAAGGAATTTCACAGCACTGAGATCTCAGTGAAAACCAAGGCCAGTGGCAAGAACATTGCTTGAATCACACAATGCCTCTAGTCCTGATTCTGCCACTTTCATGCAGCTATCATGTTTGCAGATGACTTAACTGCTCTTGCTCTCCTTCTTTGTAAAAGGAATGGTAACTTTGTACCTCAAAAAGTATTTTGGGATTTACCTTAGCACTGAAATTCTAATTTCCTGGTGTGTCCCAACAGGGCAATATGTTCTTGGTGACTGAAAAGCCAGGTCCTCACAAGAGGTAAGTAATATCATTACCAGACTTTTCATGCTTGTCTTGGTTTTGAAAGACAGGTGCCTGCCAAGGAAGGCAGGAGCTTCTCTTGGAATAGAAAAATGCAAACCCCCCTCCCTCAAAATTATTTAAAGAGGCTCTTAGGCAAAGATATGAGGATAAGAATAACAGTTCTTTAATATGTATAAACAAAGTAAAATAAAACAAAAAACCAACAAACTACAACCTAATAGGAAGATTAGACCAAGATGCAGTATTAATCAAAAAAAAAAACCAAAAAAAACAAAACCTGACAGTTAGAATACAACCTGAGACCCTGTCAGTCAGGGCGTTGGTAGCAGTCCAGTCCGAATGGTGACTCCAGTAGTCCTCCTGGGGTGACAGATGGTTCTGTTGAAGCAGAGATCCTGCAGATGGGTGGAGTTTTCCTCCAATGGTCCAGTGGTGATGTTGAAGGGTCTGGTCCTTCCTCTGGGAATCCAGCAGGAGAGAAGGCTGCTCCTCTGGGAATCCAGTAGAAGGCAGATGCCTGTTCTGTCCAAATGCCCAGATTATATCCAGGTGGGAATGCTTTGCTCCTCCACCTGGGCAGAGCATCTCACAATGGGCTGATGTCATTCTATGAGTCATGTGGTGTGACCTTAATTGCCCATTATACAGGAAATGGCTCCCGGAGGGAGTTATCTATGACTCCTGGGGCAAAGGCGTTAGTGGCCCATTAACAGGAGATAGTCCGGGGGAGGAGGCATGGAAAACACTGCCCCTCCTGGATTTTAACAGTTCATGAAGACGGAGATAGAATACAGACCTTCTGGAATATTCTTACATTGTAACCTAGGACAATGCTCTCTGCAATCAATAATGACTTTTCTGAAAACCAATGACAGAGGGTGGTCCTGAATAAAAATTACATAATTTAGCCTTAGAAAGCATACAGAGACTTGATAAAAAAATTAAAATCAAGAAGCCCTATGGATTCTAATGACTGCATAATATTTAGAGCTGCTCTGCGGGATTTAATAATAATTTTAAAAGGATGGTTAAAACTGCCATACTGAATACACAATTGCTTATTGTATTTAAAGGGTGTTTATTTTATTCAATGTTTCTATTGATCCCATTCAATCTCATTATGATCACACTTGAGCTGGTCCTTCCTTCTTTTATAGGACGCTTCCATAAAGACCAGGCTGTCCCTGTAGGTGACATCCATTAAAAGGGTCAGCTGTTTTGAAATAAAGAGAAAGAAATAATGAGAAAGCCCAGCTCTCACCAAGGGAATAGCACCAACATCCCACCTCCCGTTATCTCCAGCCAATGACGCTGTGTGGTGATGAGGTAATGCTTGCATTCAGTGCTCCAGGCAGTGCTTCGGTGGTTTGTAATTCTCCTTAAAGGAGACAAAACTGGGAGGCTTCCCTCTGTTCTGCTTGTGCAAATGATCATTTGAATTCAGATGTTTACAGTTACAGCGAAAGTGGGCAGTGGGGAAGTGTGCCAATGCTCAAGCTTTTTTCCCCTCTTTTGTAATACATAAGTGAGTTTGAAGTGTTTTACTCATTCAAGTTAAACAAAATCTAAGCAGGTGTTTTGGTTCCTTCTGTAGACAAATCCCAGGGTGGATTGGTTCTGAAGGCTTCTGAGTAAATTTAGGAAACTGCAATTTTTATCACTCTCCTTTCATCATCCTAATGGAACCAATGTAAAAAAAAAATAATAAAAAGTGACTCAATGTTTAAAACATATCAGTGGGGGAAATACCACAGAAACAGCTTTGTTCTCCTCAGCTGGTGTATTCTGCATGTATTTCAGCCATGCCTGCATATTTCCTTTGATGGGAGAAACAGCTCCTCCTGTTCAGACCAGTGCTGACACCGTATGCAGTTGGTGCATGGGGCAGGCTCAGCTCCAGAAACAACAGAGCACTGACAACTAAACCTTGGAAGCAGATTACATATTACAGACAACATTTTGGGAGGAAGGCAGTAATTCCCCTCTTCACACTTAGGCCCCAGGCTGTCTTTGCAGTCTTGTAAGAGTGGAAGCACCTTGGTACCAACTGAATATTCTTGGTGAGAAGTTAGGACAAGGAAAGGAGGGGTTGTCCCAGCCATCAGTGAAGCCCATCTGTCTGTACCCAGAGCAAGAGTCATCCTGGTGGCATTTCTACATCACTCTCCTGACTGCAAGAATTATTTAAAGTGGATTAACTGCCCTCTGTACTTGCACATCACGAACTGGATAATTGTCCTTGGCTAGCCAAACATTTTTAAGTGCTCATTTTTCTGCTACATACAAAAAGTATTTCTCCCTTCAATCAAGTGCAATTACCCCAACCATCTCTTTTAATTGTTGTATTTCCAGAAGATATATTCCCTAGGGGCTTTCTTGCCAATATCAGTGGATTTTTTTAGGGGATTATATTGACCTGCTGGAGCTGACATCCATCTTTCATCTGCAGCAAGCCCATGTTAAAACTTCATGGAAATGGATGCTATGATGGCTCATGGCCATGCAGGGAGGGGACAGAAATGGAGATCCAGAAACACACACATGAATAACAGTTCTGCCTCTTGAACTAGAGCCAAAACTCCACAGATGCTCAGCTGGATGAGTCCATATGGAGCCTCTGGGGCTGGGAGCCATGGAGATGTTACTCATATTTGAGATGACTTCCAGTGTAATTGCTGAAGTAGCCCCTTTTCTTTATCTCAGCGGGACTTACAGTGGGAGGCCAGAGATACACAGCTTGGCTGTTATTTTACTGTACATCCAGACTGACAAGGGCTGTGGCAAATCAAAATCTGCTGCCATTTTACACAGCTCTCAGGTCCAGTGTGATCAGGAGGAATCAAAGAAGTGGGAGCATGTTCCCTCTCCATAGCACATGTGCTTTGGCACACCCAGATACACAGATAAATGTCCAGTGAAAAGAACGGAATGAACATGAATTTAAGGAAAACCCACCTCCAGCGTGGAGTCCAATAGTCCTTCTTTTTAAAAGCAGGAAATGCACTGGCTTTGTACAGCACATTTTGAAGACTCAAACATAAGAGATAAAATGGCATTTGTTAAAAAAAATTAACCTTGAAAAATTAATTTTAACTGTTTTTCGATTTATCTCAAATGCACATTACAGTAGGCTTTTAAGAGTCTGTCTTCTTTCTGTCTGTAGTTAGCTTGGTAAAATGTATTTTCATTGCACAGGGGTTCCTCCCTTTCTTCTCACACAATACAAAAGGCATTTTGGACAGATTTCCTCACTTACCTCCACTGCATTTGTTTTCTAACATGAATGTAGCAGTACTGTTGGCAGAACAACTTACCTCCTCTGCTCTAAGCAACACAGCATGAGTGTGCAGAGTCATGATAAAGATGATCTTTGAAGTGTTCACTGATATCTAAGTTGCAACACTGAACATCGATGATGTGTCTTGTCCATCCACTCCTTGGGGTCCTTTTCTGTAAAAGAATTCTGCTTTCAAATTTTTGTTGTCCCCACAGGAACAGCCATGTGCTGATTCAAGGATGGTTTAGCCTGTCTGAGTTAGAGAGCATAATAAAAAGCCACCTGAAAGATGACAGCTGGAGAATAAACAGCCAACCCTCTCTTCCTGCCTGCTAGGTTACTACTTAATCTGATCTGTATTCCTGAAGGGTAGTCTAGAAGGGAAACTGGTTTCTTCATGCTGCAGAAAGAGTGTAGAAGAATGAAAGTTAAGTTGCAAAGTGGGATCATCTGAAATTTTCCTTGCTTCCAGCAGCCTGGAAAGCTAGCTTGTAAAATTCAGAATAGGATCCTGATTTTGATGCTTTTCAGTTGTTGTAGGTTTTTAAACCAGGATTTCTGGACTAGCTCATGACAGGGATGGATCCATAGAGAATACCCTGTTCAGCTCAGGAATCAACTGTCACTCGACCCATATAGATGCACCAGTATGACATTTGATTTGGGCTTGTGTTTGAGTTAAATTTTTCATGTTCAAGAGTGATTCCTCCTACAGGGGAATACTGTGAATAAGACCTGATGGTAACAGAATCTCATCCCTGGATCATCTACAGGTATTTAAAACTTTAATTTTGAGGAAATGCAAAAATTGTCACTTTGGTGGGAGGAGGAGAGGAAACAAAGTCAGTCATGACCAGGAGGGGAACATCTAGAAGAAAAAGAGAAATATTTTTTGGCAAAGTGGTGAGATAAGAACCAAGTCACCAGGCCAAAAGAGTCAAAATACATACAAGCTGTCATGAGAAAATAGTGCTCAGAGGAAGGAGGATGATGTGTGGACATCTAGTTTGCATGAAGAAGGATAGACATATGGAAGGAGAAAAAGACTCTGCAAAAGAAGGTGAGGGAGAAAATAAAGAGTGGCAGGAATCAGTGAAGTCAGTTTGTTTATTGAGGGGAAAAGCATGCACCTGAAAATTTGGAGTACATCACTTTGAGGATGACCTACTGTGTCCAAGTGGAACCTGTTTTCCTGAAATGCATGAGCTCTCAGCTCCTGATGGTAAGGGTGCTTTAGAAAGGCAAGCAACATCATTAGTGGTTTTGAACTTCCCACATAAAAGAAGATAAATTGCATCACTACCGCCACATCTGCCTCCTTGAAGTAGAGTTGGCCATGACTTCCTCAATTCAGAAGGAGAATGAGAAATTTTAATATAGGAAGGAGGCTCCTCATGCCTCAAAGAACATGCAACTTCAGGATAGGCAGTGCAGCTTCTATAAATGGGATTTTCAAGAGGTTAAAGAGCAGGGTGCAGGGATATGGGATATGGCAGGAAGGAACCATGGATATTTAATAGCCAGGAAATGGCCATTGGCAGAGAGACTAATATCTCAGGGGGAAGGAGGAATAAATCCTAGTCATCAGCTGTTCTCTGTGTGACTATAAGCAGGCTGTAGCTGCAGTGCCTTTCTCATCCCATTATTCTGTGGAAAATACTTCCCCCACTCAACGCAGCTTTACATGTCCATTACCCTGTCACAGCTACCACACCTGCATCCAGCATTAGGGCTACAAAGTCTCATCTTGTATTTCATCAGTCTGACCTACAAAAAATCCCAAGCATTTTAGCTCTATTATCTAAGTGTATCCTTTTGTCCTTATTTCATGTAACTTCTTTTGTCACCCGTGACAACATTTTATCTTGCCTTCTCCACATACCTTCAGCACTAAGTCCTGATGTAAAAGCACCTCTTCAGAGTCTGTTCACTGTATGCTACACTCTACCTTTGCTTTCCATCACCAAAACAATCTAGCTACTGAGATCCTTCGCCCTGCAGAGGTGACTATCGCACCCATGAAAGAAGATGACATAACCCAAATAGGAAAAGTAACAAAGGAGGGGAATCTCAGTGACCACAGAAACTGGTTGCCTAAAAATGAGACAGCATTGACCTGGTCTTCTAAACAGAGACATCATCATTTATCTGGACTGATGAGCTGTGTGCCACAAAATGAGCAGACCCTGGGATTCAGCTGTACTGAATAGCCTCTACTGCAAGCTGCACTAATAGGTAAACATCACCTGGGGAAGAGGGAACAGGCTTAGCAAGCAGAGCAGAAGTTGCCTATGATTGTTAAATGAGAGAGAGAAACAAACAGCATTTAATTAAAAGGATGCAGAAAAAGATCTTCCAAAATTCTTAAAATAACCATCTCTGTTTACTGTTTTACAAGTCACCTCATGGAAACATGAAATTGAACATGGTTCCCTAAAAACCTCTCTGCTCACCATTTAACAATCCTCGCTTTGACTGTCGGGCTGTGACAGTGAGGATCACTTTGAGATCAGAGGAGGATATTTGTGCTTTGTGCCAGCAGCAAGTGTTTTTTTACTGGGACATACTTGAGCAGCACAACTTAATGGCCCCACAAACATTGCCAAGGCAAAAGAATCAGCCACTGACACAAAAACCAAGAACAGAAATTTTAGTTCTTGAAAGTGATGCGAGAATATTAAAAAATATGTACCTCTGTAAGCATCACTGCATTGGCGAGCTGTTACTAGCTACTGCAACCCAGGTGAGTTGGAAGATGGACTAGCTTCTGGGGTTTCAGGATATGCAGCAGAATGTTAATGGAAAACTAAACTTCCATTAATGTTAATGGAAGAGCTTTTATTATCTTCAGTAGTACGGACACAGTCCTAGCTGAGGCAGCTTTGCTAGGCACTCTGAGACTCTGAGACAGGCAAATCCAAAAGGTAATGCCTTAAAGCACAGGCTGAGAGCAGCATGTAAGACAAGGCATTGTGCTGGGACTTGGGGAGCAAACAAAGGACAACAGCAGATCAATTTTAATCCATGGGGAGAAGCAACAAACAGAATGTGATACTCAAGCTGCAGACTGGCCAAAGAGAGCAATATCTGTCCTGCAGGAGAAAAACATTCATCTGAGATTCAGATTAGTTAAGAACACAAGGCATGAGTAATATAGTCTTATTTATCCCAACAGTTTCATTCATTCCTGTTCCAAAGGAAGGAAGTAAAAACAGCAACTGAGAATGTTTAGAGTTTTTGTGGCACTGCTCATTTCAAATTAAAAGCAGCCATTTAAACATTTTGGTACAAAGAATAATTTAGACAGTGGCCACTGAATCACTGAAATGCAGCCTCCGCAAGAATAATGTTGTTTGAAGGGGCAGAGGCAAAAAGTGGGCTTGATGAAAAGATGATGAAACAAATAGCTGTTTCAATGAACAAAGTCAGGAAGCGCCCTGTCACTGCACAAGACTGGGAGGCACCCTTCACCCAAGCCAGCATCCAGAAGACACCTACACAATACACCACTGGCCTCAGTTTGAAAGGTATTTTCTTCTGAAAATAGTTCCTTCCTGCTGATATAGTCCCTAAGCAATAAGACGATATGAAGGAGAGTCAGGCTTAAGTAGCATCCAGATATAGAATTTGGGATTGCCAAACAAGAATAGGTACTTCTCAAGGGACACCAATGTGTAGTCAAGGCCTGTTATGTCTATGTGCACAATACAAAGGTAGTGATTTTCTCCTTCTTAATAATTGGCACACTACACTTATCAGAAATTATTTTTATATTCAGCAAAAGAACCATTAACTCCTCACACCTCAGCATTCTTGTTGATAGCAAACCACTTGGTTCCAACAATAAAATTACTGAGTCCCCCCTGGATGAATGGAGAATGGCAGTTGGCTGAGAAGGGCAACTGTTTTTTGGCTTGTCTCAGGGCTAGGTAACATTTTTATAGCCTTACTGCTACCTTGGGGTGTAGTTTAGGACAAAAGTTGAAGCAGGACATCATGGAGACTGTGCAACAGAAAGAAGAGGTTTGGTTTTTCTAGGATGTCTTTGAAGGAGAAAGCAGAAAGCAGGAAAAATGGCTTCAAAGTAGAGAATGAATTCCTAACAGCTTCTCTTTTATGCTGTCAGGATATTAATGACTTTTTAAACAGGTTAATAAAAGAAGTAACCAAGTAAAAAGGGAGGACTGTCATTGCTGAATACTCCTTGTAGTCTCCTATTTCTACCTCTATGACTACAAGCTGTTTTCCTGATAGCTGAAGGAGATGTGTCAGCTGGTGCTGGCCTGTGACTCATGGGGACTGCAATGGGCTGGGAAAGACCTCAGTGGCTTCACCAAGTTAAAATTCTTCCATTACAGGAGATGAACTGAGCTGGAAGATATTCCTGACCAAAGCACTGCTCCACCCTTCCCCTGCCTGAAATACCACAGGAGACAAACCCAGGAGAAAGAAAAACCCAGAGCATTCCTGGGCAGAAGACTCCCCTTGGGACTGTTCATTTTAGGGGATGAGGTTTTCTTGTGTGCAACATAGATAGAAAGCTCTGGAACAGGACTGGCATGAGTATTGGGAAGACAGTGATGTTCAAGGATCACACAAAGCCTTCAAAATCTCTGAGGGGCTCTTCCCACGTCCATTTATTTGTAGTGTCATCATACCCCACCGAAACAGTGGAGGGGTAGCTGAACATCAGCATGAGATCAGAGGCAGCTGCCACGGGCCAATCACTTGGAGTTTGTCATAACCAGTGCTGGTTGCACCAGGCACTATCCTAGGAGATCTCTTGGAAAAGGCTCTCTACTTTAAAAATTTGATTCAGTCATAAAACCTCAACAATGTCTATCTTACACCAGACTGGATTAATCCTTGGGGGAAAAAAAAATTTGTATATACACAAAATATAGATATTTTATCTATGCCTCCTGTGAGTGACTGCCTATATACCCAGTGGTTAGTGTTGGCCGGTTATAAGCATATTATGCATGCTTTCCCAGCACTGGAGGCCTGTTTAATACTGGATTGGCATTGGGCAATAGAGGTGTCCAAGCTCCTTTTTTCTGCCAGAGTCCCTCAGCCTCAGACTAAAAAACAGTATTTTATTTGTGACACAGTAAAAAAAAGGCAAGCAGTGAACAGCTAAGGTAAGCATTTGCACACATGTAGATGTGTCAGCTAGCTAGCTTTGCTTCATTTTCTCCTGCTTTCAGAAATTAAACTTCTGGGAGGCATTGGCAACTTTTACATGACATTTGACTTATAAGGAAAAAAAACCCCACACTTAACAGTGAATTTGGTTGCAGAATGATTACTGTGTGACTCACCCCTTTAAGTATAATAATGGAGAGTTTATTAAGTATGCCCAAGTGTATACTTAGGCTCTTGGCTGCCCACCTACACTCAATTTCCTCTGACTGTGGAATGTCCTTTGGCAGTTTTGCAGCTAACCAATACCCCAGAGTCTGAGGAAAACATTACTACTTGTATGATATTACTGGTCTAAAGGCTGTGGATTCATATTTCAGCCAGCCAGCACAAGTAAAATAGTACTTGTAAAACACAACCATACCTTGTGAGAGAGAAGAATTCATAGGGCCATGGTTGGAAAATGTGTGCTCCAATAACAGAGAGATGAATACACTAAAACTTGTAGATAGGTATCACAACAAAAGGCAATTTTTCCCTTTCTGCACCACAACATTTTGGCTCACAAGCTAAGCAGCATGGTTACTAAAAGAGGAGCCTGCATGGTTGCAAACCCATATTAAGTGACACACAGGTGTTGGGTGAAACACTGCTCCTTAATTCAGCTACCGGGGTGCTGTGCCCTAATGCACATCCACCACCCTGCATCATGCTACCAGTGGAGCTGTGACCATGCCTGTAGAAATCCCTTCTTGGACACTCACCACATTTCTTGTCAGACCAAGTGGAGGCTGCTGTAATGGTTTTGTCCTTCACTTCTGGCATCCTTCTTTAGCTGGATGTGTATAAGACATCCTGGAGAAGAGACCTGTGCTTAGCCTGCTTGTGGCCCCCACAGTCACTCAAAGTAAGTATGACTGCATGCAACTCTCAATCACATTTGGTTCACTCAGGTTCATCTCATCCCTTTAATTCAATCATCCTACATACAACTTTTCTTGGATTCTCTTCTAAGGGAACTGAGCTACTTCCCTCTGAAGACAAGGGCTTCTCTTCTTGTCCTGACAGTCTGGTGTTTTTCTTAGCTTGTCCCAGTCACAGCACAGCCAGTAGTTCAAAAACCTTCTATTTGTTTTTTATTCACTTCTGTAGTAAGAGGAAGGGGTATTCTGCTTGACCCGCTGCACAGCTAAACATTTTATCATAAACAGTTTCATACTTATTACTCATACGCCCTAAGAAGTCGTAACAGTTTTCTTCAGCGGTGACACCTGTCCTCTGTGTTTTGTCAGAACAGTGGACCCAAAAGAGAGGGGGTCCTTATTTCAGTGGCAGCTGGATTAGCCAGAACTGAGTAGCATCTAGTAAAATTCCAAGTAACAGCATTTTCAGAAACGACACACTAAAATATCAGCGTGAAGAATCCCAAACTAGGGACATTACAAAGACAGAACAATCAGCATGCAGCAAAGCACTTTAACACTGGGTAGTCTGACGCAGCAGGCTTGTAACACTCAACATTCTGTGGCCTATTGTATCTTAAGAAAAAACAAACTTTGGGCACATTGAATGATTCTGCATTTAGACAAACATTGGACCTCTCACTTTTCACTTAAACATTAAAAATAAAAGCTCAGTTATTTGTTTTATTTTTAAAATAATTAATGGCATTCCAATACTGAGTAGGTTTTTTTTTTCCCTCAGGATACTCAGACTCATAAAAGTCTATCCGGAAACCTGAGAACAGGCAGTGTGACAGAAATCTGCAGGCCTGACCTTGCTGCTAACCTAATCTGTGGGCATCTTCTATCTTCTTCTCCTCACCTCTGCAGATGGACAGAGAAAAGAATGGCTATTCACAGAGTGTATAGCTGAACTTTTTTTTTTCCTTTTCTGAAGAGTTATGACCTCTAAACTAAAGATTAGCACAATTTCAACCCCACCCCAAACCTTGCAAATACCTCTAGCCCTCTGGTGGTTACAGAGAAGAACCTTTTGCTAAAGCTGCGGGTGTTGAAAAGGAACCTGTATTGGAAGGGGTAGGATTAAGGAATGCCTCTGCTCCCAGTGCAATAGCTTTCTCCAAAGCAGCCCTTGCTCAGAGGGTAGGTCATTCCTTCCTGCTGTCCAATTTCCACAGCCACATCCTCTGCACAATCTCTTGTGCTGATGTAAACTCAGCACTAGTACTTTTGAGTTGCTGGGCCCATCCATTTGCTTCAACACATATGGGCGCAGCTACAATACATTAGTGCCCTCTGAGCAGAGAAGAGTCTGATATTTTTCCCCAGCAGTATTCATTTAAAGCAACAGGGAAAGAGCCAGTTATGTGTCAGCAACCCAAACAATTGGATGGTCCTGTTCCAAAAACTCCTGAAAGCAGTGGAAGGACTCCCACTGACTTCAAAAAGGCCCTGCCTGAATGGAAAAGTGAAATGTTACAGAGAATTAAATGTTACAGAAATCTTAGTTTATTTCCTTTATGGAACTGAGTTCCGCCTTTTCTACACATGCTGGTAAACTTTCCCATGTACCCACCTTGTTCAGGTTTTTTTCTCCTGATCTTTTGCCTCCCTACTTTTGAAAAAAGGCTGTTATCACCTGATTATTTTTCAGTGCTGCAGCTTAGTTGTGATTGCCACTTGCTCCCACAAAGCAAAGCAGAGAGCACTCCCCTCTTCTGGGGCTTCCTGCACCGCCATGGGGTGGGAAGGAGCACGCCACCAAGCTGCACAGTGACGAAGGTGTGCTCCTGGCACTCCGCACTAACTACTCCACCTGCTTCACCTTGTGGGGGGTTGGGGT
>VXBU01018213.1:0-18759 GCA_013400315.1 Bombycilla garrulus | reverse complement strand
CATTGTAACCTAGGACACTGCTGTAGTTACAATTGATACCAGCTGCTCCCAAACTTACCCAGTGTTTCAGGAGACTGATTCGTGGAGATGTGAAGACCTTCCCATAGTCCTGATAATTAATTTATGCCTGGAGTGAAAGGTTATTTCTGCTATTGATGTGGACAGGAATGAATTATATAGTTTAATCAGCTGGGCATAAAAAGCCAAGATATTCTGCTGGAGATGCTTGTGTACCCACTGACTTTGGATTCTGGCCCTTTTCACTGAATATGTTAATCTGCCTGTGTTGAGGAGTCCACTCTGTAACCTAAGTGCTTTAAAATAAAGTACAAGTTTCAAATAATGGAGAATTTGGTGCTATTGCTCGAGAAATAAATGTTATAGACAGGACAGGGAATCAGCCCTTCCTTGTTTTCTCTATTTTAATGGAAATACAACAGTGTATTTTAACGTCCACTGACATCCAATTCAGCGAGTATGCCTGGGACATTTGCTGCTAAGCCAGACATGACCTAATGAGGAAACAGAATACCACGGGAAAATTCAAAATGCAGAATGGGAAGTTGATTTAGGCCAGTCATTTAGTGGTTGAACGAAGTTCTTGGCTTTTTTTGATGTCCCTTCAATTAGAGTTGGTTTACAAACCCAGCTTCTCTAAAATCAATACAATTTCATAGGAGGTGATGAGTGGGGAGGCTTAAAAATACTTTAAGGGTTTGCTGGGGAATTTTTTGCCTCCCTCTCCTCCTCACTTTACTGACAGCATGCCAGAACCATGCTGTACTAGACGTTTTCACTCTTCCCGGCCACCAGCATTGACAGCATCACCTGGTCTGTGCCAAATATTGTCCCCTTTAAAGTCCTTGCTATTCATATGAAAGAGAAAAATCCTGTGTTTAAAATATTTTTAGTATTTTAAAAACTACTTAAATCTGTAAACTTTCTTTGCTCTGCATGATTTTAAATAAGGATGAACGTAAATGGGGAGCAAGAACTGGTTCTGTTCCTCCTCTGAACACTGTGTGGCAGAAGCACTGCAAACCAGCCTTTGAGGAATGACTTTGTATTAGGTTTAGAATTAAAAACTGCTCTGACCAGTGTCTGCTTTGCCCGGCAATTCCAGTATCCCTTAAAACAGTAACATTTGTGAAAAACATAGAATAATGCAGAAATAATAATAGCTCTGCAAAGGAAGGACCTGAATAGTGGAGAAAGGTTTTTTTTTTTTTATGAGATATTACTTTAGTGTAATCAGATGTGGAAAAGGTTCGACAAATTACCAATCATTCTTTTTATGCTTTCTGAACAACTGATTGTTCATCAACAAATGTTGGTAAAGCCTTTGCTATAATCTATTTCAAAGACTGTTCCCTGGAGTTAACCTTTTGCTAGACTAAGAGGCTTCCTTTCTTTCAGATGAAAAGGGAAAGATTACATTAAAATAATTACCTGTTTGACTAATGTACCAGAGCTACTTTTACTGTGCTAAAACTGCTTTTGTAAGGACTGTTCACAGAAATTCATCTTGCATATTTGTGATTTGTGTGCTATAAATACAAGTTAAGCTTCTGTTTGGGTTATATTCCTTCAAGCAGTGCTTAAAATTGGCATAATATATTTTCAAGGTCTAATGACTGCTGTTTTACACTCCACTGACACCTTTCTCTGTATACCTGTACTCTTTATGGCAAGCAGGTTGGCACAACAGTGGCAGGTGTTTTTATGATGAAATAAATTTGTCTTTAGTTATTGTTACAAGTTCTGCTTGCTGAGCTTGTTGAGATTTTTAAATTAAAAAGAGACACACATGGTTATTTCCTTGTAATCACTTATTTTTCAGTAGAATCAGTGCTCCATAATCCAGTCAAATGCACCTTTTTATTTCACATGCTGGTTTAGATGTTTATTCTCCAATTGTTTAGATTATTATAAATAATTAGTAAAGAACAGCTTAGAGGTGGGGGTATTTAATCATCAGCATAATTCCCACTGTTGCATTTTGTAGCATGAAGCTAAAAGACAAAAATCCCTGTGTTTGGGTGAAACTTTGCTGGAAACTGAAAATATATGATGGTAACTTTGTTCATGCTCCTTTCAGATCTGTTTTTTGACTACTTTTGAGAAAGGTCATTATCAGAGTGAGTGGAAAGTGCTGCTGTGTATTTGTAGAAAACATCAGTAATTTTGAACATTTTACCTGTAGTAGAATAGTGAAGTAGTTGTCTGGCTAAGTTTGCAGTCTCCTTTTTAATGGATTTTATGTCTTAGCACTTATGAATACATCATTCTACTTTAGAGAGGGAAAAATCAGATATGGAATATCATGCGTTGTTTATTTCCCAAAGTTATCCAGCAGGCCTGACTGAGCTGAGAGGGAGACCAGATTTATAAAGATCCAGGAAAAAAAAAAAAAAAGTGTTTTGTAACTAAAATGTCCTTTGCATTTTTTCTGTGGAACTTTCACAGGGAAGAGATAAGTAATGTGTAATCCCTCCATCTGTTTACATACATTTGACACTTAAATTGCTAATATTTAAGAGTGCCTTAAACTGTGAATATCTACTGACCATTCCAAAAAGGAACTTATAAATAAAATTCTTTCAATTAGAGTTTCAAACAAATCTGTGCAGGTTTACATGAATTTTGGAGGCAGAAACACCTGATAATTATTCAATTAGATATCTCTTCTTTGCAGCAGCAAGTGTGGCTGAAGTAGACACTCTAAATGAGGTTTAAACTTTGTGGAAATACCCATCAGCCTGTACCTTGTGCTGCTGCAATTAGTTTAAGACCAGCTTTGTTCCCAGCACAGCACAGGGATGGTTGCTGTGTGAGCATCTCCCTCACACTCACTGCAGGTGCTGCACAGGTAAATAAAAAAAGGGCAAATCCTTCAATTCTCCTTTCAAGTCCATCACACAGTGACCTTGCAGGTTACATTTTGTCCAGACATACAAACTTCTATTACAAAACAGAGGAGCCAATTAGTCAGACTAGTGCTGAAGTACAGTGATTCCATGGGTCATGAAACTTACATGTATTTTACTGAGAAGAACCTTTCTGAAGAAGAAAGCTTGTGGTAGTCAGTAAAAGAGAAAAAGAGGGAAAGAAATTACAGTTATAGAAAAAAAAAAGTGACCACTGAGACACCTTGGCTCAGTTTTCTGAGCTTAAATCCACTGCAGATTTTAATTTTTTCCTGTCCCCTAAACAAAGTCATTGCAGTCCCATTTTCCTGTTTAATTTACGTATTTTTCTTCTCTGTTCCTTGTCATAACATGGTTCTTTAGCTTTTCTCTCACATGCTGTCTGCCTGAACTGAGTTCCTGTGTGCTCACCCCCTGAGCTGGCTCTTAAGGGCTGCCAAACATCACCCAGGCCTGCTGCTTTCTTCAAGCTGCATCAGAAGGCACCAGATGATGAACCAGTGTTATTTTTTTAACCTTCTTAATTCTTAGAACAATCAGGTGGATAGATTTATTTCTCCTTGAAATCAACAGAAAGGCTTCCAAATTAGGTCGATCAAGCCCAGGGATTATCCCTTCTTACACTCAGCAGCTGCGCCAGCTGACTCTATACAGTAAGAAATAAAGTAGTTTATTACTTTTGTTACAGGCATTTCTTCCCTTACTCAATGCCTTTCCTCCAGTATTTAAGCTTTCCCCACACCATGCAAGTTAGACAAAACGCCGCAGAATAATTCTTTGCAAAATTTAGATAAAATTTTCCCAAATTTTTAACATTTGTGTGACAGATGAGGTCAGACCTCACCTTACTAAAATGTTAGGCTTGTGGTTTTTTAAATTTTTTTTTTTTTCACTTTTGGATAAATTACTAATAATGAAATTGCTCATAACCACCAGGGAATAGCACCTTTTCCTGTCACATAGCACGGCCAGGGACGAGCTGCAGAGTGTCTGAAATACCATTTTCCAATCTTGCATGTTTTATTAACTCAAGTAACTTTATAGATAAAATCAATACAGTAATCTGAAGAACTAACATATCAGTTGATCTTTTTGGTCAGACAATATTGGCGATAATTTAAAATATTTACAGGTGCTCTCTGGGAATTTTAAATATCACTTATGCATCAGGTGAAAAATAACAGGACATCACTAGTTTCAGTGCTAAGGGGTACAGCTGTAATCCAGTCATGTAGCAGGTATAGAGAAGCTGAAATACTACCTGTGCTGAAGCAGGTATACAGATATTAATAAGGCTGATCTTCACAGGGAAATAAAATAAATAGGCAAATAATTGCAGCTACCCAGTACATATTATTAATACTTCAACACAAAACATACTAAACAAATAATCTCTATGTAAAAAATCAATTGCTTTAATGCTTAAGAAGGAAATATTTTATTGGAATGGTTCCCACTCTATTAGTTCCATTTTTTTACTGTGTAGTTAGATCTTCCAAGGATGTTTTCAAACAGAAAGTCGGAGTTTGTTTTAATAGTTGGACACAAGGGAGGGCACCAGAGCTCTGTTGCAGACTGTAGCTGGTTTCTTTCACACTTAATTGCTTTCCCACTTGCTGTTTACAGGATTGCAAAGATTTTGTGAAGATATAGAAATGATGATTGGATTCCAGCCAAGTAAATTCTGGAGAGTCTGCTGGGCATTTGTGACCCCAACCATTTTAACAGTAAGCAAAAAACCAAAAATCCAAAGCAAAACCAAAAACAAAAAAAAACAAAAACAAAACAAAACAAAAAACACCCACAAAAAAACCCCAACTGAACAATTTAATGTCGTCTCCAAAGAGGTTTTTTTGTTGTTTGTTCATTACTCATGTTTGTTCATTACTCATCATGTTTCTGGGTGTTAGTAGTTAGAACTTGGATGCAGCTACTTAAAGACAGTGCATGTGTTCTTGCCATGGGTATGTAGTAGAAATGTAAGTAAGTAATGGTGTTTTTGGTGGAGAGGGATGGTGAGCTACCAGGAAAGTGGTGGCCTTTTCCTGGCCGTGCAAAATGCTGCTATGGCACACAACTGCATGGCAGCGCTGTGGATTATTGCGTATATATATTTATCTATGTGTGTGTGTGTGAGTGGTATTTATGTATGCACAGGGAAAAGAAAAGACAAGACCCTCCTGTGTGCTGACAGATTGAGCTAGGGAAAAACCATTTTATTGGTTTATTGGCATTTATTAATTATAAGCTGATGTAAGAGGGATGCCTGGGAGAGGCCTGAGGCGGAAGCGCGGGTGAGAAAGGAGCAGAGGAGAGCGGGACTGTCCCGTGCCCAGGTCCCCGGGCCCGGGAGGTGGCGCTGCGGGACAGCGGCTGCGGCAGCTCCGCCGCCGGGGAAGGACTGCGGCCCCGAAACCTAAAAATTGGTGCTGGATTTATTCGTGTTAAGGACTGCGGCCCCGAAACCTAAAATACGGTGTTTGGTTTATTCGTGTTATTCTTCCTATTTCTCTTCCACTTTCCTTTCCTCCCCAACACATTCCTTCAAATTCAGTTAATATCTACTTCACGTTTAGGTCTCCATTTAATAAAAGAATGTCACATTCTCAATTTCACCATTGCTATGAAAGGTTTTTAAGTCCAGGGGACCAAATCCAATAAGTATATCTACATTTGCCATTTAGGTTTCTAACACAGTATTTCCTTTACATTTCAACCTAAGTGCAGATAAAATCTGCAATCACTTTTTATTTTTTGACACAAGAATGAAATAATTATTTCAGGCATTTCAAAAGTTTTCAGCTTAACAAATCAGCACAAAACAAGAGAGCCTTCTTTCTCCAGTATTTTCTGTTTGAGAGCACATACCTCCACTTGGAAGTCCTTGAGCCTGAACCACACGTGCAGCAAGATTCTGTATTCATGTAGAGTTTTAAATACTCATAATTTCACAGCAGGACTAAATAGTTCCTACAAGTCACACAATCAAAGAATGGTTGGAGTTGGAAGGGATCTTAAAGCTCATCTCATTCCACTCCCCTGCCATGGGCAGGGACACCTCCCATTATCCCAGATTGTTCAGGGCCCCATCCAACCTGGCCTTGGACACTTCCAGGGATGGGGCAGTTGCAGCTTCTCTAGGTGAGTATTCTTAGCTGTTCAGGTACAAGGTAAGAAAAGTTTCTGGAATTTCTGAAAAGACACACATTTTGAACACTAAGTATGAGCTCAGCGGGCGGGTAGAGAAGCAAAGTAGTGACTCCCTATCCTTTGCTCCTTCCAGAGAAGTATTTTTAGTTAATGTGATGGGAAGTTCCTGAGTATGCTGTTCTTTAGTGCAGTGTAAGCGTTGGCAGATCTTTTTATTCCTGGAGGAAAGGCACTGGATCAAGTTAATAACTTTTTTCAGTGTTGTTAATTCACGAATGAAGACATTTTTTTTCTGAAAACTGGATAAGGTTTAGTTTTTGCAGATAGGAAGGCCTGTGTGAAGGGACCAGTGAGTTTTGGTGAGCTCAACAAAATCCTGAGTTGTAAAGAAATGAAATTTTCTACGGTGAGAATGAGTTCTCCAATGGATAGAATGAAGGTAGTCTACTTTTCTCACATAGATTTTCTTTACCAGTTGTCCTCACTGCACTTCACTGCACAGTATTGGTCTGTGTGAAAATCAGGTAGATCTATCATAACTACCTGTTGTTTGATTGTGACAATGTATGCCTGTAGTTTGCAAATCACTTTCAAAAAGTTTGAAGACATAGTACATTTTCTAGCATTAGGATGACATTGGATATTTATCTTCTCTTGGGGACCTTGTTAAAAATGAAGGTACATGCACATGGGATTTTTCAGCTCTTTTTTTTTTTTTTTCCAGTGGTTATTTTCAAGATGCTGCCTTAGACCCTGTTTTACACTTCTGAAGGGAATTTCAAGGCTTTTCTGCAGATTGCTCAGGTCCCTTACTAATCAGACTTGTGCTTGTAGCTACTGTCAGTAATCACAACCAGGGAATAGGAAATTATGTAGTTTATTAAGGAAAACAAATTTGAACAGACCGTGTTTGTTCTCTAAACTTGCATGTCTTGTTGTTCCCTCCAAATGCAATATTTAGTGAACTTACAGTGAGAAATAAATTGACACTGATCAGTCATGATTAAATTTTTATGCAATGGAAAGAAGCAAAGCAAAACCAAGCAATGAATTATTTTCTATTATTGCCTCTGTAAAGCTAATATTTGATACATTTGGATAGCCTAATATTAGACTTTCATTAGACTCCACATCTCTGGAACTAAAGCTGATAATTTTTATATGTGCCTTCACCTAGTTATACTTCTGTAAATCTTCTGTGTGCAATAATTACAAGCACAGGCATTTTCCAGAAGTCATTGAATTACACACAAATGTAAGGAGATGTATTTCTGTTCATAGAGTAAGTGAAAAGGAGGACTTAGCATAATCACATTAGGTAAAACTGCCAAGAGACCATGTAAAGCATGTTACTCTAGAGACAAGATTCTAATTTCAATGATTCTGGCACAAATACAGTTATTTTTGTGGGATTTTTTCAAGGTTTCCTTAAACTCATTAGATTCAGGCTCTGACCCATTTATTAGAGCTTGTGGCAGCACCCTGCCTTAGGTGTGTGTGCTTTTATCTGTATTCCAGATACATCAACTCTGTGTGTGGATAGTCACCATTTGGTTGCATTGCAGGCTTGTTTTGCTTACTCAAAAATACTTGTTTTCCTTTCTTGTTCCCAGTTTATCCTCTGCTTCAGTTTTTACCAGTGGGAACCCATGACTTATGGAGCTTACCACTACCCAGGCTGGTCCATGGTGCTTGGGTGGCTGATGCTGGCCTGCTCAGTCATCTGGATCCCAGTTATGTTTGTGATAAAAATGCATCTAGCCCCAGGCAAATTTATTGAGGTAATTCTTCTGTCTTTTTGCTGTTTAAAAATATGGCCACAGAAGACTATCTCTTTTATCTTACATTGATTTTTGTGATATTGAATGCCTAATACTGCTCAGATTACTTTCTGGTAAACTAGTTATTGTGTTGCTCAGGTTACTTTCTGGTAAACTAGTTATTTTGTTGCAAACAGATGCTCAGTTGATTTAAAATGTAGACCTTCTATTCCTTGTTTCTCAAAAAACGTGTTCCTAAATTGTGGAATGGTTTGTTCTATGAGATCTAGACAAATTTCTTGAGGTTTTGTATGGTTTTCTCGGAAAAAAAGTTGTTCTAGATTCACTGGCCATTTCGCAAGAGCAGCGTATAGCCACAGGATGCCTCAGCTGCTAGTGTGTATTGTGCCTAGGGAGCCGGCCATCAGCACTGGGAGAGGTCAATTAGGAGCTGCCTGCATGCCAAGTGAGGGGTGGTTGGGTACTGGAGTCTTACAGAATGTGCTCCATGAGGTTGTACCTCTTGCTGAAGTCCAGGAATAAGATGTACAGCAGGAAGGCTTTTCATGCATCTCAAGCTACTTGTTACAAAACCCAACTGGCAACCTTTGCTTTTACCCTTCATCTCTTTATTCTTCTTGAATTGGCCTTTCTGGCAATTGGGCTTAAAAAAAATCCAGATGGAATTTTATTTTTAATTTAAGCTTCTTTTGTTTATTTTGCTAATTGGTTTCCTGACACTTCCCCCCACTGCTTCAGAAATGTGGTGGTCACCTTCTTCTCCCCATCCCTGTCCCCTGTCCCTGCCTGTCACACCTCTCTTCCTGGTTGTTCCCATCCTGCTGGCTCCTGAGTCCCCGGCAGGGTGTGGTACAGCAATGTCGGCATTTCATCCCTTTGTTGCCTTGCCCCTGGCTTCTGGAGAAGCTCAGTGCTCTTATTTTAGGACTTCAAGGCTTTCTCGGTTCTGCCTTCTCCTCACTGCCTGCTCTGAGTGCTGCTCCCACCTTGGGAGAAGAAGCAGACGCTCGCTCCCCTTTTTGTAGCTGCTTTTGCAGTTCAGCTTCCCTGCAAGTCCCCCCGGAGCTGTTTCTTGCTTCAAAAATGAAAAGGAGAGAAAATGTACTAAAATAGTATAATCTTTTTGCTCTCTCAATATGTCACACCACACATGCCTAAGGGAAAAGACATGCTTCTCTGCTTCCCATAGAGCAAAGGAATTTCATAGGAGAGGAATTTTCAAAGTGGTGGGACACCCTAGGGAGAGCATCCAAGCAGTAAGCAATGAGGCCACTTGTCCAAAGAGTCATTCAGCTTCTTGTGTAGATCACACTGGAGCGCCTGGGTCAGGAGACAACTGCCCCTACTGGAAATGAGCTAATGCGGAATTAGATTTTGTTCCTTGTCTCATAAGCTTCTCTTGCTGACAAAAATTATTCTTCTTCAAAATTTCCCTTACTGCCTCTCCAGTTGTGCTCCCAAAGAAACATCCAAGAGCTGGATCTGTTTTGAAAGAGCTTTTGCTGAAGATAGTTCAGCTATAGTTTAGTATTTATTATTGAGTCTGCTGTATAAAATTATTATGGTTGATTTGGGAGGAAAAAGTTGCAAACTGGTAATTAAGCTGAGATTAAAATAACTGATAGAGAGGTCTGATTCACTTTATTAGGTAATAAACATATAATTGTTCCCTCTTAAGTCATCAAAAATATGTTTTCTTTCCTTTTTATCTATGAATGCACTGATCAAATTATATATTCAATGAAGATCTCAGTGGAAAGATCAGAAATTTTTCGTTCTTTGCCAGGTTGATGTTCTCCGCTCTCTTTTTTTCCCACAGATCTAAACAAAATATTTTGTCATCTCAAAATTAAAATCTTCATAGTGATGCACTACTTTTTGGTCATTTGTATACTTTGGGGAAATATGCTAAATAGACATCCAATTATTTTAATGCACTTGCTCACTGCTTAGGCCATTGGGCTAAGTAATTGTGCACATGTCCTTCAGTAAGAGAGCCTCACAGTCTGTAGCAGTGGTTCTGAGCTCCCCTCACATGGTGCGGGAGAAAATGCATAATTAAAACCTGGGTACTTTATCCTCTATTAATCTTGAAAACTTTGTGCAAAACAAATGCTGAGCAGTGGAGCATTGCCGGGCTGTCATCCATAATCTTAAATGAGCCTATCCTCACTTCTTTTGCATTGCAATTCTGCTCCATGACAAAGAATGTGACTCTCTTTTCTCTCCCCCATCGCAGCGGCTCAAGCTAGTGTGCTCTCCACAGCCTGACTGGGGCCCATTTTTGGCCAAGCATCGTGGTGAACGTTACAGGAACATGATTGATCCACTGGGAACCTCCTCCCTGGGACTGAAACTGCCAGTGAAGGATATGGAACTGGGGACCCAGTGCTAACAATTATTACAAAAGGGTGGCAATAACATTGTCAGCATTTTCTGATTTTTTTTTCCATTATTTTTTTGCCCACCATTTCTTCTTTTCTTTTCCATAGTACTTGAAAGTGGTTGCTTAGGAAAGCAGGACTTATTGTTGCATGCCATAGGGGAGGTCTAACCACTTCCAGGTGTAGGTGATGCCTGTGACATGTTCTGTCCCTGGTGACACAGCAGAAGCCCTGTGTGTGACAGGTGACATAACCAGGTGTTGTCAGGTGATATAGTAATAAACAAAACCAAACTGAAAAATCTTCTGAGGAAATGAAGTGTGCAGTTTGACCCATTTCCCACAAGCACCTTTTGTAACAGGTGGCTGTAGTGGGACTAGGATTTTGCCACCAAGGAAGGTTCAGTGAGCAAAGAATGGGATCTCCTGTAGTCCTGATGTAAATCCAGCATAAGGCTCCTATTGCAATGGGGCTGTTTTTTCCACACTGACAACTGACCTTGGCCCATCATGTCTGCACACTTCCTTTATGATTTATACTAACTTAGAGGGATTGTTATGTTATTTAAACAAGGGGAGACCCTTGAAACAGCACACCAGGAAGCAATATGTGGGGTGAGAACAGAAACACAATAATCCATTTGATCTTTTCAAATAGAAAAATAAGAAAAAAAATAAGAAAAAAAATTTAAAAAATAATCAACTGAGACTTGGACTAAACTGCATTTGAATCTAGAAGTGGTTTGCAAATGGTGTCAGAATGAGTTACATGGGCATCACTGTTTAAAGTCCTGTCATATGTTTCTTTTGATAATTTGGTATCTGTCATTTCACTTAGGAATGTCTCAGTTATACAAAATGTCCGACAACTTGCTCCATGCGAAGTGCACCTGTGGTTTTACTCACTTCGCTCCAATACTCTGAATATATTTTTCCTTGTTTCTCTGTTTTTGTTTACAGTATCTCCTCAAGAAGCCATCGTATAATTTGTGCCTAACTTTGTATTCTTGCAGTGGTAAGTGTAGTCTAGTTACTACCTGAAAACAGTTATTAGAAGTTAGATGTGCTGTTCAACTTTGTGACTCCCCATTCATTTGCCTATAAGAACCAACCTTTATATAATCTATAACCTTTAGATAGTGTATTCTTCTCTTTCAACCAATGGGGAAATACCAGGACCCACCTATATATTATATACACAGCACGTAAATTCTTCAAATCAGTATTCTCTCTGAAACGTGCATAGGATATTTTTCATTAAAACCTTTTAATTGAATAAAAAAACCCAAATCCACAATAATTAACCACTGTAGTCATCCATAAATATGCAACACAAGATATAGAAAATGCAAGGGTTGGGGGGGAAAGGACAGTTTAGTAGAGGGCCATGATAACATTGCATAGCAGTAGGGCATCCCAAATCATTACATTTTAGAAATCAGATATATGCAGTCTATGAATCCTAGACTAAAATAGTTTCGTTACCTATTGGACAGAGTAAAAACCAGAACTTTTTAAGAGTACATTTATTTACCACAGTAGAAAATTAGCTCAACTTATTGTAAATGCACTAGAATGAGGGAGAAAAATGTATCTTCAATAACTGGCAAAATTTAAGCTTTACTATCTTGTTATATCCTATACATATATGATATTTTTAACAGTGATCAGTGTTCATGTAGTGTGTGCTAGTGATGTTTTATGTCTCTATAAATATCTTACCAATAAATGTAGAAATGATGAGCTTAGTAGTTTAGCCAATTTTTTCCTCCCCACAGGCACTGCTGTAGTAGTAGAAAATGTTCTTTCCTTTCAGGGGACAATTTCTATGCCATTCTTTTGTCTGTCTGTCTTCATATTACAGGGTCTCAGGTAAATCCTCAGTTCATGTGTGTCCATAGATCAGTAGGTGTGTTGTTTTCATCCTGTTGAAGAAAACAAAAACCTTAAAGTAACACTTCCACAAATTGTTAACTCCTTTTCTCTCTCTGCGTGTGTATATATATGTATATGAAGTATATTAATCATTTTGCTGAACTTCCTCTTTCACGGGGCAATTAGTGTTGCCAGTTCTAGGCACTGCTGGGGACCTTTAATCCTCACACCGAACAAGTGAAGCACAATAAGGGGTTGTCATCCAGGGCAGGAAGGGCAGATTCCACAGTATTTTACACTGATCCCTGAATCTCAGCTCCACAGGCTCTTGTTGGTCCCTGTCTCACACAGTAGCAAGACAGAATCTTCCTGTGAGCTTCTCTGCCTTAAAGCTGTCCCCCTTGCTTCAGCTTTGCCTGTTTTTTTTTTTTTTAAAGGCTTGCTATTCTTAATTCTGGCTTTTTATTTTCCTGGCAGAGGCAGGTTTGATAAGCCATGCTCTGTTTGACTTCATTAAGGTCTATAAGGATGAGCTGAAAATTTGGTTCCATGTCTAGGTGGGGTTGAGGGACCTTCCCTGGGTGCAAAAAGGAGCCTGAGTCAGCACCTCTCTTGGGAATGATGTATTTCTGTTGGGATAAATCACTTTGGGTCTCTCTTGACTAATATTCCCTTTTGTCTTGGTTTGATTTTTGGAGTCCAAGCCAGTTTTTCTCCCAAGAGGTCTGGTCCACTTCGAAAAACAGAAAACACAGTTGGATAGTTTGAGAGTATGGAATCCTTACATTTATCAGCTTGTCTCAAGGCATGTCTTGGAATTGGGATTAACTCATTGCTATAAAGTTCCCTTGGTGTAAAGATGTCAGTTACTGCCTGCCTAACTATGAAAGAGATACCATTTGAAGGAATACTGCTGGGATATGATATTTTTGGCTTGGATTACCAAACCATACTGCATATGAAATTGCAACTGAATTGCTTTCCGTGATTTATGTAATTAATCTGCTTGCTTTTAATTTAGATGTTGTTCCTGTGCCTGCTAAGTCATTAGCACTGGATAAGGCTTGAATTTGAAACTCTGTAAAGAGATGATTGTGATATTTTTGCTAGCTGATCTTTGTCTTCAGCTTTGACCCCATTGCTAGGCTTGCAAAAACCTTTGGAAAAGAGGAGAAATGCATACAAAAACCACAGAAGATGTGACGTTTTCACTGTATGCAAAAAGCAGGGTTTTATTTTAGTCACATGAGACTTTTTCTGAAGTATTTTACTGTCCAAATCTGAAAGTTGAGATTAAATTAACCAGCAGTGTCTTCTTTAAATGAGAAGTTACCTTGAAGTTTGGGAATGCACTTCATTTACCATGTTCTAAGGAAAGTTTGCATGTACTTTGATAATTTTCTAAATATAAATTTAGTAACTAATAGCATAACAGTAAAGATCTTTAAAAGAAAAAAAAAGGAGGGGAAAAAGCCATATTAGTAAAAATGTGATGTATATACTTTCAGATCTATCTTGTGAGTAAAAAAATGTTTAAATTTGGTGAAATTATGATGCATATTTTTTCTTTGCAATTAAATTGAATTTCTGGATGAGCTGAGGTGCATTATTGTATGCATTAAAGACTATACCTGATGCAAATGCTTGCCATCTTCAAATTATTTGGGGTTCTTCCTAATGTTTTTAATATGCAATGTTCAAAACCTGTGTTTCAGCTAGACAAGGCAGCACTTTGTTTCCAAAAGAAGGGTTTAACAAAATGACCTTTAATTGAGAAAGACTTGGATTGTCTTTATATGACGTTTCAATTGATTCCAAGTAGTCTTTTGATTCACTTCTGCTCCAATGACCACATTAGGCATGCCTCCACACTGAAGATCATTGCTTCTGATACACTGTGTGACAGTCTCTTACTATCAAATTCCAACACCTGATTGATTTTAAATACCTTTGTATAGTTGTATGGATAATATGATTTCCTTTTGCCTGTGTTAAAGCAATGATTACGTATGGCAGTTACTGGTCTGCTGTTGGTTTCCTATTCTGCAGCTACACTTCTTGCAATCAAAGACAGACTTGTAGGGACTGTGGATTGCAGACAGCAGAGCTTTTTGACCAGAGGCATTCCAGAAAGCTTCTCTGTTCTGCTGTTGAAAGAGGCACTTGTTTCCTGGTTTGCAGCTACCTGGTGTGCACATAAGGCGCCTGGAAATTTCCAAGCACCTATAAAATGGTCAGAGCTTGATATTCCTGAGGGGATCAGATCAGTGACTTGAGGCAGGAGGGGAGAGGCATTTGGATTTCTGCCTTTGTCACCCTCAGGCAGCCTGTCACCAAAGAGAAAAGGTTTTTCTGAGGGTTTTATCATAATGTGAGAACCGAGTTGGATTTTAATGCTTGCAATATTTTATTTGACCATAACATTTAAATACATCTTCAGGTAACCATTTGCCTTATAGCTATCTTCCATCGTTAGGAAAATTGACTAAAACATGTTGTTATCTGTCCTTTATATTATGTAGTATTACTTTGCCAGGTAGATGCTTTGCTGGTATAAATTGTCACAGCTTTGTCTGGAGCTGTGACAATTTACACCAGCTGAGAATTTGCTCCCTGTGTCCTATGGAACTTTATTACAGACCCATTGCTGATGGGTTGAATCTTAATTACTTGCGTAATGTCATATATAAATATATATATATATATTTACAGGCATTCTATGGGGTACTGCTGCCTATGGATAAAGATTTGTACCCTAACCAGATAATTACTTTTTTTTTTCAATTAGCTGTATATGCAAAAGATATGTTGTTACAAAGAATGCATCATAGTATCTCACGTAGTACGTATTATGTTGCTGTGTGTTGTTAATTTCAGAAATCATTATTCTTGAGGCCCTACCTCAAATTTTGTATTTATGTGTACAAATGCAATTTATTGTATTATATATTTGCCTAACATATTTGGATGTGATAAATTAAAATTATTCAATAATGTGTGGGCTCTAAAGGCTCTAAATAAATGTCTAGTGTTTAAAACAGAAATTACATCAACTTTTCTGGTGAATGAATTGTTTCTTTTTCCACCACCTTCTTTCCCTATCCAACACACACCACAAACATCATTCTTACTTAACATACACCTTAAGGTATCTAGGAATTGATCCATTTGATTGTTAGAAACATTGAGCACAACTGGAAACAGCCCTCCCAGGAAATGGGGATGTTGCACAGCTGCAGAAACAAGTATCATTTAAAAGGCTGGTTTCTTAACTATTGAGTTTTCTGTACCTTGTAGAACAATTGATTGCTTAACAGAGTACCAACTGGATTTGTTTAAATCCTTCTTATCCTATCAATTCAATTATCCCAAAGGTTATTAAGCTGTTAAAAACTAGAGAGGTTCATATCTGCTGGAGATGCAAATGGAAGGCTGAAAGGAGGAGTAAGTGAAGAAGGAAAGCGTAAGGAACAGTTTCTGGTGTTATTGTACCTCGTGTTCGAATTCCTGCCATGTGGTGAGTGCCATGTCCCACTACACTGATTTGGAAAGCAGATTCTTCCCTTCCCAGCCTGCTGTGGAAAGGGTACTGGTCCAACCTGTTTCACTGTTGGCAGACACAAGCTTTTGAGAAACTTTCCCCAAATACATAGCTGAAGCACGATGTTGTGACATATCATCAAAAGTGGTAACACAAGAGATACTCATGCCAAGAGTGTGATTCATTTCAGGCGAAGGTCTGAACCCGAAGATTGCTCTATAGCTGAGCGGCAGGACTGTTTCACTTTGTGTTGGTAAAGGAGGCAGTAGGACATGGTGATGGAAGACTACAGTCATTCTTTGCACATTACCTTTGCAGGCGGATTTCATTCTGAGGAAGTTTGAAGTTACCAATGAGCATTGTGAGAGTCCTGAGGGAAAGCTGATTGCCATTAATACCATTTTCAGGAGGAAAAACTGAGGCGTTTGGAATGTGTCAAACCCCCAAAGTCAACCAGTCAATGATACAACACATTGATACTGGGAGTAAGAGACAGTAATTTGCTGTCACCACTAGGCATCAAATCTTTAAACTCATGGGAACAGATAAAAATCCATGTCCTTTTAACTTGGGTGTATGGACTGGCCATGGCCACAATTTAAACACTGGCTTAAATTGCATGTTACTTAGCAGCTGGAAGATAGGCACATGTTGTACTACACAGCTCACAGATGTGCTTAGTGTGAAAAAGTTTTACTCTTTTGGTGCTGAAATTCCTACAGTGAGCGTGGAGGTTTGAAGGGCACATCTTATACCAAATCAGCTGTAAAGTTTAGTTTAGACTTCTCAGTCTTCAAACATTAGCTAATTATGTGTTTGGGAATTAAAAATTATGATAATAATAATAAAAAAGAGCAGTAAGTATTGCTCCATGACTGTGTACAGAAGAAGACAAATTATTTTTCTCTGTAAGGTTTCACTCTGATGGATTTGTTAGTTACTTATGTGATTGTAAACCCTGAAGTGGATACCTTTCGCCTGCTGAACTGATTATATAGGCCTTTACAGGTATTTGTCAGTGGCTAAGGCAAGCATGGTGTACAGTAATCCCCCCTTCCTTTCCACCTATTCTTCTTCACAGTATTCAGGCATAAATGCTACTGCTAATTCTTGCCCGTTACTGGCAGCAAAGCAAACTTTGCTCGTATGGATTGCAAGTGTCCCCACAAGTGTTCCAAGGATGCAAGCCTTATCTGGGAATTGAGGTTTTCTACCCCATGAGCTACAAGTAGTGGGCTTTGTTTTTCCTTTCCTTTCCTTTCCTTTCCTTTCCTTTCCTTTCCTTTCCTTTCCTTTCCTTTCCTTTCCTTTCCTTTCCTTTCCTTTCCTTTCCTTTCCTTTCCTTTCCTTTCCTTTCCTTTCCTTTCCTTTCCTTTCCTTTCCTTTCCTTTCCTTTCCTTTCCTTTCCTTTCCTTTCCTTTCCTTTCCTTTCCTTTCCTTTCCTTTCCTTTCCTTTCCTTTCCTTTCCTTTCCTTTCCTTTCCTTNCTTCCCTTCCCTTCCCTTCCCTTCCCTTTTTCCCAGGTGGGAGCACCGCTGTTTCCCAGAATTTGCAGTGCAGCTGGCAACTGAGTCCACACATACTCAGACACCCTTGGAGTAATAGTGCTTTTAATTGCATTTTAGCTGTGGCATGCAGATAGCCCTACAATGCTCAGAGAGACACTGGGCCTACTCAAAAAATCCTTCCTCAAACTACAAAATGTCATAAGCTTTGTTGCTGGCATGACTAACAGTTTAACACCACACAGTTAGCAATTTCACGATAATTTAGGTCAAAATGAAGATGCATTCAATGACCAACGGAGAGTACAAGAACAATATTAACAGGAATATTATCTGAGCTGAAATCCAGCTCAGTTTCCAGGACAAATGCTTCACTCTTGCAAAAGTACCTTCAGATTTTTTTTTTAATTGCTATCAATACTTAGGGACACAGTTTTAATTTTTATCTGGAAGGCAGGTTATTCAGCTATTTTTACTTCCCACAAGAACATATCAGATCAGATTTTCTGGCAATAAAGGGAGATGAATTGTTGCCATTAGGGAAAGCGTACAAATGGTGTTGGCAGTGAGAAGGGGATTTTTGTTTTCTGTCCACTTGCTCTATCCTTTCTCCATAAGAACAGCTGAACATATGTGCTCTCCAAACGCTCTCCAAATATGTGATCATTTGGGAATTGAGCTGGACTATAGGGAGAGCCACCACTGTAGGACAGCTTCTTTCAGAGCACTCTTTACCAAGCTGCTTGTGTTACCCTTTGCAGTACCTGTGGGCTTTGGGTGCTTCTGGTGAATGGAAGAACAAATCAGTAATGGTTAGGATATTCTTTTCCACGAGATTGCTCAAGATGTGTTTGAAACTGTGCTTTACAGCTCATAACATGGTAAAAATTTTTGCACGTACCCACAGTAATCTTTTTATAAACAGCATTTAATCCAGGTTTAGGTTAAACAGATCAGTTTGAGAACCTATCTATGACCAGTTTAAATTGTATATACACTTAAGACTCTGCATCAAGTGGAAAATGGAAAGATTAATTAGACTCAATTTGGTGTCTAGATAGACACCGGTTTTACTAACAGATAAGCACAAACATATCTAAGCTAACAGGAATTGGATATACAGACCTGTTCCCCAAAAAGAAATCTTTAAAATCCGATAGTAACTGGTGAGTAGAAACCTGATGTTATCAGGATGGAATAGAGGGGTGTGTCTTCACGTGCTGAGGTACTGTTGCCTCTTTGTCTTGTTGCTATGGTTATGTAGAGTATCTGCACATACCCACACACTTGTATACCACGTGTGTACCCCTCCCCTCACCCCGTGGCTGATAGCGGGGCGCCCTAGCCAAAGAGAAGCTGCAAAGTTACATTTGAAGGAAAATAAAAAAGTTGTTTTGATACACTGAAGGTAAATTACTGATGTGCTTTCTGAGTGGACACCCCAGAGGTTTCCTGGAGTGCATTACCTTGCTGGCAGCCAGGAACAGCTGTTTCCAGACATGTCACTAATTTAGTAATTAGGCAACCAAGTCACTGTTAGCTCTTGCCAATGTAAATGTGTATGAATGTAATTGCACCCTGTGGGGGGTTGGGATGTT
>VXBU01018198.1:12680-52142 GCA_013400315.1 Bombycilla garrulus | reverse complement strand
AATGTCAAATCAATCTCAAACCAACACAACACATGAAAATGCATTTCTTGTTTTTAGGTCTAAGTAGGATGTTTTTATGTACAGTAAAATGTCACGCAATTGCTGTCAAATTGTCACCCATTCCATTGGTGGTGGAAAATGATTTAAAATGCTTAATTCAATTATTGCCAAATATATATATATTTATCTTTAAAATCAGATTTTCATACCCTTTGAATTGTCTGGGCTAGACAGATTGTGTTTTCAGGGAATGCAAGCCAGCTATACACCCAATATACTGAATTAAAAATCTGTAAATATTCCTGGAAAAATATTCCTCAAATACTTCTGTGTATGCCAACAATATTGTATGTCCATTGTGTCTCTTCATTCCAGAGGTGGTATATACCCTCTTGTAAAGGGTTTATGGAGTTAAAAGGCTTTATAAGCTTTGCAAAGTTTATACTTCACAATGTATAATTTAAACTCTGAACACTGAGATATTGATAGATTTATAGTTATGTGAGTTAGTCATTAGTTAAAGGAAGTTATATTAAGGCAAACTGAATTCCAGGGTAAATTTTACTTAAAAAAATAAACAACAGATTTTTTTTTGCTTGTTTTTGCTTGGTTTTGATTTGGTTTGGAGGGTTTTTTTTTTGTGAATGGTATATTGCTTTACAGGACAACACAAAGTAATACAATAATAAAACTCCTAACTTTTATTTTAGTGTCCTAGGGGTGTGGTCGCACACAGCCTGACAGCCTGAGAAACCTGCAATTCTTCCCAGGCCCAGCCTGGGAAGTTGCAGAGGGCTCAGAAGAAGAAATCAGCTCTCANGGTCGCACACAGCCTGACAGCCTGAGAAACCTGCAATTCTTCCCAGGCCCAGCCTGGGAAGTTGCAGAGGGCTCAGAAGAAGAAATCAGCTCTCATGCTATTCTGGGAGAGCAGAATGTCAGGAATGAAAAAACAAAGATAGGGTCCTGTGGTTCCTGTTCAGCTCTTTGAGCTACGTGATATTCACTTTCAGAGGATTATTTTCTTTTCTTTACCAATTAGTCCCTTGTTTGTCTTTAATTGACCAATACGATTATACCTAACTATGTGTTCTATAAAAAGAGCACAGCTCTTTCTTGCTGTAGAATATAGTAGCAGAATATAGTAGAATATAGTAGAATATAGAGAATAGAATATAGAAGAACACAGTAGATGATGTAGTATAATAAACTCTCTTCCTTGATGCACAAGCCTGAATTATTGGAGTCTTAATTGTGCTGCTCGGAATCTGGGAGCAACATAGGGGTTCATACTTGATTTTTATTTTAGTTTAGTTTTTTGAAAAATGTTTTAAGTTCATTGCCAAGATGGCATTAATTTCTCATTTCGATTCATTAAGAAAGCAAAAAATCCAGAACTGCAGTATTTTATAAATGTTTTGTGATAGGCGATGGGCATCACATGCACCAAATTCTTTGAATGTTATATGTAATTCAGATTTATCTTGAATTAGATCAAAGCAGCCCATAAGTTTCTGGTTCAAAATGAAATTCAGAGAAGGAAGCTGCCTCTCTGAAGTGTTAAGCCAAAGTCCTTCAAAGCAGGTGAAATTGTCTAAAAGGTAGTGTCAAAAATGCAGAAGACTTGTGTCTAGAATGAGGTCCCTTCTGCAATAAGCTGAAACACTGAATGAAATTTACACTGTCATGGCTAAATTAGATTGCTAGGGAAGTGTTAAATAAATTCTTTCTTTGCCTCTTGAAAGTGTTTGTTTATTATTCTGAAATTCTTGAAAATTTTGAAAGTGATACCACTATTTTAACATGTAATGTAAGAATAGGACTGAGACTTCCAGCTCCTGAGTGCCTGTAACTGCAGTTGCAGTATGAACATGGCAAGTGAAATCTCTGATATTGTTTCTAATATAAAATGATAACATGTTTCTGTCACATTTGGTTCAGCTGAAATAGTTTTTTCACCTCTGGAGAGGGAAAGAAAACTAGAAGCTGTACCTGCAGAACTTGTAAAATGTTAGGAGGTCTCTGTGTGTCACACAGTAGAGCTGGTGATACTGGTCCTTGTAAAAAGTATTGCTAACTGACAAGCTCCAGGCAAAATTAATTAAAATTGACAGTTAAATTGAATAACAAATTATGTAATTAGAGGTATGTTTGCTGCATTTTCTATTAAATTGCATTCATGTATGTTTGTGTTACAGGGTGCACAGTATGTAGACTGTGACCAAGCGAAAAAGCCTGCTAGAATAATTTTAATGGAGTGGACTGAACTGCCCAAAGGAGAGGATCCTGACTTTTACATTCTGACATAACAGCAAGCAGATGTTTTCAGTCAAAAAGTATATTTTATCAATCTAAACAATAAGTTGTTCCATGTTATTTAAGCCATAGGTAGCAGTAATTAATAGCACCATGTGTTTGTTTGGTTTGTTGTTTTTTTCTGCTTAAAAAAAAAAAAAAGGAAAATAGCAAATAAGGAGAAAGTTTGGAAACAATGTATTGGATTTTTTTAATTCATGTCATTTATGTATACTCTGTAAGAGTCCTACTGAAGCCAGTGGGACTCAAAAGCCCCTTGAGTATCCTGCTGAATAAGGACGGATAGTCATATGCTCAAAATTAAGAATATGCAAGTTCTTCAAGGTACTTGAAGAGTGCAAACTTTGTTCAAACTACAAACTGTGGTTTGAAGAAGGAGTTTAACTTCTCCAGGTGTTGCCCAGACACTACCCCTAGATCTCATCGGGAAGGCATTTTTCTTATTTTGAGCACAGGATGTTCTGGAATATGAAGAAAATATGGGGATTTCAATATGAATTTGTTTTGTTATTAATGTGGCTTCTAAAAGGCTTTGTTTCAAATGCACTGGGTATTTTGCAGTGTAACTGCAGCCTCAAGTTTGACGTGCAGCAATAAGCTCTCCTTCTAAAAGCTTCATAGATCACTTATAAACTGTATTTTTATTACTTTCACTACATTCAGAAATTCTTTTAACTTGCAGATTGTAAGACACATTTCTAAAGTTGAACAGAACCTGTCAGTACTACAGTTCTGCTTGAGGAAAGTAGGAAGTATGATATTACAATAAAATCCCTGAAAATGGCCAAATCTTAAGCGTAAAATCATTTAAAACACATTAGTCAAGTAGCACAAAAATGTTTTGGTATCTTTAGAGTTAGTCTAATACTGAAGACTAAGAAGTAGTGGTTCAGATCCCGACTTTACTCATGTATTTAGAAACTTTACATTGATGTACGTACATTGATATTTCAACCATAAAGTGTTGAAGGAATAATTTTATATAATGTGTTCGGTCAATGTAACAATTCTAAAATATGAGACTGATGTAAAAGTTTGTGAGATTTTTAATTACTAAATTTTTGCTATACTACAGTAATTCTAGAAGAAGAAATTTATAAAAGAGGACCAGGGAAGAAGTTACTTAAAGCCTGGCAATTTCATAATAACATAGGGTCATTGTCTTATATAAATTAAAAAATAAAACCACAACAAATTTTTGTTTCAACTTTATATCAGTCCCTCCTTAAAAAGGGTTAAAAAGTATCTTGAAGATCTTAGCATTTTGACTAACTGGGGCAGGCTTTCAGTATAAGGATGTATGAGTTTAGCCACTGAATAGATAAAAATATCATTTATAGCTGTAGATCCGTTCAGGACCACAAGTCCCACTGGTTACTAGAATGAAAGGGCTTTCTTGTCTTAACTTTGTCAATTAAAATAGTTTATCGTATTACCTTTGTACATATTGCAAGCTCATACTACTCCATAACTTTGGAATACAGACTTGTATCTGAATTTAAGCAACATAATTGGGAAATAAACATAGTTGAAAGCATTGCAGGAGCCATCAACTGATGAAAGAACATTCAGCAAGCTACAGGAAATGGTTATGCTGCTAATGTGTTGCTGTACTTAGCATCTATATTCTATCCGAATATGTACTTTTACAGTTAAAACACTCCTTAAAATGTGCACTTTTCTGCTTGCTTCAGACGTAAGTTAACATACCATGAAAATAAGGGAAAACATGACTGTCTTAAATGATGCTACATTTCCTTCTCTATTTGGTTTATTCCTTATCCCTTCTCAAAAGAAAAAAGTAATAATATTGATGAAATAAAACTTTGAGTTAATTCTTTCTTTGTGGCAAACAAAGAAAGTTGTCTACTAGGTGGAATTTCAGGAAATGACATCAAAACATTTGTGAAAGCTACTACAGTGTCTTTTAATTAGAGTATGATGATAAAAGAATTTTTAAGTTTCTCTTTTCCTGAATGGGACTTCACAGATTATAAAAAGACCCAGTGGATTCTTTGTATGGAGAAATTTGACACTTGCCACCATTTATACATTTAAGTTTATATTTAAACAATTAAATCCTGAATTTGTAAATATGTTTCAGTCAAGCTGAAGCAGGTATGTATTACAGTAGTCACAATGAATGCAAGTTATTACTGCATATTTTCTGCAATGATTAAGAGTAAATTGTAAAATCCTGTATTCCATATTACGTGTTTTAGTAGATATTGATGTTATTTCTAGAAAGAGAAAATAAATTGAATGTTAATGACATAGCTTATTTCTAATTAATACTTCTTAGTATTTTAGGAGTAAGAATTCAAATTTGCCTGTGCAAATATTTTAACTATAGTTTTGCAGTCAAAAGTAGAGTGAAGTTGATTTTGAAGTTAAGCCTTGTAATTATTGGAGTGTATGGGTTGAATTTACTATATAGTTTCAATGAAAAGCAAAGACCATCCTGAGTTTGATAAGGATTTGAACACTTTCTCAAGCATTCAAAATTATGAAATTTTTATTTTTGAGCAGCAAACTTAGCTGTGTTGTTTTGTTAGAAGTGCTATGAGGGAGACAAGATTCTGAGGATATTATGGCTTGGTTGTGTATCCACATTCCTTTAAATGTGCTACTCTCATAATGCAACTTAGAATCTTTAAAATTAGATATACAAAAGAAAGAATTATGTACAATCAAATTCAAGGAAATTACTGTTTTCCCTAAACTCAAGAAGATAGCAAAAGCAAATTATTTGTTATGTTCATTTTTATAATTAAAATAATTGAATCATCAGACACTAAACTTAAAAACTAATTTATTTTCTAGAGTATGATAAAGATCAGTGGATCTTTCTTTTTTTTTTCTTCACTGGGTTCCAGTTGTAGCTTTCAATTTAGTCAATCAGATTTTTAAAACAGTCAAGATTTAAAGGAGTGTTAATGTGGGCTGGGTCCAGGGGGTCAGACTCCCTGCTGCTGCAGATGGCCTGGACAGCGGGGTCCCGAGAGGGACTGCATTGTCCTGGAGATCCTCAGCAGAGACCCTGGCTGACGGCTGTCCTAGCAAGCTCAGCCTGAGGCAATCAGATGTTTCAGATCTTAGTGATTTCAGCTCTCAGTGTTTTCAGCTTTTAGCCTGCTAGGATTTGCCATGGCTAGCTCAGGGAAAAGAGACAAGAAGGCCGTGTAGAGATTCCGCAGAATGGTTTAATGCAGGTTCCGTGAAGGGGTGTCCCGTGACCGCTCTTCCACCGAGCTGGGCAGTAGTAAGGGTTTTTATAGGGTTACTTAGGATTGGTAAACTAACCAGTAGTTTTAGGGTCAAGGTGAAATAACCTATAGTCTTAGGACATCTGGAATGTAGCCAATAGTATTACAGAAAGATAAGAGAGGGTCTTGAGGTGGGAAGCAGAGAGTCTAGTCCATGACTAGGCATTTTTCTACCTCCAAGGAGGCCTAGCAGCAGGCTCTGTGACTGAAACAGAGTGTTGGTTGGTAATCACTGTTTTGGGGGTTGAAATAATGACTTAATTAAATGCTATTGTCCTCAAAATGTCTGTGTAATTATAAGAAATCAGCACCACTGTTATGAGTAATGCAGTGTATCTTTAAAATCCTGTCTTTTTTCACCTATAGGCACCTGTTCCCAAGGGTGGGTGGCATTCCAGAGCAGCTGCTACTGAATGGGTAAGGAGAGCAAGCCATGGAAAGTGGCACAACAAATCTATAAAACCTCTTCACAAGGGGCACATTTTCTTGACATATGGAGTGAAGAAGAACATGGGTTTGTGTTGTCATATCTCCAGAAAATTCATCGAATTATCGTGTTATGGACAGGTCTTAATGACCTAAAGGTCAGTCTATTTTGTCATCTTTGTTATTGCAGATATAGAAACAGGAGAATTTTGAAATAGGGGAGCCAATCCTTTGGAATAAAAATTACTAAACAGTACATTGATTATTTGTTTTTATAGTTATTAGTAATTAGATGAAGAATCATTGTTTCTTCCTATATAGAAATACTGAAAGTATTTAGAAGGCTAGAGCTGGTGAAAAAAAAAAAAAAAACAACAAAACACAGTGTATAATTATCTTATATATTTGTGTGTGTGTGTGTGTGTGTGTGTGTGTGTGTGTGTGTGTGTACTATTTCCCGGCGATATTATTTTGCCTGTAGGTGGTGCTGCATTACCGTATTTTAAATCTCAGTCGACACACTTGTTACTACAGATATCGAAGTCTGGGGTTGGCTTTCTCAGTTTTGACGCAGGTCTGAAATATTGAGTGTTGAGCTTAGTAAGGTCTGTCCAGTATAGATGGAGCAAGGTGTTTCTTGTAAAATATTTCCTGTTCCTTGTATTCGGGATATGAAAATTCTTAATGCCACATTATCTGCTGTTACAAAATGATTCAATGTGGTTTGGGAAGAACTACAGACATAAATTAAAGTATTGGGAAAACTCTTGGAAAGATGGAGGCACTGAGCCAGAAATGTGAGACCCAGGCTTCTGTGATTTGGTTTGTTGAAAACTCACTTTGTGGTAAGTATAGAAGGCTGGGATAAAGGTGTGGTAAATTAAAGGATGTTTTGTTCACTAAGAAGGACAAATCACAATGACAGAAAGTTAAAGTCCTTGTAAGATAAACCAGAAGGACAGAAAGTTAAAAGTCCTTGTAAGAGAAACCACAAGGACAGGAAACAAAAGTATTTAGATTAAGATAAAACTCATACGTAAATATGCTCTTGCTCAATAAGTACTTGCTCAAATAAGCTTTGAGTTCCAGAAATCGGAACAGGAACACCAAATAAGGAAAGAAGACACCCAAGGAAGACTACCAACCTTCATCCAAGGACCATCAGGAGGCAGGATGTGACCACCTAGCAACAGTAGGAGACATACGCAGAGTACAACTAAGAAGACACGTCAGCAGGAAATGGGACTGTATAAAAGATGGACTGGAACAGGCTCTTAGCGTGGCAGTGGTGGAGCGAGACTCCCCTGTCACCCAGTGCTGGTTTGCTTATGCCTTGCTTGCTATAATTAATAAATTTCAATTAAACCCAAATTTCAGAGTGTACTGCAATTTATCACAAAGGCATTGATTTTTGTTTAAAAAAATCTGCATCCTGAAATTTAATTTTTATACTGTTTTGGTAAAATTATTTTAAAACTGTTTTACTGTGAAAATAGTAAAACCAAAGCAAACTTTATGTGTAAGAACAGGAGTGGTGTCACACCCCATGTCACAGAGATAGAAAATTTCCTTTTTGCAGAATCTGTTAAATAATGTAGCTATACAAACAAGTCAGGGTGGGATAGCATACAGACTGAAGAAAACACATCTGTCTAGGTTAGAGAAGCACTGTAAACCATCCTGGTTAGTAAAGCACTAGGAATATTTACACTTTATTTGTAATATTATTTTGTTAATATAACTCCAAAGTCACTTCTCAAATTGTTGTAAGTTTTACATAGTAGTATCCCTTGAAATCAACTGGGTATTTTAGAAATAAGGAAGTATTTGTAAGAGACTGTCAGAAGCATTGTATTTTCACAAGGTGGAAAGAATACTAGAAAGTTGGTTTTTTAAGCTCTGATTACACAGAAAAGTGTCGATTGCCAGTCTGGAATTTGACTGTCAGTCAACTATTTAATAATTTCACATATTTTTATGTTTGTGGGAGTCAGTCAGTAAAATTAACTAGATGAGAACCATGTTTCAAGAATAGCAAGGTATAATAACAAAATGCTTGTTTTACACGAATCTCTTTCCTAAATATTTGTACTTAATTAGTGTGTTTAAATGCTCTCTGAACATGTTTCAATCTGAAATGTCATTGTTGTCATCTTTCTCATCTTATTAGAACTCCAAATTGTACTTGCACCAAATTGCACTTAAGCCAGGAGTTCAAATATCATGGGACATACAGTATAAAATACAGGATTTTTTTAAAATCTGAGATTTGAATTGCAGATTCAATTATTTTTGCTTTTTCATTTGTATTTGAAGAATTAGGAAGTTACATCTGTTTTCAAAAAGACATTTCAAAATTTCTATTTTACTCCAAGAACCCCAGGACTTGAAATACTTGCTGAAAAGAAACAGGGGCTATAACCTACCCGGAAGACTTCAGCAGCCTTAGGAAAACTGCCAAGTACTGTGACATTTATAAAAATTAGCAGCACTGTGAGCAGGATTAGTTCTGTAGCATCTGTATTCTCACAGTTTCTCCTTCTTTAACCCTACTTTGATCTTTATCTGAATTCAAATCCTTCCTGAAGAGAGTGATTGTGTGGAATGCAATAAAGACCCTGGAGAGGTAGCTCACTGTATAAATGAATGGAGTGTTTTGGTGATACCCTGACACTTAGTGCAGTTCTTCAGTTAGGAAGCAGAAAAGGTAGCCAAAGATTGTTTACTGAGCTTTCTCTTGCAAACCTTGCTGCAGGGGTTTGTGTCATCTCAGTTTCCTGTGCTCGTTATTAACGCTGGTGTCTAGGAAGACCAGTGTACCAAAAAAAAAAAAATAAAAAAAAAAAATAAAAAAAAAGGTAAATTGATCTGTGTAGCATTTTCGAAGTGGCAGACTATATGCACAAGTCCTCCTGAAAGACAAGTTCAAGTATTTCATACCATTGAAGACATTTGCTCTCTTGGGAAGTGAAAAATATCACAATATTTTATTTCATCTTTTTAATACAACAAATTAATTTTAAAAATAGGCTTATTCTCAACAACATGATCTTTTTCTCAGAGGAATTTTTTTAAAAAATTTTTTCCTCCCTCTCCCCTCTTTTGAGCATCTTTAATAAAAGAATAAACAACAGAATTCTTAAAATGGTGGTGGTACCTCAATTTTCTCTGTTGGAGTACTTAAAGCATTCACTTAGCCTGTAGGACCACAGACTTGCTATGTCTGAAAGCATCCATGCACTTCTACCTCTGGCGAGTGCCCCAATGCCATGCCTAAATGTTCTGGGTTTTCAATTAATCCCCTGTAGATGTTAGAATACCTTAGTGTGGTGAGATTGAAACCTGTGTCCCACTGGAGGGCTCTGCCTTGCCATGCTGTAAGCAGATTCTGCAAACATCTTTCCTCCAAAATGTCATTTTGTCCCACCCTAGTGTTTGTGGAGCTCTGCTGGAAAAACAGAAAGTACCTCAATGGTTAGAAACCTAGAGTGAGGTGTGAGTGAGTGTCCTAACAACTGAGAAACCAGCAAACAGGAGAAGGGGGAAAGATAGCATTTCCTCATCTGATTGTGAATCTAGCCATGGTTTTTTTTAGCTAAATATTTTTGTTTTCAGACTCAATTTATGAGTATTTTTGACTCAGTGATTTTTTTGAGTACCTGTTGCAGTGTAGCACCTCCTACAGGCAGAGTGCTGAGACCAAGAAGAAAGGTGAAGCTGTTTTTGTCCCTCTTAAAAGGTAAAGAGCCCAAGCATTCTTTCCCAATTTGGAGATGCTCTGAACCAGGACACTTCGCTGGACTTCCTAGACATCACCCCACCCCTGGAGCTACCTGGACTGGATAAGTGCCAGAGCCCCCCTGAGCCATCAGTGATAAAAAGTTTTACACCCAAGACCTCATGTCATTTTGGGGTGTGTAGTGGAGGCTTGTATCTCCAGTCTCTGGCACGGCTTTTTCTCAGTAGAGAGTTTGTAATTTTGTAAGTTAATAAAACTTTTTTTGTTTCCAACACCACCTGAGGTGTCTTTCTCTCTCTCTGTCTAAACCGTGGGTATTTGTAAGACAAAACCCAAACGGGATGGGAGCTCTGAGGGCTCATAACACCTGGCTCCAGGAGAAATCCCATCAAATACCCTTTTTAGGAAATTATCCATATAGGATTATTAAGTTATTTGATTAATTATGATTTATAAAGTCTTGTTCGTAATGATGAAACATACTCATGTGGCTTATAATATGCTATGTTTTATTATTATCTTGTAATCTTTTGTAATAGGAGGAATGGAATTTTACATTGAAACTTTTATTAAAAATAGACCTATATAATTCACTTGTATAAATGAAGTGCATAAATTTTGGGTATTTAGGAATACATTTGCAAGGAGGGAAACCTTAATAATTTATAAATATAATCTAAAAATATCTGGGGTTTAATTTCATTTTTTTCAATCTAGGAAGAAGATTGTGGACAGGTGGATTTCCTTATATTCTAAAAGGTGATATCTCATGTCTGTCAATGATAGCAGAAAATCAAATGGACTGCTATGCCCTTTAGAGGGATCCCACTGGCCCAGACTACTTCTTCACAGGATTTTTCTGCTATGCACAGCTACCATATATTTGGGAATATTAATGTAACTATATTTTTTCAATATTTTGCATTTATTCTTAAAAGCCTTGCCCTGATTACATTTGTATTTAAAGATAAAAATATAAAAAATAAAAGGGTTTTAAATATTTTCAATTTTTTTTTTCTCTTTTTATCTTCTTTTTAGTACCTCTGGTACCAGAAAACTTCATATTTGATATGCATGATGTCAAGACAACTGAAGTTGTATTTGTGTGGAGCAGTATGGACATGTTACTTAAGGCACGCTTTGCATTTATAGTAAGTATTATTTTGATCAGTGAAAACCATAAATTCTGAACTTGCCTGTGAATACAACTCAAACAAAAATTGTGCACCTGTCTCCAGGCCTTCGCTATAGCTTCTTATTAGCAGCAAGGAACCAAGAAGGAGCACAAACTACCATAAGTCCAATTCTGAAGGTAGAAACAAGAAAGTTACAAAAATAAATGGAAGTAATAACCAGATAACCATATATTTTTTATATTATTCCCTTTAACTGCATTCTTTCTGTATTCTCTGTTTATCAATACTCACTGTCACTGATACACTGTCAGGGCTGCTTTGTTAGATTTGCTTTATTAGTATTTAGCCTGTATGTGAGTGTGCATTGTTAGGTTTTCAGGCTCTATTTGAAACAAACAGACACACTGAAACACCCCATAGTTATTGATGAAAGGCATGAGAAACTACTATCGTATTTTGTTCCTAATCTTATTCAACAGGGCCATTGCACGCCCAGAAGTTAGAGGCTACCTATATTTCATCTGCAGAAATACATTTAAAATGGAAGCCTCTACAGCATTCATACAGTGTTTCTTTTCTTTACTACCTGGTCAACATATTGGATACTGAAATCAACATCTGGGAATAGTTACTGGTCGAAAGAAGCAAGACTACAATAGTCATACGAAATATGAAACCTTGTCATCAGTATCAGTTATGTTTACAGAATGTGGCAAAGAAATAACTCTAAGCTGCCAGGAGAAGCCTATATTAATCACAACAGGTGATGTATCCATTTTCTAGTTGTTTTATTTCACTAGTCAGAGTTTAAATTGAAAATACGAGGCATAAAGGTATTTTTAAAGACCTGTCAGGTTGTGGTTGTTGTGATACTCTTCAAAACCATCCAAAATTTTGAAAGTACCGATCTCTTTATTCATTGATTCATTTGCTTACTTACAGCATATTAGTATGAACTGAAGAAGTGGTATTCTGTTTGATATATTCTGATTTATAGTTTGTATCTCTAATTTTAGCTAAGTTAAAACATTACCATGATTTCTCAAATTTTTTAGGGAAGGCTTGTCATCTTTTTACTCCACATGTATCCAGAGGAATGGAATATGCTTGAATGAGTCCCTATTTGTTATGAGAAAATAGGAAATGGAATCTGCCTGTAACAGGTAGTTGCCTGAAAATTATTTTAAGAAATAATTAAATGAAACAGTAGGTTTAAAATTGCGACATATTAGAAGGAAAAAACACGAACAAACAAAAAAAAAAACCCAACAAAAAAAACCCAAGAGAAATTATTGCAAAGTGATTGTAAAGTGATAGTAAGTTTGATGTATGGTTTTATACTGACATCTTTTTCTTTGATCAAGCTGTCAGTTCACCTACAGCTGTTTATACTCACCCAGGGGATGAAGAGAGTGTAATCCTTCACTGGAAACTGCCACAAGAGCGTCAGGAATCCTACATTCAAGTGAAACCTAATGCAGGCATATGTGAAACTAAGAAGTTTTTATAAAGAAGAATTAAAGGTCGATGACCTAACTCCTGGAATGGCTTATGAAATAGCAGTCGCAAAAGTGAAAAGTGGAACTATTAGTGAGCTGGAGACAATTCAACGCACTTTAGGTAAGACATTATTTATGGTTGAAAGGACAGACTATAATACACATGTCAGTCTCACTATTGTTGCTATCACCTAATGAATTTTGTGGATCAAGTCAATTTGCTCAATAGCGAAGAATCAACACTTAAATATGAAATGTAGAGATGCAATCATAATTGTTAACAGCAAAGTTAACAATTTTTGCAAAGAGAGTGCAGCCTTGGAAAACATATTGGTACTAGTGACAATTATGATGGGGACCACAGCTGGAAATCCTGTTCCCACTGGCAGAAGAAGCTGAATGAATAATTGATTTGCCTTTGTCCTAAGTTACAACATAAGAAGGTTCCAGAAAGTCTGTATTCTATCTCCATCTTCATGAACTGTTAAAATCAGGAGGGGCAGTGTTTTCCTTGCCTTCTTCCCGGGACTATCTCCTGATAATAGGCCATTGACACCTTGCCCTATGAGCCATAGATAAGTCCCTCTAGAAGACACTTCCTGTATAATGGACAATTAAGGACCAACCCCATGACTCATAGTATGACATCATCCCATTATAAGGACCCACCACATGACTCATAGAATGACATCATCCCATTATAAAAAGCTCTGCCCAGGGGGAGGGGACAAGCATTCCCACCTAAATATAATCTGGGCATTTGGACAGAACGGACATCTGCCTTCTACTAGATTGCCAGAGAAGCAGCCTTCTCTCCCACTAAATTCCCTGAGGAAGGACCAAACCCTTCAACATCACCATTGAACCATTGAAAAAAAACAACTCCACCCTTCTACAGAATCTCTGCTTCAGCAAAACCATCTATTACTCCAGGAAGACTACTAGAGCCACCATTCAAATCATACTGCTACCAACACTCTGACAGGGTGTCAAGTTGTATTCTAACTGTCAGGTTTTGTCTTTTTGTTTAATACTGCACCTTATTCTAATTTTCCTATTAGGTTATAGTTTGTTAGTTTTTGTTTTATTTTATTTTGTTTATACATATTAAAGAACTGTTATTCTTATCCTCATATCTTTGCCTGAGAGCTCCTTTTAATAATTTAGAAGGAGGGAATTTACATTTTTTTTTCTATTCTAAGAGAAGCTCCTGCCTTCCTTAGCAAGCACCTGTCTTTCAAAACCAAGACAGCATTGAAATAGGAAAATATTGGAATGGTTGAAACAGGTTATTGATTTTTGGAGATACGTTAGTTGTTCTGAGAACAATGAGAAAGAATTGACCTACCATTAGTGCGAGGCTACTAGGAAAAAATTAGAAGTAATAATAGCTGAAAATAGAAGCTTTGCATTGTTTGTTGAAGCATCTTTCCCATCAGTAGGGAAGGGTTTATTGAAGAGTCTTAGTTTACCTAATTGTTGAAATTTTTTGGTGCAGTATAAATTTTTTGCATATGTGAAAGGAGGGGGCAGGATTCACTTATAGATACAGTATATAAAGACTACAGCTGTCTGGTTATAGATTTATGAAATGCTGCATTGTCATTTCTTTCTAAATTATTACAGTATTTTGGAGGATAACAGTCTTAAGTATTTTCCAGAATTTTTTTGTATAGGATTAGATTTAATACCTCGGACGAAATTCTAGATGGGATATTACACAGCTGTCAGAGCCAACTGTAAGGGAAGAAAACTAAACACGTCAATGTTGTAACCATAAAGTTCATCTCATTCTCCATGGTTATCTCCCTGTCCACATCTACATTTCTGTATAGTTTTCCAGTTATCCTGCTTACCTTCTTGGTGCAGTTGTGGTTAAGAAGGAAATTCCAGTAATAAATAGTTAGAAGATCAGGTTTTTTTTGTTTCTGAGCAATCATATGCTATGGTAGCTGTTAATTTGCACTTGGCAAGAGTATTGCTCAGGGCAGTTGCTTGAGATGCATTATGTGGTTTTTACTTGATTTATTTTCTATTGGTTTCATAGGTGGCAATTTTTTTTTTCTTCTAGAGCCCAAGCCTGAACTACAACTACATTGTAGTTCCCTATGTGCTCTGTAGCAACACTGTGGTACTACGTGTTTGCATGCCCGATATTGGAATATTAGATGGCACATATGTTACCAGTAAAGGAGGACCTAATGCAATATTAATTTCAAAAAGTGAAAGCAAAATAACTATTGAAAACCATACTGCAGGAAGAGAATATGATTTCTATGTCTCCACAAAAAGTGGAAAAATGCTGGGCTCCTTTTACCATATAAAAGGTATAAAAACATGTGAGTATTTTAAGTTCTTGTAAAACTGTACAATAGAAAATCTTGATTTTTGAACTTTTTAAACATTATTTTTATTTCAGTGGGATGGAAAAGACATGCTATTCAAAAATCGTCTTGATATATTTATGTGAGCAATTTGCAGTTGTACTAACACTAGCTGTTTTTTAAGCAAGGCTATAAGAATCCCTTATAATTTCTAAACTTGCTAAATTGTGTTTTTTATATTGTGCATAAAATGTCTAGCAAGCATTTCAGGAATTTAGGCTGTATAAAATTATTGTCCTTGTGGGAGACAAGACAAGTTTTTAACACTTATTTTAAACAAGTAGATGAGTATCAATGGAGTTACTTTTATGCCCTGAAATTATTTTTATTCCTCCTGGGCAATAACACACAATACAACACTGGGCAAATAATAAAAGTTTTCAGGTTCTCCAAGGTAATAAATTCCTTCATGAAGACATTAGAAGAATTTTAATGGATGGGACCCCTACTAGCAAGGCCTTTAAAAACAGAATTTTAATAGAAACTTTAAAAATATTTCTAAATACATGCTGAAATTCTGTGGTTTTGCTTTCCTATTTTTTAATTGTTTTTATACCTCATAAGTTTTTATTTTCCCCTTTTATAATTTTTCTTTGAAATTCTTTTTTCTGTTCTGTTTCTTTCAGAATAGAAATGCTGTAAAAGGAAAAGTTAAGATAGTAAGGAAGAAAGAATGGAGGACGAGACAGAAAAAATCATGTCCAAATAAAGAAAGCCTTGAAAACTGGTATTTCTTAAAGCATAGTTTTAATAAAAACTTGGGGTTTAATCAATCTTCTAACAACATTTCCTAAATTTAGTGGGAAATTGCCTTACAAAACCTAGTCTTGCTCTCACTCATCTGGGGCCTCAAAAATTTGAAAGAAATAAAAATCCTGACACCTCACATGTAAATTTTGGTATATTACAGACATAAATGGCTGTGATAGGGATGAAAGTGATGTAGAGAAGAGTGGAAATTCTCCTGTAATGTGACCTCAATTGTACCTAACAAGACTATACTAGTAAGGGATAAAGTGTGTTTGTCTAGCCTGATCTACCCAGTTTTGCTGAGCCTTTTAACAAAATTTAGGTGCATTCTGACCACTATGGTGGTGCTATTAGAGAACTTTTCCACCTAGGAGTGCCAGCTCTGTCCTCAAAGAAATTTAATTTCTACCTTGTAATTTTCAGATAAAAACACAAGCAATATTTCTTAAATAGTGGCATTACTATATCTTTTTTATTTTTCAGTTTTTTTCTTCTGTATTTTGGAATTGCCTGAGATCAGATTTTGCCCTCTGTTAGTCTGTTACTGATTGTCTTCGCTTTTATGTCTTCCCAGGAAATATGAACAATGCCTGGGATTGAACAGAGAGATGTTTTATGTCCATATGTAGGTCTGGCAGCTTCCCTGAATGTATGAGAGGGTGACATCATTGACACTTCAATCCAGGTCTCTTGGGACCACGCTGATGGAGATTTCAAGCAGTACAAGGTTACCTGTGCTAACTGTGCAAGTGCTTTCAGGGTATGCTGTGTAGAGCACCACCTGTGGATATACACTGCAGCTATTCTTCACTCTTCTATTAAGTAGTCAGAAGCTGAATGAAAAGCTTTATTTCCCATTAAAATAGTTGCATGTGTGGTTTATATGCGATCAACTAATTTTGTAAGCAGTTGTTTGAAAGCTGTATTTGGTTTTCTAGGTCCAGAAAGTCAAGCAAGAAACAGCAACGTTTTCCAACCTTAGTCCTGGTAAACTGTACAATTTTGCAATTCAAACAAAGAAGGAAGGTTTCAGAGACAGTATTTTTATGACAAAAGAGATAGAGACAGGTAAGACCAAAATGTTGTCAAATTCAGTGTTTGTTTTACTCCATCCATATCTCTTGCTCTCTTCTTAAATTTTATTTTTGTCTCAAACAAAGAAGAGTAATTCAACCATTTTTGCAATTTTCTCCTTATTCTCTTTCACTGTTATTTTTCTTATTCTTTGACTGCAAGGGAACATTAAGAATCTCAATATAGCTCCTGTGTACAGTGAAATATCAATGTTAACTTCAAGTTGATTCAAGAAGCTCTATGGACCAGTAACTGATGCTTGCATAGTATCTGGCTACCAGTAGTAGAGAAAAAAATTTTTTTCCTTATACTTCTCTTTAATGCTTTAATTTTTCTCTTCATCTGTGACTTTGAACACACTTAAACGATCAGAACAAAATTAGATTTATCATGGTTTTGCATTGGCCTCCCCTTAACATCACGAGTAAATTTGGGCTTTACTGCATTTAGTTTTACTTTGTGTTAGAACATTTCATTCTCAGTAGTGTAGTTCTCCTCTGTTCTAGTACTTCTAGCTGGTTGACACAGCCTCTCAGGCTGTTAGATCTGGCATGTTTTAGTTTCCTCTAAAAGGTCACTAATGTGAAAAAAATCAGTCATAGTAGATGTGATTGAAAAGATTCAGCATCTGTGGTCAAAGTTATGTAATGTTTTGCATTTAAGGAACCACTGAGTATAAACTGATACAGAACAATGTAAGATCATTTGTGAGAGAACAAATCACAGAGAGACAATTATGGAGCAAGTAAATAATGAGCCTTTAACATTTCCTTTTCAAGAACTAAGGACTTGAAATTAGAAAACAGAAAGAAAAGCAGCAAAAGCAGACGGTTGTTTATTATATTTGTAGATAAATTGCAGAATTTCTTGCCACAACATATTTTGTCTGATGGTTGTGATCATAGCTTCAAGTGGAGACCAAAGACATTCATAAAAGAAAAATCTGCTGAAATAGAAGTCACCTTTGGTTCATGAAATCCTTGGGCTGCAAACTGCAGTCTAGGGGCTACTGGAAGGAATTATCAGTCTATGCAATTTTCTTTTTCTGCAGACCTATCCTTTTTAGGCCACTGTTGAATAAAAGTCCCCGCATTAGTTGGGATTTAGGTTTCTGCACAGTATGTTACCGCTTATACTGATACTTCTTTTCTTGAGAAATTTTCCATTTTTGAGCAACACCACAACAGTGTTGTCAGATCTGCGCTAAGCAATGTTACAGAGCAACAGCTTGGCTCTGGATGTTCTGGATAGCAGGAGTAACTGTACATGTTTCTGCTCTGGTAGTAGTCTGTATGTCATTGAGACAAGGAAGAATGTGTCATCATTTTTATTGCATTCTGATGATGAGAGGCCTGTCATGAAGAAATGTGTCTAAAATGTATTTTTCAATCAATGCATTTTGTTTTATTGTCACACAGTACCAAGTGCAGTCAAATATCTGAGCTGTAGCAGAGACTCTGAATCAACAACTGCTACCTGGCCAACTCCCAAAGTATGTTTGATGGCTATTTTCTTTCAAGAAACAGTAAGGTCTTCAATGAGAAGAAAATATTACCTTCTGGTGTGAGGTTTGATGATTATGTTTTTAAAATAACTGACATTAACTCAAAGCAACTGTTTCCCTGTATATTTAAAATAAGTAGCCTGTGCTATTATTTAGATGTTATATGTATTTGATGGTTTTGTTGATATACATCACTATGCCCATCTATTTTAAGAACTGCATTTTTTAATCAAATTGCAATTCTCATACGATGTGTTTATGCAAAGAAGAGGAAACAAAATACAGCATAGGGGTGAGCACCAGTAGAAACCTGTCTGACACTCTGGATATTTAATTCAATACTTCAAAACTTTCTAGTACTACAACTTGCTGTGAATGGTAGTGTAATAACCCCTTTTAAGATTTTATAGTACTAAAACACTTCTTGACTCACAAGACAAAAACATGTATAAACACATCATTTGTAAATAATATCCAGAAAACTATAAAGAATTAACATATGAACATACATGTTTTCTTAGAGTTCAAAAGGACATAATCTCTTCTATTAATCTTTGTGGAACACATAAATTTGAGCATCTTCTGCCAGGCACTGATTTCTTAATCAATATTGTGAAAACCAATGGATTAAAAAGAAGTCACCCTACTCTCCTCAAGATTAGCATCCGCAGGTTCAGTATATTAATGACTTCTCATTATTTCAGATAATTAAGGTTTTTATATTTTAAGGTGTTTTCTAAGAAAAGTTATTCCTTGTTAAATCCATGGATCTTAACAAAGACTGAATGAATGCTTTTAAGTTTTTCTTTTCAATCTAAACATCTTTGAGAGTGACTAAGCATATAAAAGCTTTTTAAATGCTAAGTTTCCTCTGCATTAAGTGGGGTTTTGCCACTAACTGAATCAGCAGTAGTGTTAGGATGATAAAAATTTTCCATAAATATTGATAAAGGTTGGCTATATTTCTGATTATTTTTCTAATATTAGAGGTGATTTTAATTTATATGAAATTCTTTTAAAGTACAAAATGAAATATCTTTCTGGATGGAACTACAAAGTAATGAATTAAAGCTATGTGTTCTGTACATGTCAATTTCCTTAAAATAAATATAGATTATTTTAAATCTAAATTTTATGTCCTCAGATCCTGATCCACCATCAGATTTACAAGTGTTTGGACAAGAAAAAAATGCAGTCTATTTTTTCTTGGAAACTACCAAGAAGAGGATTTGATATGTTTCAGGTGAACTGAGAATAAGAAGAAACCAATGCAATCTTTTTTTTTAATTTCTCAATTAAATTATCATTCTGTATGTGCTGCAAGCCCAGCAATAAACATTTGTCTTGGTTTTGAAAGACAGGTGCCCGCTAAGAAGGCAAGAGCCCCTCCCGGAACAGAAAAATGCAAATTATTCCAAATTATTTAAAGGGGCTCTCAGGTAAAGATATGAGGATAAGAATAACAGTTCTTTAATATGTATAAACAAAATAAAATAAAACAAAAAACTAACAAACTACAACCTAATAGGAAAATTAGAACAAGATGTAGTATTAAACAAAAAAAACCAAACCCTGACAGTTAGAATACAACCTGACACCCTGTCAGTCAGGGTGTTGGTAGTAGTCCAGTCCGAATGGTGGCTCTAGTAGTCCTCCTGGGGTGACAGATGGTTCTGCTGAAGCAGAGATTCTGCAGAAGGGCAGAGTTTTCCTCTAGTGGTCCGGTGATGATGTTGAAGGGTCTGGTCCTTCCTCTGGGAATCCAGTGGGAGAGAAGGCTGCTCCTCTGCGAATCCAGTAGAAGGCAGATGCCTGTTCTGTCCAAATGCCCAGATTATATTTAGATGGGAATGCTTGGCTCCTCCCCCTGGGCGAAGCATCTCACAATGAGCTGATGTCATTCTATGAGTCATGTGGTGGGTCCTCACAATGGGCTGATGTCATTCTATGAGTCATGTGGTGGGTCCTTAATGGTCCATTAAACGCAAATGGCTCCCAGAGGGAGTTATCTATGACTCATAAGGGAAGGTATTAATGGCCCATTACCAGGAGATGGTCCGGGGAGGAGGTAAGGAAAACACTGCCCCTCCTGATTTTAACAGTTCACGAAGATGGAGACAGAATACAGACCTTCTGGAATATTTTACCTTGTAACTTAGGAAATTTTTTTTTTATAACACATGTAAGTATTGGAAGTATTGCTAAAGGTCAGCTAAATATATACTTCCTATTACATAACAATTTTTAAAAGATTTTAAAATTATACTTTTAATAGCTCTCAAAAACCGATTTTTCACTAGTGTGAAATAAAAATATCACAGGTCAAAGGTTGAATGTAACTGAAATGTAATATTTTTTCTTAGCTTTTCAAATTTGTAATGCAGATTAATTTAACTGAAGTGAAAAATATAAAATACCTTTCTTACAGAAGAATATAAATGTTTTGTTTAGAAAGTTACAGAATATTTGTAGGGTTTTTTTTAAATATAGCAATTCATTAAACAAAATTGGAAATAAATCTGCCATACCCTTCCAACCTTGAGCAGTAAGTAGTTTAGAAATTTCCTGAGTGAAATTGGATATACATAGAGAAAAACAGGTACTATTACTGATTTTAGTTTTGTATTTATCCTTCACAATTTTGGTATGCCCCATTTAAAAAGATTACACTTCTTTATTTTAAATCTGTTATTCTTTAGGTTCTTGATGTATTAGAAATAGCTAGTACTTCCCTGTTTGCCGCCTCCATACCTTTTGTGATTTTATAAACTTCAATTTTTTTCAATTTCTCATAATTTATTATTTCAGTTTTGTGTCAAAAATGATCCACAATCTCATCTAAATAGCATGGATCATGTTTCACTACCACATGCAGCCAGTTTCTCTTTTGCATCCTGGCTTTTGCAGCCTGTCTTGTATTATCCTTAGCATTTTGTAGCAATTGTATTGAGATGTGGTCAAAAAAACTTAGTATACTGCTGTTTTAACATGTTATTTGAATAAATATGGATTTCTAGGTATAATCTTTCACAGTTTATTTACTTGAATGGGGTATTCTTTGGTACATAGCACTACCATGAGACAAAGTACTTTGTTTTAATGATCTACATGATTTTTATCCCAATATTTAAGTGCCTAATTCTTTTTCTTAAGCTCTCCCATGGCTTCAATTACATCCTTACCTAAAACTGAAATCTGGGTATCCTTAGGATAGTTCCTTGACATTTCTTATCTTGTTAATAGTGTATAGCTGCATTGATCTCAATGGGTAAGAGCAGTCAGTTAACATCTCACACTATTTGCTGGAGGAGCCTGGAGCATATTTACAAATTTTAAAATTAAATTTAAATATCTTTTTCATGTTAACCAGTTCAGGTACACACTTGAATGTGATAATGCTATTTTTGCCACTCTGCAGAAAATAATTGTCATCTGTAATATTGATCTTGATGTCACTGTATTATTGTTAGGCATCTCATAGAGCAAGCAGCCACATTAGACAGTGCTTTGTCAGTATAAATGAGCTTATATTTTAATCTTTAATGAGAAAGGCTTTCGTAGATTGGTTGCTTAGTAAGGTGCACCTGCATAAAAGGGATCGTTTTACTAATCATTTAAAATTAATCCTCTCTGCTCTCCAACTTTCTGTGCAATATATTGTAGTTTGTAAATTGAACAGTGCACAAAAGGTACTTTCCTAACTTCTTTATAGTAGATGTAAATATTTTATCTATAGCTTTGCTTCTAGCATCTTGCAGCACTGTAATTCTAATAAGGTGGTGACATTTTCCTAGATTTTGTTTATATAAACAGGCACTGTGCTGGTAAAATAGAGAGCAGGGAAGTGGATCATTCCTCTCTAGATGAATAGCAGCTAATCCCAGTGCTTTCAGCTCACTGTTGTGTGTACAACATCCCCCTTCTGCTAGTGGAGATGACTAGTGGCAGGACAGGACTTTCTATGTAGGCAGCTGCAACCCCACTTGGTCTCAGTATTATGAGCCATGCCTGAGAAATCTGTGTTGTTTTTTGGACGTGCTTGTCCAGTGTCCTCCTCTGTAGGGTAGGCACAGTCTGCATCTTGCCTCTCACTAGTGCTGACAGGAACCAGTCTGCAGGGACACTTTATTGGGTCCACAGAAAGAACTGGTGCGGGAATTTTTTTTTGTCACCTTAGAATTGTATGGAAGGTCAGAAGGAATCCTCACAGCCTCTAGGAATTAAGTCCCCAGATTTCAGTGTCTTGATATCTCTAGCCCTTTTATTCTCTGCAGTGGCTCTTAACAGATGAATTTTCAAGGTATAGAAGTGAGCAGTTAAGTGACTGATTCCTTGGAAATCTTCAGGATCTCAGCTCTGAACAGTGCATGGGTGGATTTTTTGGTTGAATGGTTTCAACCAAATATAAACATTGGTGGAACATAATATAAAGCTCCTTGAGTCTTTTTGTATTTAAAATATGGAAAATATTCTAAATATTTTTATACTAACAAGTAGTTGTAATCTCTGAGAATTACTTTTATGAACTTAAATAATCTAATATAAGGAATTCTTTTTCTTTGATAGCTTTCATATTGTCTGATGGATAATGAAAACCTGCTCTCCAGAGCTATTTATGACAGCAGAGCTGTAGTGAAAAATCTGACACCTGAGACAGAATACATTTTTCAGTTAAGGACAATTAACGGCATGGGTTCCACTGTGGCTGTGGAGGAAAAAATTATCACAAATAAGGAAATACCTTATAAATTGTCTTTTCAAAAAACAGTAAATATTCAGAGACATTTAAATCATTGTTTGTAAGTAACTCCAATGGTCACAGAGATCAAAATGAAACTTCAACTTTGGGAGGAAAGTTGTGCTTTTTCTTGTAACAGTTGTTTAAATAGGAGCCTTGTACATAAATCGCTGGATTGAGGTTGAGGAGTCTAGACATGGCTAAAAATAGCTCTTTGAAAAAACTTCCAAGTCTAACAAAGTAAGATCTTGCCCGACTAGCTTCCTATACTTTTGTAATTACCTTGCATTTTGGTTAAAATTATTTCTGTATCTCCTAAATTCTTGCAAGCCCATGGTCTCAGATTGGATTAATGTTCCTGTGCAAGGACACAGAATGAGTAATACAGTAAGAGGAATTGTACTTCAGAGAGCTTAACAAGGTCCATAAACCACTCTCTTGCACTCATTTTCTGTCTCTGAGCAAACATGTATTTTCCAGTGCTCCTGTGATAGAGCATAAAAAAAGGGAATTTTTTTTGTGGCATAAATTTGAAGAAGATTTATGTTGAATTCTGGACTGCCAAAGCAGATAAAGAGCAGCTAGTTGTAACCAGAAAATTAACCAGCTCTCAGGTTTATACACATGCATGTCATAGATCTCCTCTCGTCTTTGATGTGTATTCTGTGGCTCATTTGGACTATAATTCCTTAATTCAGTTAATAGTGAAGGAGGCTCTGCACTTTGTTATTCAAAGATAAGTGAATCGCTGAAAAAAAAACAAAACAGAACAAGTCCTGCAGATTCTTGTGAGTGAAACATGCAGCAGAATATTCATTATCACCTTCCTGAAGATGTTTTTTTTTCCCTCAGGTAAATATCTTCAAGAGAATTGTAGATGGGTCCTGAGTATGCCTAGATTATGGAAAATTTGCTCTATAATTTTAATTGTAAACCTCTAGGATTTTTTTTCATGCTGAGTAATAGGCATATGTTAATTAGTATTTTCCATAAAGCTTCAAGCAAGATAAACCAATTATGTGGTTTTATGAGGAATGGAAACACTTTTCTTTCCCAAGCAGCTGTGCTACACAGATTAATGAAGGTGTTATTAGTGAATTATTTGTGATTTTAGGAATCTTAATATAATAAAAATACTATTTAAAAAGGAAAAAGAGATGATCATTGAGACTGTACTATTTACTGTGTCCCTAAGTGAGCAGATGAGCAGTTTTCTAAAATTATGTGGCATAGAATGTATTTTAGAAAACTTTAGAGTGATTAAAATCTCTACTTCTGCTTACATATGTTCCATCCTCATCCTGTTGTACTAGCAATGTTACTGTTCTTAGAGAAGACATGATAAAATTGAAATTTTCTTCCATAAATTTCATAATAAACACAGGAGGTGCATCCCCACGTTTTATTTACCCTGTGCAACATAATGGCACTGTTTTCTGTTATATCCATACAAAGAGTTCTAAAATTCATATCCGTATTTCATGATGTTTTGAAGCCTCAAAACATTCATTTAAGTAAAAAACATTTATTTTTAAAAGCTGTTCTTTTCGTATTTTTAAAGTACTAGGGATTAATTTTTTCTTTAGTAATCTCAGTATTTTTTTACCATAGAACCTGCGGGGATATGTGGTCTGACATTAAAAATGGTAAATACTTCCTCTGCAAATGTAATGTGGAATCCGACCAAGACTAATTTCACTTCTTATAATACATCTTTATCAAAAAACACCTTTATAAAGAAGTTCACAATTCCAGGAACAGTGACTGACTTCAGTGTTACAGACCTGACTGCTGGGGACATTTATAATTTCACATTGAAAAGACTAAGAGGAAATATTGAAGGAGCTACTTCTTTCCTTGGACTTGTAACAGGTCTGTGTGTTTTCCTGCTTCCTCTGCCAGTGAACAGTAACTGTCCCTAACAGTGCATGTTTATCTGTCTACATCTCACTTTGTAGAATAACCAAAATTTCAAGAGATCTTACATGTAATAGTTTGCTGTCATTGTGGGCATATATTGCTTAAACCCTATTCAACCTGCTTGTAATAATACCTGTCAGAAGCACAATGTCTTTAGCTGTGCTGAGTTTCTTTTGACTGGTTTTAGTATTTCGGATCTTATCCTGCAAAGAGTTACATACAAGCTAAATTTTACCTTACAATTATTTCAGTAGTTGTTTTTTTTGTTGGTTTTTTTTGTTGTTTTTGTTTTTGTTTTTGTTTTTGTTTTTGTTTTTGTTTTTTGTTTTTTTTTTTACGGTGAGTGAAGTTAAACAGGTTTAGAAATGTTTGTAGAATTAAGGCTTTAGATTGTAATGTACACTCAGAAATTAATTGTGGGTCTGTACAAAAAGACCGTTATAAAATACAGCTTTAATGGAGGTTGAGATCCATGCAAAATAACAGGACAGATGAGAGAGTAGGACTCAAAACCTATAAGAGTATACTAAAAAGAGGAACCCATATTTTCAGTTAAACTTGCATACCTCCACATATATTATTAACACATATTTTTGTCCTCTTAGTGTCAAAGTCATGAGTTAAAAATAATATGTATGAGACAACTACAGATGGAATGTAAAATCTAAAGTTAGTATTTGGATATATTAATATTTCAGATTATTTGGTGGCAGAACTGGAGTAATCTGTTTGAAGTAATTCTGCAACTCTGTAAAAGTTCATCAGAGATATATAATCTTAGCAGATTTACAGCAAATAAGAAAGGAATGGAAATCTTTCAGAATTGAAACTACACATTATTCAGACTGCACAGTATGATGCTAATGTATAAACTACCAGAAGATTCAGTCTGAATTCAGAAGAACCATGTTAGAAAGGCAAACAGACAACTGAGTGTAAGGGTAAATCGGAAATGACACAAAGAGCATCACTGACTGGGCTTGCTCTGAGAGATGAGCATGGGGAAAGCCAATAGTTGGACGTAAGTCCCAAAGTACAAAGAGAACAGATGAACATGGCTAGAGATTGTACTGGTGAACAAATTATACAGATTATATGCAGATAACATTTTAATGACCTACTGAAGAATTTAAAATCTGTTTCATTATTAGGCTTAGAGTGAATAATACACATTTAAAAGTGCGTTTAAAAGCTGAAGAAAATGAGATGTTGTGACATGAGCAGATGGAAATTTGGCTTTAATAAAAAGAGGAGATGTCCTAGGTTACAATGTAGCATATTCCAGAAGGTCTGTATTCTATCTCCATCTTCATGAACTGTTAAAATCAGGAGGGGCAGTGTTTTCCTTACCTCCTCCCCCGGACCATCTCCTGGTAACGGGCCATTAACACCTTGCCTTATAAGTCATAGATAACTCCCTCCGGGAGCCATTTGTGTATAATGGGCCATTGTGAGGACCCACCCCATGACTCATAGAAAGACATCAACCCATTGTGAGGACCCACCACATGACTCAGAGAATGACATCAGCTCATTGTAAGAAGCTCTGCCCGGGGGGAGGAGCCAAGCATTCCCACCTAAATATAATCTGGGCATTTGGACAGAACAGGCCTTCTACTGCCTTCTACTGGATTCCCAGAGGAGCAGCCTTCTCTCCCACTGGATGTCCCAGAGGAAGGACCAGACCCTTCAACATCACCACTGGACCATTGGAAGAAAACTCTGCCCTTCTACAGGATCTCTGCCTCAGCAGAACCATCTATCACTCCAGGAGCACTGCTGGAGCCACCATTCCAACTGGACTGCTACCAACACCCTGACTGACAGGGTGTCAGGTTGTATTCTAACTGTCAGGGTTTGTTTTTTTGTTTAATACTGCATTTTCTAATTTTCCTATTAGGTTGTAGTTTGGTGGGGTTTTTGTTGTTTGTTTGTTTTAGTTTATTTTGTTTATACATATTAAAGAACTGTTATTTCTATCCTCATATTTTTTGCCTGAGAGCCCCTTTTCATAATTTAGAGGGAGAGGGTTTACATTCTCTATTCCAAGAGAAGCTCCTGCCTTCCTTGGCAGGCACCTGTCTTTCAAAACCAAGACAGGAGATTACCTAAATTTTGGGATCTTAACTGACTTAACTGTTCATAGAATTACTGGGATTCCAAATACATGAGATGTATAAAAGAATTACCAACCCTGCGGCTAGCAGCAGAGGAAACACTAGCTCTATTTTGAATTTCAACTGTAGCAGTAGTTATGTCAGCAGTGGTGCTAACTTAAGGTTGAGGAGAGCCCAGGACTGTGCAGAGATTGTGTTGTTAACTGAACACTGTGTAGAGACACTTGAGCTTGCTCTCTGTGAACAGGTATCCCAGCATAGTTGAGAGGCCATCAACCAAATCCCAGAGGTAGCAGCTGTAGGATCACATACTGCCATATCCAGACTAATCCTTTGCATAGCAAGTAAACTCTTCTTGGATGCTTTTCTATTCAGTTGTAACCATTAACATATTTTAAATGGTGTTATTTAAATTAATGGCTTTTATTCCACAATTCTCTTTCAGAACCTGCAAAGCCAGAAGGTCTTAAATTCTTCAATGTTTCATCATATTATTTTTCACTGTATTGGAGACTACCATATGGACTTGTAGACAGATTTCATGTGGATCTTGTTCCTGGTCATGCTTCTGTTGTTATCCTAGATCTTGGAGTTAGGGAGTATCAAGTAAATGCTTTTATTACAGGACTTGCAGGGCTGGCTGTTCCTTATGCACTGTGCTGATGAGGAATTCAAGCTTTCCTCCTTAGCTATTTCATGCATATATGAACGTGAAAGTGTTAATGAAAAATTGGTGGGATGGGAGCAAATTTCAGCATCCACAATTTGCTATGTAACAACAGGTAAAGGATGCAGACTGTCATCCAAGGATTCATGAATAGTTTAATGAGGGAAGGGCAGAGCTATTGAGTAGTACAGACTCATTAATTGTGTACCTGCCAGGAAGATCTCTGCTTAAATCATTAATGCAGGCTACATTTCACTGCTAAGCCATCAAAAAGATATAGGAGCACTTTTTGATTCTGCTTTCTGGAACATATTAACAGAAATAATGGTTGTTCTGGATGTTTTTCTTTTGTTTTTCATTGGAACTGCAAAGATACAGGTATTTTATAATTTCTTGCTAAAAAAGTTGATAATTATGTTTGCTGAAAAGGATGGGATAGTTTAAGGGTCAAAACCTTGTTTTTCAGGTTGCTTTTTTGTTCATTCTTTCAAACAGGATTTTTATAATGCTTCATATTTACTTTGATAATGATAATACATAAAAACCTCTATAGATACATTGATGGTGGACTCTGGGATAAAATTAATAGTTAATTATGTTTTTCTTTAATATTGAATGTTGTTCACGTATTATGAAGGGTAGTTGAGAGCAAAATACTGTAGCTAACAGATGTAAACAATTATTTTTAGTAATTAATTGCTCAAAATTTTCCGTGGTTTTTTTGCACTTTGTTTTGTAGGTTTTTTGTTTGTTTGCTTGCTTGTTTGTGTTTTTTTGTTTTTTTTTTTTTTTTTTCTTTTTAAAGTGATGTGATTCCTTTTTGTGATTCTTCATAAAACACTTAAATAAATCTGTATCCTATTTCAGGCTGATTTTTCCAATACTATTCCTGGAACAACATACAATGTTACAGTTTCTGCAGTTTCTTTTTCAGTCTATAGTTCATCTGCAAGTAGAACTATGACAACAAATGTGACAAGTGAGTTAAAAATGATTAATGAAATTTTGTTGATTTTTTTAAACTATTCTTTCTTATGTGTATTATGTGCACAGTAATGTCCAAGAAATTATAATCTGTTTGGAACAGTCGTTAAAAGTTTTCATCTTCTTTAACCTTTGAAAAATAGTCTGAATCTGAAGTGTCCTATGAGAGCTTAAAAATTTACAAGCTTTTGAAAAATTTGCTATTGTGTCATGTAATAATATCCAGACTATGATTTATATATATAGTGGTACATAAAGAAATGTTCAGAGCTATTTAAAAAAATTTAGCCAAAGTAGATGTGCTTTTTAAGACAGTACACTTTAATGAGTGCTAGAATACGTCAGATGTCAAATTGGCATTAAACTCTGTTTTTTTTAACAAAGATCTTGAGCAATACATTTTTTGCATTCTTATAGAAGAAAGTTTCTGGTGTTCCAAAATTAACTAAATAATTTCTAACAGGACTGTAGCCAGAAAAAAAAGCTTTTTATTCAAAAGTACATCAGTTTTCAGAAGTTTTATGAGATTATGCTGGCAGATGACTTAATTAATTTTTTTTAATTTTTTTTTTTTAGATCCTGGGCCACCCGTGTTCCTTGCAGGTGAAAGAGTAGGTTCTGCTGGGATTCTGCTGTCATGGAACACACCACTCTATCCAAATGGGAGAATTCTCTCCTATGTTGTTAAATATAAAGAAGTCTGCCCATGGATGCAAACAGCTTATACACAGGCCACAACAAAGCCAGATAGTTTGGAAGTTCTTCTCACCAGTCTTAACCCTGGAACCACTTATGAAATTATGGTAAAAGCTTTACAAATGCCGCTTAGTGTTTTGAATTCTGATTTATTGTAAATTGTGTGAGTTTATAGTAGGTTCCTTTAGAGTTTTCTGAGGAACCACGTTATTTACAGTTGCCATATAACAAAATATATTAGCCAGATATTTGTTTCGTTTAGTTTATTTGAGTAGTGTTTTTAAAATCTACTTAAAAATGTTCCAGTCAAACTTGCACTGAAAAGTACCTTCTACTGATATTTGTACTAACATATGGCATTATGTGGCAAAATATAAAAAGCAAAGGATAGAATTTTTGGAAACATCTAAACATCCTAATCTTCATTGAGATTTAATCTTTGGAATGACTGGTGTACTTTGCATTTTATATGTAGATTACTAAATAATCTCTGCCAGATCCAAAAAAGCATGCCTTTCATATACAGAGCTTATTTGCTCTGAGATTAGGCACTCCTGATCCATCTCTGAACTCTTCAACAATAGATGACTTCAGGTGGACAGAAAACAACTGCTACTCTCTTGGCAATATTTACCAAGCAATTCTTTGCCTGCTTTACTCTTTCACAATAACTTTGTAGAAGTTCCTATTTTCAATACCAAGAATTAAATGAAATTATGTGTTGATTTGCTTAATTCCATTCAGCTGTGTTGAAGCTGCACATGAGGAGTTTCCATGTCTATCTTAATGCTAGTTTTGTTTCTGAGCACTTTTTGGAATACCTACCTTGAGATGAGGTAATAAAAACAATGTTTAGATGAGAACATAGCCTAAGATTTATACAGTGTAATTTAAATACTGTCAGAATTTCCTGACTGTGTGTCAATCCCCTGAAGTTCTCCAGTCCATTTCCTCAGTTATTGCAATTACCAAAGAATTCATCAGTGCCTGAGGATGTTTCATTATCCCTGTGAAGCATAAGTATGTAGGGTTGGCTGTAGTCAGAGGCGGGTGTGCGTTTGTGTGTCTTAGGAAGGAGCTGTTAGCCATCAACACAGGTTCATCTTGACATCTTAGATTAAGTCTTCAATGCTACCTTGTATTCCTTTACTGTGTTTGTCTGTTGTAGCTTTGTCCCTTTGTTCAATTGTTACAGTCTTTGAAGAATGCTCTGTTTTAGAGCCAAGAAGTGATTAGAACAAGTTTCCCTTTCTGGCCTGAGGCCTTCTGTTTTCTCTTGCCCTTTGTTACCCTCTGTATGCTGTCTGTCCCTTATGCAGTGATCCACACTTAGTTTTACACACCTACCCCTTCTCACCCTGCATTCCCCACACTCAGCACTGTCAGCTCCCTATTTTTGCATAAATAGGGACTAATAAAATAGGGATCTTCTTTTGAAGTGTGGATATTCACATGTGGTTTTCTCAATTTCTTATGCTGTTGCATACTTTAGTCCTTTATTTTTTTTTTACATTTAAACAAGGAGTATAAAGTATACAGCACGACTATAAAGGGCATGTACATTTGTATATTTATAGTTTAAAAGCTGTATCTCTGTGTATCCTTAGGAGTTTCATATTCCCTGAAAATGTATAGATTGTAAATTTTCTAATGTGGATTCTTTCTTTTTTTTTTTTTTCCTGTAGGTTGCTGCTGAGAACAGTGCTGGTATTGGAGTATTCAGCGATCCTTTCCTTTTTCAGACTGCAGAAAGTGGTAAATTTAATAAAGCTGTTAGTTATTTTGATTAAAGCTGCTCTAATTTGTTCAAATAAATTTCCATTATGTATTTTATACTTGAACAAATTCCAGTGCATTTAGAACAAGATCCTTGTTCTTGTTCCGTTATTCAGTGACAAAGGTTCATTTTGCTCTATTTGCTAACAACAGCATTTAGGGTGTGCCCATGAGGGTGTTTGTTGTACACAAAGTCTGTTTTTCTTGGAGTTTTCCTATGCCAGTTTCTAGGTAGGGAGCTTCCAGAAATCAAGGCCACAGCAGAGCAGAACTACCTATCAAGTGGATCCATCTGCTGTCACCTGCAACAGTTCTAGGAGACAGACTTTGTTGTGGGATCATCTCTGCACTTACCTGCTTAAGACAATCTGTGTTTAGTGATGGGTTCTAAGAAGCTCAGCACAGAATATATTTTATTAAATTTTTATGTATTAATTCTGAAGGTATAAAAAATCTGAAACGAAAATTTGAGTTGATGCTTTTGAAGATTAAAAAACATGGTGTGAGTTTGCACAATCTTTACTAGCTTAGTGTTTGTGATCTCACTCATGCTCCAAGAGCAGTTGTGTCTTGGCTGACGAGCTCATACCAGTCCACTTGTGAACCAGCCTCAGTGGAATACAGAACTCATGCTGCCAGGGCAGTGATTGTCCATCAGTGTTGAGGTTGCTTTCTGTTTCTGTGCAAACTGCAGAGTGAGATATCTAAATTAATGGCTGGAATCATTACCCTGCACAAATAATGCAATAATTTATGAACCCAGTAAAGGGAGGAGTAGTAAGCTTGCCACATGGATCTATGTGATCTCATTATTCTTCACTATTTGTGCATTATTGCTGGTAAAAACCTTATTTCTGTGAGCTTTATTTAACTCACGTTTGACAGAGGACAGCACTGCCATTTCTCCATATAAAAATATAAGCTTTTTACTTTTGGAAGCATTTCTGTCTTCATTTTTATTAAACCTAAAATGTCTCACTCTAAATGTAATTGGAAGGTTTCTTCAAATTCTAGGTGAGTTATGTGTCATTGGTATAACATTTATATTTTTACTTTCTCAACTGTTTTTTTGTTCTAATTCTTGCTTTGATGGCTAAGGAAAGCCAAACATCTTAATCAACATGAAGATGGGAAATTTAAAGTGAGAAAGTTAGCCAGAAGATAAAATTATTTAAATATGAAGGTTGTGGTTTGGGAGGAGGGGAAAAGAGGTGAAAGATCTGGAAAAGATTTTGCAGGACTGAAAGCATTAAATACGAGGCTTGGAGGAGCTGTCTCAATTCACCTGTGGAAGGTCTGTAATTGTGGAATGCCTTTTTTTTAAGAGTGTGAAACATCTTTTCTCTTTACTACTAAGGCAGCTATTGCAGGAGCTGCTGCTGACTCTGTCACGTGTAGGCAGCAATAAGACAGGGCCACAGGGCATTAATTCACATGAGAGTTGAGCGTGTAAAATATAAAGTAAAATCTGATTTAGATGTTGCATCTCATTCCTTTGTGCTGTGATTATTACTGATGCTCTGACAAAAGGCCACAGAAATGTCACTGATACAAAGAGCAGCATTTATGCAGTAATAGTGAATATTCCAATTTAATTGAGTTACTTAAAGCTACCAAAAATCTCTGTGCAGCAGAAAAGATGATGTAGGTAAAGTGAAATAAAACACACAGTGCTATCAGATGCTTTTAACCAAAAAAAGAAAAAAAAATAAAAGAAAAAAAAATGAAAGAAAAGCAAAGTTTTCTTCTGGAACAGGAGTTTACTTGCTTCTAAGAAGAATACTTTTAAGTTGACCAAACCAATTACTGTATAGATTATGATATTGAAATATGTCTCACTGAAACCAGATTGAAAAATAGCTGGTTGTATATCAGCTACTTTACATGTGCTTGTGAATGAATTTATGTGTTTGCTTCAGAATTTGGAAGCTATATATGGCATTAAAAAAAATAAATAATTTGTTATTTTTCAGTGCTGAGAAGAAAAGTTTATCTCACTGTTTTTTTTTTGTTTGTTTTCAAGCTCCAGGTAAAGTAGTGAATCTCACAGCTGAAGCCTTAAATTCTTCAGCTGTAAATCTGATCTGGTTTCTCCCTCGGCAACCAAATGGAAAGATAACTCGTTTCAAGATTAATGTGAAACATGCAAGAAGTGGAATTGTAGTGAAAGATGTCTTGGTTAAAGTAGAGGACCTTCTGTCTGGGAGGTTACCAGAATGTAATGTAAGTGCTATAAACCTTTTAAATTAGAAGTAGATTCAACCCACAGAATATAGATTTGCGTTTAAAATAAAAATGTGGAAGCTTGCTTTTCAGAAAGATTCCAAAAACCTTACAAACTTAGTCCCAAGACAGGATGAAATGGATGAAGAAAAACCTTTCTGTTCAAAGTAGTTCAAATAAAATGCTTTTGCTTGAAAAGTTCAGTTTAATCAAAGTAAAAATGTTACGAAAGGTTAATTGGTACCTTTTTAATAGAAAATCATGAAATAGAAAATTTCTGGTTTTTTTGGCTTTCAATTGTTTTTGGTTTTGTTATACACACTATTCAATTGGAAAACCCAAGAATTTATGGGGGTTTTTTGGTCAGTGCAGACATATAGTATTCTTAATGTTTTATTTTCTATATAGTATGATAATGCTTTTTGTATTTCAAAAGCATGCTTTATTCTGTGTATCACGCTTCAATATTTATAAAATATTTCTCATATCAAAATAAAAACCAAACATGACTACCAGAGTGATTTTCAAAAATATGGTTGTAATCTGAACAGTTCTTATTGTTGAATTCAATGTTGAAAGCAATAATTGTATCCTTTTGAAATTTCTTGAAGAAAATTCTTTCTAGATTTTTTCTCTTTTTCCTTCTTTAAGCACAGTTTTGCAATTACTCAAATATCAAAATGTCAAGTAACCAAATGTTAAATATTTTTTCCTTTTATCTTTTTTTCTATTTCATACTCATAGTTCTTTAATGAAAAGTGAAGTTTTAAATGATATAAATTATCATAATTTTGGTTTCAGTTTTTATTTGGAATATCATCTTAGGCATTGCAAAGTTTCCTGACAGCAGGCTGATTTAATTCAGTCCTGAGAAAGCAGGCTGCCACCTGCTGAGCCATAAGCACCGGTCGCCAGAATGCCTAGCAATTTTACAGAGTTGTCTCCTGACAAGATAGATTAAGAAACTCCTGTCTGGTTTTATCCATGATGTATGGATATATGTATGTTATACATGTGTATGCACATACACACATACAACATGCATGTGATGCAAAAGGACCTCTCTAGGGAACTTTTTCAAGAGAGAGACTGAATGCTGAAAATGGAAACTGTGAATAATTAAATGAATCCTAGAGAGATGCTTCTTTTCAGTAAGATTTCAGATCTTTTTGTATAAGGCAGTGTCTTGGTTTTGAAAGATAGGTGCCTGCAAAGGAAGGCTGGAGCTTCTCTTGGTATAGAAAAATGTAAACCCCCTCCCTCTAAATTATTTAAAGGGGCTCTCAGGTAAAGATATGAGGATAAGAATAACAGTTCTTTAATATGTATAAACAAAATAAAATAAAACAAAACCCAACAAATTATCACCTAATAGGAAAATTAGAATAAGGTGCAGTATTAAACAAAAAATCCAAAACCTGACAGTTAGAATATAACCTGATACCCTGTCAGTCAGGGTGTTGGTAGCAGTCTAGTCTGAATGGTGGCTCCAGTAGTCCTTCTGGAGTGACAGATGGTTCTGCTGAAGCAGAGATTCTGCAGAAGGGCAGAGTTTTCCTCTAGTGGTCCGGTGATGATGTTGAAGGGTCTGGTCCTTCCTCTGGGAATCCAGTGGGAGAGAAGGCTGCTCCTCTGGGAATCTAGTAGAAGGCAGAATGTTTGTTCTGTCTGAATGCCCAGATTATATTTAGGTGAGAATGCTTGGCTCCTTCCCCTGGGTAGAGCTTTTTACAACGGCCTGATGTCATTCTCTGAGTCATGTGGTGGGTCCTTACAATGGGATGATGTCATTTTATGAGTCATGGGGTGGGTCCTCACAATGGCCCATTAAACACAAATGGCTCCCAGAGGGAGTTATTTATGACTCATGGGCTAAGGTGTTAATGGCCCTTTATCAGGAGATAGTCTGGGGGAGGAGGCAAGGAAAACACTGCCCCTCCTGATTTTAACAGTTCATGAAGATGGAGATAGAATACAGACCTTCTGGAATATTCTTACGTTGTAACCTCGGACAGGCAGAAAACTACAACACTGTCACTAACAGGATTCACTAGCAGAGTCTGCCTAAATTTGTAAACTGAAGTACAAAAAGGAGAACCAATTAAAGGTGGGGTTTTTTTCGATGTTAGTATGCCTTTTTTATCTACATAAATTTATTGGTTATAGATGCACCTTGTTATGTTTAATATTTTGTATTTATAGGATAAGACTGAATCTTTTTTGTGGAGTACTACCACTCCTTCAACTACTTTTGGGAAATCCACAATTCTTTCACAGACTACAATGACATCAAGTACAGAGGCACCAAATCAAATGAGCTCTGTTTGGAGTGAACCAATCAGCTTTCTTGTAACTAACCTCAGGGCATACACCACCTATCTTTTTGAAGTCTCTGCAGTTACCACTGAAGCAGGCTACATTGACAGTGCAATTGTACGAACACCGGAATCAGGTACATTAAATACATATGGCTTTAAAATGGCAATAAAGTTCTCCGATTTACGTGAAAAACTTCAAAATATAGGTTTGTTTTTCTGCTGTAAGGTACTTCTATCCTAATCTGTCTTTATTTGTATCATGCTTTTGCATTTTCATGATTACTTAATTTTATGTGATGAAATAAATTGAAAATGTATATATATTTATGTCTAATAAGGTACAGTGAGTGGAAGTTCACTTGTTGTTAGGAGTCAAATACATCAAAATTATGTTTGGGACAGATTAAATTTTATGAAAACTGAGGACAATTTAAGAACTGCAAATAATAGAATAATGGTAGAATTGAAAATAAAGATGAAGGGGATAGTTATCAGGCATGATATTTTACAAGTATGTGTTTTGTGTACATAGAAATGCACTTAAACCTTCTTTGCCTTTGTAGAGAAATAAGAAATAATAAATAAAACTCCTGCACTTATGTTGCCAGTCTGCACCTATTGCAGAAAGTTGTTCAGTGCGGAAGAAATTTTCAAGTGCTAGGTGAAGTTGATTTTTGACTACTTGCAATGGACTGAGGCGTTTGAATTGGAAACAACTGTCCATGAGCAGCACTTCTGTAATGGCTTAGGTAGTGGGAACATTGTTAATAGAGCTATACAAAAAAGGCATTCCAGAGGAATGTTATTCTGGCTTTCTGTTTTCTAGTACATCATTCTTTTGCTTGATGTGATTTGATGTTACTTGTTTCCCTTTCATATATACTTATGTATAAAATAGAAAATAGATAGCACTGTTCAGACAAAAAGACATTTTATTCCCTTCTAGAAATGTTCATTTGAATTGCTTTGATAGAATTTCACTAGCCTTAGTTTGCTGCTCTGTCTAGGGTTAATGAAATTTTGTCAGTTTCTCTTCTAATGATTTCAGGGCTAATTTCCAGTTTATTTTTCACCTTTCTCTCTCAGAGATTATTTGCATATTATCAATACTCTTGATATCTTCCCTGAGAATCACCTTAAAAATTAAGGAGTTTTAGTGATATGCTTTTATGGCTTCCCTTCAGAATATTTTATGTTTATGTTTAAAATGAATGGTCTGATACAGGGTTCTTGGACATCTTAATATAAAGTATTTTATTTTGTTTTTCCAATATTGTTTAAGTTCCAGAAGACCCACCACAGAATTTTGCCAAAGGCAACATTACAGCAAAGTCTTTCTCAGTAATGTGGGACCCACCAACTATAGTAACAGGGAAATTTAGTTACAGAGTTGAGCTGTATAGACCATCTGGTAAGTCAGAGTTGATGTTACCATTTCTTTTGATTTTTTTGTGATTGTTGTGTTATTTTGGGCCTGCAAATCCAAAATGGATGTCAAAAGCAGTGTTACATATCCCTTTTTACTATTATATGTTTTAATGGTTTGTAGATTAATTTTAAGGGAAAAGTCAGTCCATTGCGAGGAAGAGTATAAAGTTTAATCCACATTAGATATTCCTAAGAATGGAGAAAATCAACTTCTCTTCGGTCTTTCAGGAGATGACTGGTTAAGCACAGCTGAATTTCTGTGCCTATATATCCAAATAGTTATGTACCTTACCTATACTTTTTTTCCTCTTTCTGTTAAAGGTTTCTGGAGAATTTCCATTCTCATGCAGCATGCAATCAACTCTTTAAGTCTGTTTTGATGTTTTTGCAATTTTTTTGAACCCAGACATGTATAGATACAGAAATTATAGAACTGCCTGTAGTTAAGTAAGACAGAAGCTGTATTCTAATGTTTTTATGGGACTTCACAGGAAAAGTAAGAAAATATTTTTTAATCTTTTTGTCTTAAAGCTCACACCTCCTTGAAGTGGCTTGGTTGGTTGATTGGTTGGTTTGTTGTTTTATTCCCCATATATTCAGCATTATTCCACTGAAGTAGACTCTCACTTAGCTTTTCCCCAAACAAATCTGTCCTTTCATTTGTTCATCATACTGCAAAGCAGCAATGGACTGTTTCTGTTTTAGACCTAAATATCTTTGTCTTTAATTCCAGGTCATGTTCTGGACAACAGTACAAAAGACCATAAGTTTGTGTTTAGCAACCTTGTGCCGTTTACAATGTATGACGTGTACGTCAGGGCTGAGACAAGTGCTGGGGTGGGGCCAAAGACCAACCTCACAGTTTTCACTCCTGCAGATGGTAAGTAAGCATGCAGAGGCAAAACAAATTAATTGAACGTGCTAAAGGGTTTCTGTTTTCCCTTCAGAGCCTCTAAGGTGTTTTGCAAAGGAGAGAATGGATATAAGAGCACTACAAGAGACGAAAAAATATTTAAAAAAATCTAAATAAAAGAAAGCAGATGAATATTATGTCATATTTCATTGTTTTTGACAAATGTACTCTGTCATTACATTTATCCACTATCATAGGCCTTCAGAGATTGTGAAAGAAACGTAGTTTCTTTCTAAATGAAAGTAGTTAATTTTAGATACAGTAATTAAGCTGCAGGGCCCCCTCTCCCCCGTTAGATGGCAGCAATAGGAAAAGAAAGACCGGCGCAGATTCCCCCATAGTTCCGCCCTCATGTTCCTGATTAAACCTCTCCTTTGACTCATTCTCACCCAATCCAGGGCCCCATCCCCGTCTCTGATGGAACCACCCTCCCCTGCGACCGCAGCTCTGAGGCAGGCCCAGCATCAAGGTCTGGTCCTACTGCAGTCAAGGGGTTGCTTCTGCCTCTGAGCCCTCGGTGCTGTGCTCTGGGAGCTGTGGTCCCAAGTGGACAGCTCACTAGGTTGGAGTCCTTGATTGCATGGAAATGCAGGTTTATTTTACATGGATGGGAGATTGTGCGGGATTCTTGGTTAGCATTTGAGGAGGCAAGGAGGAAAAATTGAGAGTTGGTGTGTAATAGAGAGGCAGTTTCAAGATGGTTATTTCTGTCTTGCGTTTATGCCACACAACACAAATTTAGAAACTATCTGCCTCAGGGATTCCTGGCAATGTTTGTTGTCAAGGTGTAACACTGGGAGAAAAGCCTATCTCTATTTATTGTATTCCTTCCTGAATGATCTGCTTTTGGCAGCTCCCAGAGACAATTTCCAGAGATCACCTAGCTGAGTATAGTCAGTCATTCTCATCTTGTGTTGAAATGCACTGTCAGAAGCCAAAGGGAATTTTGGTGGGTTTGGCATTCTTTTAGCATAACATAGAGTATCTTATTTTAATGCCAAATCTAAAAATCCTCCTGTGCTGGTTTGAGATTGATTGACATTTTGGTGGGCAGGAAAATAGCCACCCCTGGAAGTGAGGTGTGCCTGTGGATTTCCCATGAGCCCAGTGCAACACCAATTGTGGGCCAAATTTAAAGACAGACAGGGAAATGAGCCAATAAAAAGTGAAATGCGTCTCAGTAGGATATACATTTGCACAGGACTGCCCGGGAATCACTCTCTTTGGTTTCCGGCCTTCAACAGGTACAGAGCTGCTGGCTGTGCCCTCGGCCTGGCTTTCCCCCCCTCCAAGGCCACGGAGGCCTGCGGGAGGGGAAAGGCCGGGCCGGGCCGTGCCGGGAGCCCCTTCTGAGGGAGATATCCCGGCCGGTGGTGGGGAGGATGGAAAGGAGGAGCGATGCCCCTCGCCCTGGCCCAGTTTTCCCCCAGCGTCCACTGGGGGGGAAGATTGGGTCGTGCCGGGTCAGGCTGGGAGAGAGAGCCCCCGCCCCCCCGCAGAGGGAACCATCCTGGCAGGGAGCGGGGTGGGGGGAATGGAGGACGGGCTGGCCCCAGGCTGGCAGAGAAGAATTTCTTCCCCTCTTCCC
>VXBU01018198.1:0-12137 GCA_013400315.1 Bombycilla garrulus | reverse complement strand
ACCCTAAAAGCTGATACAGCCCATGGGCAGTTGTGAGAGGACTGTCCCATGGGGGGCCATGTTGCACAATGGCAAGACGCGGGCGAGCCATTTGTGAACCTTGTGAACCACAAGAGGGCTGGTATTCTTGTGGGGGATCTATGGCAAAGGCAGGAGGGACTCTGCTCTTCCTGTTGGGTTGGGGAAATGATTGTTCAAGGGGTGGATTGACTGAAAATCCTAGGTTTTGTCTTTTCATGTGGTTTTGGTGGGAGAGTGAACCGTAGGTGGGGGGAGGATGGATGTTTTAAAAGTTTCCTTCTGGTTTCTGTTTTTTTTTCTTCTTTTTAGTGTTAGCTAATAAAGTTTCTTCTCTATGCTTTAAGTTGGGTGGTTGTGCTCCTTTTTTGGTCCTACCTCACAGCAGAAATTGAGAAAAATATATTTTCATGGGTGCACTGGCCCTTGGCCGCTGTCAAACCATGACACCTCCTTATGCAAGTAATTGAATATTGTCTTTTATGGAAGTGTATTAGGAAAAAAAATTCATTTTGTATCAAATATGAATATTATTCTATTGAATATAAATGTTTTTTGTCTCTGGTGGTCCTATGGAAATTACAATATAATTAAGACTGAAGAAGTATATATGAAAAAATTAAATAAATTATATAATTTCTATCTATAGTTTATATAGATATATATTTTATATCTATAATTACACACATATAAATACATAATATAAATAAAATTATATAAATATATAATAATACAACAATAATAATATATTATATTATTATATAATAAATTATATCATCATTTCCCTTTCATAAAAGGGAAATTAACAAGCTGTATCGCATAAATTTTTTTCCCCAACTTTTTGCATCATTCTAGTATGCCTTTGATGATTGTAGACCTAACCTTTCATTTTCAAGTATACCTGAAAGATAAGATTCCATATAGGAAAATAGCAAAGGTCTTCTTGATACCATTCAAGTGGACCACAGTAGAGCTATCCTATTTCACATCTTCTTAGTCTCTGACCATACTCATACATGTCTTATATGATAAAAAAGTATGCAAATTTTTAGAACTGTAACTTGTTTGCTAAGAGAACATATGAAGTACATCTCTACCCTGCAGAGTCAACTCAAAAGATAAGGATGTGAAATTTGATTGTCTACTGTACCTTGCATACAGTGCTGAAAAACCTTATAATAATCACAAGTGCTTAATGAACTCAAATTTCTTCTTGAATATTTAGTCCCAGGTGCTGTATCAGATTTACAACTAGCAGAAGTGGAAGCTACATATATAAAAATTATTTGGAGGAAGCCACAACAACCAAATGGAATCATTACCCAGTACAGAGTTAAAGTACATGTGCAGGAAACACTCGTCACACTGGAAAACACTATTCTTGGATATAAAAATAAGGTATTTTTTTCTTTTTTTTTTTTAATATGGATTTTATGTTAGATTAAATTTGCTCTCTGCCTTATCTGACATTTATAGAATGTGGAACTAGTTCCCACAGAGGAGTTGTCAATGTTTTTAAAAGCCAGCTTCCTCAGTCCACTCTCTTTTTCTGACTGTTTCCACAATAATGCTGTTTCCACAACATGAAAAAATAAATCATTCTGGCAGAATGATCCAGCTGCTGAAGATAGGAAGCCACAGCCCACAGTCTTGTCCTTCTGAGTCCTTGAGTTCTTTGCAGGATAGGGTGGCCAGACTATTAAGAGTAAAGATTTGGATGCATAGATTGATACACAGCACTCAGTCAAAGGTGTGTGTATGGACCCTGTGAATTCAGCAGAAGTGTCCAAAGGCTGGTTACATGTTCTACTAGCAAGGTGGACAGGCCTAGACTTTCTGCCTCCTCTTGTATCTTTAAATTCATGTGTGATGCCACATGCTTAACTCCATGCTGCATACTTGCATAATAAGGATATCCGTGCACATCCATGGGATCGTATCTCTTAGGGTACTTATGCTGTCAATCAATCAGCTTCTGGATTTTGAGCGCTGATGTGCTTTACAAGCTTAGAGAAGAAGCTCTGAGCATGCAGCACAGAACTGTAGACCTCCAGCAAACATTCAGCTCAGGATTGAATTCTTTCTGAGGCAGGGCTTTTTGGGCTGAGTTTTGAAAACAGATGCCCAAAGTCTGCATAATTCCTTATTTTTTCAGACAGTGATGTCTTTCACTGGATCGGAATTGGAATCTAAGTTTTTGATGTAAAGCTGAAGAAATGAGTTCACTTTCAAGTTGGATGATACACGTTAAATAGAGCCCTGGAGCCAAATCTTAAATAAGGAGCAAGGGAAAAAAATATTAGGATAAGGATCCATTCATTAAACTGGGCAGGCAACCTTGGAAAAGGATAACTCTGTAATTAAAGGTTGCATCATAGTCCAGACACAAAAAATTAAAGTGGTCTGCACAAAAATGTGTTTGTGATGGAATTTCTTAATTTTTGAGTTCTTAGTGTAGTATAATTGCTGCTTTATTATAATTTATTGAATGTAATTTAAAAAACCAAAGCAAAGAATAAAAGACATTGCTTTATCTAGAACCACATTGACCACAGCTTAGAGCAGCTACAGTATTTGAACTGGCAGACCCACAATGCTAATGGTACTCAATAACCAGTAGCAATAAAGAGCTGTTGTCTTGTATGTGAAAAATCCTCATAAGCAAAAAGTATTTCCATGTGGCCTACTATTTTACTATAAAATGCTGATGAAGATCAGTGACACAGTTTTTAACCTCTTGGTACTTAGGTGAGATTGATGCTCTATCTATGCCTGTGGCTAGTGTTAAAGGAGTAAAAAAGTGGCTTTGCCCTTTCTCTACCCAGAGTCCAGAGGGAAAGGAATAATGTGTATTAGTTGCATCAACTGTAAAAGCACCTTTTTCTGGGGATGAGATGGGCAATATGTGTGAGTGGGGAGTGTTCCAGATGACAGGAAAACATTTCAGAGATACTCGAGTCCTGGATTTTGTTCCAGATTTTGAAGGGGCATGAAGATGTGGTGCTAACACATCATTTTGTACCTGTGCTCTAGCCTCTCTTTTCTGCTTTTGTTTCTCCTCTCTTTGTTGTTCTTGCTCCACTGATATCTGTTGCTATACCCTTTCCAGCATTTGCTCTTTGCATCTTCTGTCCTACGGGCTCCTATTTCACTTACCTCCCTTTCACTCTCCCTTTTCACATATATACACCCTTATTTTTCTCTCCCCTTTATTTCATTAGCTTCTGGTTTTCTCCCTCTCCTCTTATTCCCTCTCAGAGATTCAGTCAGCCAGCTAATCCTTTTATTGAGGGACTGGAAGGGCTATCTGAAGTCCTCTTGTTTTCAACGCCTGCTGCCTTCTTTCAGGATAGTACAAATAAAATCTCCCAAGTTCAAATGTGTATCTCTTCAATATAGCTCCAAATATACAGCTTTAAAATTAAAGGCCTCACTCTAAAATTGTCACCTTATTATAAAATTCTAAAATTCTAAGGTTTTTTTAAGAAGTGGTGTTTTAATTAATTAAGGCAGCATTTGAATGCCAATATTTATATAGTATCTATATGCATGCACAAACATACATGCATTATTTCTGTATTATGTATACATTTAATTATATAATTTAGTGATGACTAGGTTTGTGATATCTTTTTATATTTCTAATTTATAGTATCTGATTGATTCTTTGGAACCATACGCAATAACTGAAAATATCAAACCTTCTTCACCCCCTTGGAATTCAATGGAAGCAGACAATGATTTATACGAAGGTTCAGCTGAAATGTTTTTCAGCATTCAGACAGCTTCCCCAGTAATATTTACAAGTGAATTTGGTGACAATTTGCCTGGTATAAATGGAGCTACTGAACTACATTCTGCTTTGGGTAAGATACTTTAGAATATTTTTATACCTGCTTCTCTGTTCTGAAGAACCCCCATCACTGTCCCAGATATGATCTTTAGCACATGGTTCAAGCAAATTATAAATGGGTCATGTGCTGGAGTCAGATTTTTTTACTACCAAATAACCTTCTGAAGCAAATGGGAATGCCACACAGGCAGGAACTAGCCCCTTGCCACACAGCTGACCTTTCCAGTGAAAGGAGCACCCAAAAGCCATCAGCCAAGCTACATAGGCAATCAGTTATTACAGTTGCCAAAGCAGGTGTGATTGTCAGGGATTAACATATCTCCAAGCCCTTCAGAGACCTTGATTTCTCAAAGCCCTTTGACTAATAGGTTTTCAAATGTCAGTGGAGGTAAATAGGTCAAAAAGTTACAACTTTGCTATATGGGTTACAAACAGGTGGAGATGACCCCGTGACATGGTTATGTCATTAGTGAGTACACTTGTTCTGTATTGTCAATGGACCACTGTTTCTTTAACAAGTATGAATATTTACAAATCATTAAGTAGCGATCATCTGACAGGTAGGGATTTGAAATATCACTCTAAATTTTTACAGTGTTTTGAACAGTGGGGAGAAAATAAAGGTGTTTTTTTTTTTTTTTTAATTATTTAAGTCACTGAGTTCATCTATATGCACCAGTATCTAAAACCAGAGTTTAATCCATTATTTTAAACACCAGTGGATATTTTCTGTGCTATGTTAATCCTGAAGAATCTTCTTTGACATCTGCAGGAAATGTGAAGTGTTTTAAATGTAAATCTTTTTATGGCCTCATTCAGTTTGAGGTATTATTGAGTTGCCAAAATGTCTGTGTTGCTGAAAATTTATTTCAGCCAGTGTCTGTTGTGATCTACCATACAAGTATTATTTTATAGGAGTTGTTATGGTAGTTAAAGCTGTTGACAGCCAAATTTTCAACAGGATCTGCTGATTTTTCAATGTTTTCCTTTTAATGCCCTTTTCACTGAACTCTGAGCCTGATATTCAGGCATGTGAAGCACCCACACCTTTTTATGTTGCAGTGGCATAATGACTGCTTTATAGCAGATGATTTTGTCTAACATAGTTGGATTGTGGCTGACTTTGAACTTTATTGTAAGTGCACCAGAATCTCTTTGTGGGCATGCATTCATCATTCTACTGAACACAACCCTTCTGTTAAAAACACCAGTGTGAAAGGATCTGTTAAGGCAGAGTTTCCAAGTATTGTTCTAGCACCAGGGCAAGGGAGGACAAGGAAGAGGGAATCTGTCTTTCTCAATTAAAAATATTAAAACCCCCTCAAAAGCTCCATCAGTCTAGGAGCCATTGTTCTGGAATCACTGGAGAGACTAGGCCTCATACAAAATTACCCTTACCTAGCTTCTGGGGGACTATTCACAAAACCTCACAGTTCTACATGTTGCTCATTCATTCTTTCACCTAGGCCAATCTATCTATTGTACACATGAAAATAGACCTATAATAGACTCCTTTAGGGAGTTAAGAGGTGCAATGTAGACTTTTTATTTTTATAATTGTAAGGAAAATTAATTCTTTAAGAATAAATAGTTCCAGATTGCCATGCCAAAGTGAGTTTAGAATTGATAAGTAATAAAATGACTTTATGAGTAAGTAGCTATTTCTCTCTATTTACTCATAGATAATCAATATAACATCGATATTTTGGCTGAAGAACTGTCATATGTTGTAATGGGCCTCACGCCTTTCACAGATTACACAATTAGTGTGTCTGCTTTCACTGCTGTTGGCGAAGGACCACCATCAGTTCTTACAGTCAGGACACATGAACAAGGTAAGTTATAACTCTGGTGTTATTAAAGTTAACATACATGACCTATTTCACTTAATGTTTGAAGTTTTTTAGTAATATATTTGCTTACTCTTATGTTTTTATGTTTTTGTTTAAGTCCCAAGCTCAGTACAAAATTTATCTTACAAGAATATTAGCTCTTCCTCTGTCTTGCTGTATTGGGATCCTCCAGCAAATCTCAATGGGAAAATCATTCATTATACTGTTTATGCTATGGAACTGGATACAAAAAGAGCATTTCATGAAACAACTTCAAATAACAGCTTACTTATGACAGGTATAGTGTCATTTGATTAAAAAAATATAAAAAGTTTAAATTGCAAGTACATTTCACAAGCTTTTTTTTTTCCCGATTTTATATAATGTAGCCATTTGAAATTACATGGATCAAATCTCACACGTTCAGACACATCCACCCACCCACACAACAAAACTACATGTAATAACAAGGTTGGGACACTACTGAGATTTGTCTACTGTGGAGGAATATGTAGGGTGTGTGAGATGGGAGAGGAAGGCTGGTTAAGATAAACAATAATTTTTGAAATGGTACAAGCAGTAATTTGTGAAATGGATTTCTTCTTGGAATATTTGCCTCAGTCTCCTGTGTCCCCATAGAAAAATATTCATAAATTGTCAAGTCTTTTTCAGATTTGATTTTTTTTCACACAATTTGTCTGACATTAATAACGATTTTTTTCTTTTAAGGTGGTAATTTTTCTAGTAATTTAAGCAAACACATTTCTAATGGATTTTCACTTATTTATTGATGTTAATCAGAATAATGCATGCAGAGTAAACCCTCGTATTTGGATGTTTATATATGAATTCTTTGACATTCTTGACAAATTCTTTAAGCTATTTACAGGGTTGAAGCTAGTTAATTTACTTCAAAATCTGTTGATTTAACTGCATGCCTGTTGGACTGTCATCAGATAAATGATATTGTACATATTCTTTAAGAGGACAAAGGTGTATAAAAAAACTCTTAGAACAGTATCCAGTACTATAGTTTTATAAGTAGCTATTATAAAAGAAGTCAATAGTCTTGTTTATGAATTTAAGAGTCAAGATTTTTGAAATTAATCTTTTCAGGTTTAAAAAAATACACAAATTATAAAATGAGAGTCACAGCCTCTACCGCAGTTGGAGAAAGTGCTTTGTCTGAAGAGAACGATATTTTTGTGCGAACCCCTGAGGATGGTAATACATTGTTTGCAATAATGATTTATTTTTTGTGCTGATGTTTGTGTTCAAAAAGAAGACTGGCACATACAAAAAGGGGAACAAAGTTTATAAATAGAACCAGTGTTGAAATTATTAGTCTTCTATCAGTAAGTGACTTAATTCAGACCATTTTTACGTAAGTGTGAAAAAACTGATAGTGAAAGCTGTGACATGACCTCAATCAACTAATTTCAAATGTGATAGATAAGTGGAAGGAAAACTGCAGAGCTGAGCCTCCTTCTCTCAAAACAATATGTCCCTAGCACTCATCTAAATCATAATCTTTTTATCTTCCTTTTTCTTTTGTTATTGTGTGTAAATTAGGTTGGTTTTGAAGCATATGGGCATTTCAACAATTCAGAAGCCATATTTCTATTTGTAGGCAAAGATGCTGATAAAGTGAAGATTTTTTTAATGCTGAATATTATAAATGGTTGGTTTGTATAGGTTTTATTAATTTTAAGACTGGTCAATAGTTTTAATGTCAGGTATAATACTACATTACATAGATTTCTGTATCTTCCTTTCTTGCTTGCAAGGCAGTTTCAACCCATGAAGGCACTGGCGCAAGAGCTGGAGTTATCATTGGCTTCTGCAAACAAAACATGGGATTTTCATTTGCAGAGCAGAGCCACCAACATTAGTCTTTTCTTGTTTGTATCAAGTTTGTATTTTCACTGGTTTCAGCAAAGCTATTTCCAGGTTTACTGAAGTAATACAGAGAGTGATTGCCCAATTGTTATTTATCTCTCATTTTCAAATGTACTGCAATACAAGAAAAATAATTGAGTGTCAATAAAGGAGAGAAAAGGACAACAGGATTAAAAATCATGGGTGTTTCTGAAGCTTAGGTGATTTGAATATCACACAAAATATCAAATTCAATGGTGAAACTTTAAATAGTTGCTAATATTTTTAAAATTTTCATTCTTCCATGCGATTAGTTTTTTTTTACAGAGGAAAGGCATATCACAAGAACAGAAAATTACTTGTATATGTGGGAGTCTTCCCAGCTCCGGGAGATCCCACAGTGTGTAAAAAGTCCTTTTCTCCCAGCCATCTGAGCCAAAGAAGCAGTCTGGAGTCTTTTGTTCTCGGTCTCAAGGTTGCTTTTATTTATCTTATCTAATACAATTTCTTTCTGCCCTGCTGCAAGCTGCCTTGCAAGGGAGTTCGAGGCACACTGCCCACCCCTGAGCCCGGGCTGTCTTTTTATACTATCAACTATGTATAATGTTTGCTATTAATTTCCAATCCATGACCCATACATTACATTGTCCAGCTTTCTGACAAACCAATCCAAAAGTGCCACCATCACCAAGAAGTTGGAGGTTATGAAGAAGAAGAAATAACATGCCACATGTAAAAATTCTCCATCTTGACTCCCAGACCCTGCTGTCCAGAATCTCAACCCCCCCTGGACGTGGCTCCAAATCTTTTCCTTTCCATCTATAATTATTACTATTCTACTGTTTAATCTCTGGTGACTTGCAGTTCTTCTTATAAATTGGTAATTTGTCCCATAGATTAAAAATCAAAGCCACAGGCATTCTCAGTATCAATCCAGGGTCTCCGACACCTCTGGCAAGGCTGAAAAGCCTCCTGGCCAGGGTTTGGATCATTCTGAGATGCCATAGGAACCCCCTGTGTTCCAACAGTATAAATATTTTTTTCTCTGAAAGCTTACAATCCCTTGCCTGTGAGTGTTAAAGAAATTTTTCAGAGTAGAGTTTCTCTGTTCAGAGCCAACAGGCAACTGTTCATTCATTCATAAAAGAGCCATGCAAGGCTTGAGGAAAATAATGAGAAACCCACCAAGAACTCTTGCCTTTTTATAAGTCTATGCTAAATTATTTATCTTCTCTTTCTTGTTGCTTATCTTTCCTGAAGTAATTCAGGCTGAGATTCATGTCTCCTAATTTTAGCCAACCTAGGAACAGAATCTTTTTTGACTCTTGAAAAGTGAGATAGCTCAAAATAAAAAAATCACTACAACCATCTCAGATAAACTTGCATTAGGATGGAAGAAATTAGGATGTTGCATTTAAATATTTTACCATGCCAGATAAATGGGGAAATGCATTTCAATTAAAAATTAAGCTTCTTCACATAGGAAATATCCATGTGGGTAGTCTTGTCATCCAGATAGCAGTGATCTGTTATAGTTAACAGGAATGAAAGTGATTTGTGAGACTATTTAGGCAAAAGGAAATCGTGATGCATTCTGAAATATCTGCAAATGGGTATTTGTACACAAACTGAATCCTGTGATACTGAGTAAGTAGTATATTTTTATCTTGATTTTACAGATTATTTCAGGGGTGAAGTGGTGAAGCCTTCAGAGGAATCAGAGATGACATTCAGAGCTGATTTTATTATTAAGTGCAGCCTACTCCTTCAACACTTCCATGCCTTGTTAGCTCACTGGAGTCACATGAACCCATACATTGTCAGTAGATTTAGCCACACACCACCGTGGAGCTGGACTTGCTTTGTGCATGAATTTCACACCAGAGTATGCAAGATTTACACTGGGTTCACTGAAGGGAATTTAGTTACTGTGCATACAGTCCCATTCTTGGTTCAATAGTTGATTCAGTGAAATATTAAGGGTGGTTGTTTACATAGAAAGCAGTAAGAGGATGTTAATCAAAATATAAAGAACTGAATGTGAGGAAGACAATGAGATGATCTGAAGGATCAGTCTGCATGAGGCTGGTAGAGAGGAGTAATATTTTTTCTTAATAAGCACAGTTTCAGATAGATTTAGAAATGAATGAGAAAAGAAATTCCAGAAAAACTAAAGTGTTGTAATGCAAAAAGATGCCTAATTTTATGAGTGGAAAAGAGATATACCAAAATTAACTGAAGTAAAAAGTGGTAAGGCTTTAAGAAGGAGAGTGAGAGAATGTAGCCATTTTGGTACAGTTAGGATCCAATGCCAGGATCCAATAGGTTTATGAACTCAGTACTGTATTCAATTATTTGAAAAGGTTTTTTTTCTGATCTCTGTGCTGCAGAACCAGACTCCCCACCTCAAAACTTGGAATTAATAAATGTAACTGCAACAGAAATAAAATTGAGATGGTTACCACCTGAACAGCCTAATGGTCTCATAACTCACTATGAAGTTCTGTACAGTGATTCCAATGATTTTTTTATCAAAAATGCTTCATCTACAAGTATATCACTAAGTGAAATGAAGCCATATACTCTCTACAACATCTCAATAAGGGCATTCACCAGACTTGGCCATGGGAATCAGTCATCTTCTCCACTTCTGGTCAGAACTTTTGAAACTGGTGAGTATTTTTTAAAAAATGAGAATTTTTGATAAGAAATTGCTTTATGATAACCTTTGGTGACCAGGAGGTAAGTTTTAATAATTTTAAAAATATTTTCTTGCTTTGCAAGGCAGTACGTCTGAATCCTGTTTTCCTCTTTTATATACAAAGCAAAAGAGCAAGGCCAGATGCTTGGTAGAGGATGGGGAGCTGAGAGTCCAGGGGTTCCCTGGGCCAGCTGAGTAGAGGCCTCACTAGCCAGGACTTGCTTGTCTCCCCACCCTGCTGCAAAGAGCACAGGGCAGGCGAGGTGTGGCAGCCAGGGCCAGTCTGATGTGCCGAACACCTCATGCTGATGTGGCAGGTCTGAGGTCAAACCAGGAAAGAAAGTTCACAGGTTCAGTGACAGTAACCAAGCCAGACAGAGCCCAGTGCCAGTGGGGAAGGCCTGCAGTGGGGGAGCCAAGCTGAGGCTGAGTTGCCATGTCAGGCAGGGACTGGATACAAGTCAGGGACTGGACCACTGGGTCCTTTGGCCAAGCACAGCCATGACAACAATGAAGCTGAATTAAGATGATTTCTATCAATTTTTTTTTTTAATTACCTTTTTGGTACTATGTGTGTCTAAGTGTTTTTGAACTTCAGCCTCTTTTAAAATGTATTTCGTTAAAGAAAAATAGGATACAAATCCTAATATTTACAATGTGTTTTACTGAAACCGGTTTATAAAAATTCTTTCCAAATCAGTGGAACTGACTGAAATCTTCTATATTTTTTTTCTTATAGTTCCTGATTCTGCACCAGAAAACATAACCTATAGGAACATCTCATCCATGGAAATTGAATTATCATTTTTTCCACCATCCATTCCCAATGGAATCATACAGACCTACACAATATATCTCATGAGGACTAATGGGACTGACCAAAGAGTTATAAACACTACTCTTCTGACACTACGTATTACAGGCCAGTATATGGTGTTCTGGAATTTATGACAACTGTGAGTTTTTCTGAGAAGCATGTAACAGACAGACATTCAATGGCTGGACCTAATTCTTCTTTCCCTTACAGAAAGTTCTTTTGCTCCCCGTCCTGAGAAATAACTTGTGTCCTGCCATAATGTAGTGAAATGGGCATTGAATGGTATAGAATCTAACATATATTTCACTGTATTTCTGATGTTTAAAGTACAAGGAACTTCAATAGATATCTTTGCAGACCTATCATTGTAACAAAGTAAACCATCAAGTCCCCTGCATATCTTTCTGATCTTACTCTGGATGAGAATTTCCTTTTACATTCACATTTGCATCTTTTCCTAAGTTCTGTCTTTGTTGCTAAGGCACGGCACAACAATTAATGCTGGGAGCTCAGTATCTTCACTGCTACTTTTTCAGAGTGCAGCTAAGGACAAACTGCAAAGCATTCTAGGAAAATGAAATATAAACTTTTAATTAGGGCTTTGCCCCTTCTTTTGCAAAATATATTTTGTTCCAAGCTTTCCCAATGCTTATCTCAGTCTCTAATGACACAGATCAGTGTGATGGGCTTGTTCACACTTCAAAATTACTTACCGTCCATTAAACATTAATTTGTCCCATTGAATAGTTGTTTTACTGAATTATCCTTTTTTTTTAGATTTAAATAAATATACAGAATATACTGTAGAAGTGTCCGCTAGTACCAGAAAGGGGGAAGGCATTCGTAGTTCACCACTGCATATACTAACTGATGAAGATGGTAAGTCAGAAATTTCTGTGCATTATTTTCTACCTGCATTCTTAATTTACTCTTACAGTTCATGTCAGATTTTAAGTTTTATGCAATTTAGTTGGTAGTTATGTCTTTCCATTTCTATCTGTATCTATGTTTCTACACACATATCTATCTATCTATCTA
>VXBU01018140.1:1451-18787 GCA_013400315.1 Bombycilla garrulus | reverse complement strand
GTCTGGTCCTTCTTCTGGGAATCCAGTGGGAGAGAAGGCTGCTCCTCTGGGCATCCAGTAGAAGGCAGATGCCCATTCTGTCCAAATACCCAGATTATATCTAGGTGGGAATGCTTCGCTCCTCCCCCTGGGCAGAGCTTCTCATAATGGGATGATGTAATTCTCTGAGTCATGTGGTGGGTCCTCACAATGGGCTGATGTCATTCTATGAGTCATGGGGTGGGTCCTTAATTGCCCATTATATAGGAAATGGCTCCCAGAGGGAGTTATCTATGACTCATAGGGCAAGGTGTTAATGGCCCATTATCAGGAGATAGTCCGGGGGAGGAGGCAAGGAAAACACTGCCCCTCCTGATTTTAACAGTTCATGAAGATGGAGATAGAATATAGACCTTCTGGAATATTCTTATATTGTAACCTAGGACAGAAGTAAAAATCACCTTTTCCAGAATAATAATAGAAAAGATAATCTGGTGTAAAATCTCCTGAATAGCTGGAGATTTCAGATGCCAAGTTCTTGACAGAAATAGCCTTTCCGGAGCAAGCATGTTCCACCCAGTAACATGGTTCTGATGACCCCTGAATGTGACCTACTCCCAGTGGAAAGCAGTTTAATGCTCTACTGCACATAGAACAGTATATCTGAATGGTAGGGTAAAGAAAAAAAAAACAAACCCACACAGATTAATTATTGACAGGTACATTTGAATATGACTGCTTCTTAGCCATTTTGTCTGTAGCCAGGTAAGATTGATTCACCTCAGTTAGAAGATAGAGGCACGCACATGGTGGGTTGCCTCTGCAAGTTCTCATTAGGCAAACAGCCTCCATTGTCCATTAGAGGAAAAAAAATCTTCCTGTTATTTAAGAAAATGTGACAGCAATGGAGGTAAATTCTGGCAGGAAATTCATTAGTGCATTACAAAGCTTTTTGTATTCTACAACTTTCACCAGTCTCTTTCCACTCTTTTATCTGACAGCTCAAATGCCTCAGGGTCATGGTCATAGCAAAGGTCAAGAGCATAACAGCAGGACTATAAAAAGAGGTTCTTTCAAGGGGAGAAGCTGATATACACAAACAAGTTTATTGAGCACGAGACAATTAGATGAGATCTCACATCTCAAAGATTCATCTAATTAGTTACCATTACTTCTGAAAAAACATTAAGAACCTTAAAAATTATTTAGAACTTTTACATGCTCTCTGAAACCTAATAAAACTAAGGAATATGAAAAAAATCTCTTAAAACATAAATATTGGAAAGCCTCCTTTATGTTGGGAACAATTGTAAACACATATAAATAATTAGTCTTTGTTTAGAAAAAAACCAAAACATGTCAGTTGCAAGCTATTAATTGAAAATATTAATAAAATAATGTATGCCTTATACCAAGATCACTTAATTTGTATACAAATGTTTTTTTACTCTTAGCATGATGCTTAATTAAATAAGAACCTGAGAATGTGTATTTCCTGTTATAAAGAAATTTGCAATGCTACAGAAGTTGAGTTTAAAGCTAAGAAGTTTGCTATCTCTTTAATTATTTGTCATCAGTGATAGCAATAAGGTGAATTTGAATTACCTGTCACAATGGCCAGGAATACTCTTATCAGGTCAAGGAAGAGGTTGACTGTCTGATTAAAAAAAACACAATGCAAATTCCTCTTTAAACAAAGAATTTTATCTGACTATTCAGTAAAATATTATTTTCTAAACATACACATATTCAATGTGTGCAAGGAATAAAGGAATTTAACAAGTATGAAATAATTTCTGCATGCACATCATTCAGATATGTTTGACAATAGACCAAAGAGTCTATTCTTTGTGTCCCTGTTTGGGTGCCATTTGCAGCAGTGGGAACAAAGCAACGCGGACCCCCTTTATGCATTGTCTGCCAAAATTGTTACCTTCATTTTATATGTATATACTTCAATATCTGTACAGTCCAAATGGAACTCTTGGGAAACTTAAAAACAGTTTAACCAGAGTGACCATTACTGTTAGAATTTGCTGAAAAAGGCTTATCCATAAATTAGGTACCTTCAACTCTCCAATCACTGATAGCACTATGCAGCTCGATTAGGCCTATCTAGTCGTAAAGCTTCTTACAAATGCGTATTTATTTCAGTGCATTTATCTCATCTGCAATATCTTATGAGAATTTTTTCACCTCTTTAGTCTTAATGTGGAGCTGTGGTAAATTAAAAGATGTTTTGTTCACTAAGAAGGACAAATCACAATGACAGAAAGTTAAAGTCCTTGTAAGATAAACCACAAAGACAGAAAAGTCTTTAGATTAAGATAAAACTCATACGTAAATATGCTCTTGCTCAATAAGGACTTGCTCAAATAAGCTTTGAGTTCCAGAAATCGGAACAGGAACACCAAATAAGGAAAGAAGACACCCGAGGAAGACTACCAACCTTCATCCAAAGACCACCAGGAGGCAGAATGTGACCACCTAGCAACAGTAGGAGACATGCGCAGAGTACAACTAAGAAGACATGTCAGCAGGAAATGGGACTGTATAAAAGACAGACTGGAACAGGCTCTTAGCGTGGCAGTGGTGGAGCGAGACTCCCCTGTCACCCAGCGCTGGTTTGCTTATGCCTTGCTTGCTATAATTAATAAATTTCAATTCGACCCAAATTTCAGAGTGTACTGCAATTTATCACAGAGCTGATCCTTTCTAAGAAATACTTGAATAAAACACATTTGTAACACATGTTCAGAAATTCCTGGAAATGTATTTCAGATATTTCAATATTCTGAAATTAAAAAATTCACCATGTACCTTGCTTACCTTTGAGTTTCATGAATCTATTTTCACAGTGTACATTTTATGCTGAGTAGAATAAAATGTGTTTATTATAAATGTTTATACTTGTTAGTATTTGTACATATAATACAGATATTTTTACATATCCCTTTAAAAGATTTGATTTTGCCATACATGTCACATAAAACACCTTACATTATATAAGCAAGATCCTTAGTTTTATGCCAATAAATATTTTGGGAGTATTCCATGCCAATAAAAGCAGGATATTTTCCTGCAGGTATTTTATATTACATATATTTCTGAATCTATGAATAGCTCTACCTCTACTTTTCTATCTATCTTTGTTTATGTAGAAACATAGATGTGTATGTAACTAATTTCAACAGGATGTGCAAAAAGCAAGGGAGTATTATTCCTCTCCTTTTTCTGTCATCATTAATCTGTCTCTGTCTGGCACTGTTTCCCCATCTGCACTTTATGCACACTTACCTCACTCACTGAAAGTACTTTTACATGCTTTGAAGATGTCTGGTGCTGATTTCTTTGGACACCACTACATACTTATGTAGATTAAGCTAATATGCCCTAGTCATCCTTTTATGTGATCAAGTGAGAACAGATAGCATGCAGTATCACTGACTCAAGAACATTTCCCCTTAATTCTTGGGTTACCAGAAGGCAAGAAAACAATGGACAAGACATTTTTTCAAAGGTAGCCAGCAAAATGGAAACAATGCCAAGAAAAAACTGACAATCAAGGAGGGTTCTCTTAGAAAGAGAATATGATGGAAAAGGCAGCAGAGGGGAGCACTAGCATGGAATTTGATCCTCAGACTACCTCCAGCATGAATGCAAGGAGAAGTGGTCCTCATATCTTGAAGACAAAAATTTCTGATATCTTATATTACTGATAGAATTAATTTTCTTTCTAATATATCCAGCAAAAGAAAACGTAAAATCATAAGCTTAATAAATGAAATTCCTGTAAACATCATCAGTCCCAGTGAAGGGAAAATATACCCAAACCTGCAAAACTAAGAATGTATAACTTAATTTCTATTTGAGCACTACTATGCCATAGAGAAAAATTTAGTTTGCAGAGCAATGTCATTTCAAGGACAAAAAGTGTTTCTTTTATAAAAAAAAAGAAAAGCAAGCATAGTCTGAAGTATTTACTATATTATGCTTTTGTGATCAGTACTGAAAGCAGCCCTAACTGCAATATGTACTCTAGAAAAGGATTAATTCAAACTTAAAATTCAGTTAGGAAATATTTAGATCAAATTAAGACTTCAAGAATAAATCATCATTAAAGTGACAACAAATAATAAGATATAGTGAGGTAATCCTCCAGTGATTTTAACATGTCCGATACACTGCAATAAAAAATAAGCCTCAATTGTCTGAAGAACTGCTCTTTGAAGTGAAACTTTGACCTTATTTGAAAATGCTTTAGTACAATTTTTAGAATAAATTAAAGATGACAGAGTCATAAAATATATAAGCTCTGGCAATTTGTTGGAGGAACCACAATTTTTAATAATTTTCAAATCTTTATTTATATTTTTTGCAATGCCATCAATCATAAAGATCCAGTTTGGTATATTTACACATGAACAGTACCTATTATCCCAGTTATTTTCCATTTTCTGCTGGTTGTTAAAAATTAATCTCGGATAAGCATTGTAAGAAACATGCATAACAACATATAAACCAAGATGAAATCTAATTTTGATGAATTTAGGTATTGCAGGAAGTCACATAATCCTCTGTCTAATATGACTTAATTCCTTAATTAAGATTTTTATCTACTTATAAAAAATAAAAACCTAATTTTATATTTGAAAAACAGAAATAAAAACTAAAACTGAAAGAAATATTCTTGAAAATGTAATTCTAATGTTAAAAGGAACTGAACTAGTTGTTGGAAAAATTGAGTAGTAAGGAGTACTTTATTTGGGCGAAAAAAAGCCAGTGGGCTGGATTAATTTTTTTTCATGGATATATATGGGAGATGCCAAGAAGGTCATGATAAGTAAATTTCATAAGCAAACATTTCTTGGCTGCGTGTAGGTGAACACTCTTGTTATGATACTTGTGGTATCCATCTGCAAGACGACATGACACTTTCCTTAATATCAGCCAAATGGCTGCTAATATTTTGGTTTCAAAGGTCTACATCTTAAGAACAAGCATACTAGAAGGTTTTGATAACAGATGAAATTTAAGCTTTATGATGATGTTATTCAAGTGTTATGATGATGTGTCTTAGGGAACAAGAACAACAGCACAAATTTGTGCACATATATACATTAAGAAATATTACTGTCCTCTATCTTTCACACCATTATAAGTATCTTGTAAAATCTTGAAAGTGCTTAGAGAGGTCAGAAAGAGGTCTTGAAGGTATGGAGAAACATAACTAGATTTCTCGTTCCTGTGAATTCTAATATAAATTTAAAACATCTCATTTTCAAGGTTCAAAAAATAGATTAGACTATTTCAAGAAATCAAAACAAAAAGCAGCAAAGAGGTAAACTGTATAACTTTTACTCTCTCTCAGGTAACATATTCTGCTGTTACATTATAAGAAAGATATTTAATCTTCAGATAAATTTGTAAGGTCAGCTTATTGTCACATCACTGTTTTCTTCTTATAGATCTGAATATAGGGTTGGGAAGAATGACTGAAGAATAACATTTCTCACACAGGAAAGTAGAAGAAATATAGGCCTTCCTCCCCTGATTTCATTGTTAAAATTTGAAAGACATAGGGCACAACAATGGACTGTTGTTTTTACAAAAATCATCATTCAAGGATAGATTGGTCTAATCAGTCTAAGCAAATTACAAGAAACCTGATAGCCTTAAAATGACAAGAGAAATTACTTCTGGCTGAAGATCTCAAAGTGGGTGATCAGGCTAACTATACTTAGCACAGCTCTTTCGTGAACCATCTGTAAAAAAATGCATCCTTTTCTTTCATGCAATGCTCTAACAATCAAATAACTTTAAAAAAAATATTTTTTTCTTGACTATTTTAAAGAATAAGATTTTATTAAAAGCATCAGAGAAGTCCCCAGTGTCATCACTAATATCAGTGACCTCACAGGAAGTTGTAACTCACATGTACTCACTCCAACATTCATGATTATGCAGTGATCTTATTTAATATTATGCAAAATAGAGGTTAGATAGTGTCTCCCTAAAGGTTTAAAACACAATTCTGGTACCGTGGCTAGTTTCACAAGCAGTGGGATGACTACAAAAGAATTAGCAGATCAAGGCAATGAAGACCCTACAGCTAAATTGTGTTACATGGCATTATAGTCAGTTTTACTATGTGGACTAAGTGCAATCTGAAGCTCCACAGGGCCAGCAGTTCTCTCTGGGCTGGGGTTGGAGGAGGGAACATGCATTGCCCTATTGCATGATAAGCAACAGGACAGGTTCTGGCATACAGAGCCAGACTTGCTTCCCCAGCCAGGAGCAGGGCATCTGGCAGGCACTGTGGCAGCCCAAGCCCCAGCACTGGGCAGCTCCATAGAAGGGGTGAGAATCTGACCTGGTGAGGGGAACCCGTGTCTCCCTGGACAAAACCCTGGAGCAGTATAATTCTCCCCAAATAATGGACTCAGGCTGAAGTTAGATCAGGACATCAGCACACAGGTTGGACTGATATGAAACACTTTTCCTCACAGCTACAGAAAAAACTACACTTGAACCATTGGTAAGCCCAACAGAGAGAAGCTGGCAAAGAAAGAAGCAAGGAAAAAAATACAAAAAAGCAAAAAACAAACAACAAAAAAAATTAAAGGGGTTCAGTAACAAGATACAGTAGCCAAAGAAAAAGCAAGGACAGAAAATTAAACCAAGAAAAGAAAAAATCTCTGTGGACAGCAAAGGAATGAGCTGTAAAACCAGAGGGCTGGTGACTGACAAATGAGTTTTGGCTTCATATAGAGCATTTAAAATATGATAATGTTTCTCAGTGGTTTGAAAGCTTTATTTTTGTATGAGTGCTTTGTAAGCAAACTCTTGAAACTTGGAGAGCACAAAGCATATTCAAAATCAGCAGACTTTAATGTCTTATCAGAACTGGATCATTTAAGTTCAGAATGAGATGAATACAAAGGGACATAAGTTATTTCAAATGCATTAAAGAAGAAATAATTGATTAACCAGTTAGGAAAGTTGCAAAAATTTACAGAGAAAAATGCAGTAACTTTTAAATAAACTAACTTATCCACATAATGAGATGTACTTCCTACTCTTCACCTTTGCTACTATTCCGTTTTATGCCAGCAGCGTATTTTTTATGTATTTGCATTATGAGCAGCATACATAGTACTATTGTCAGAGGAAACTATGAAGAAAAATTGTTTCTCTTTCCATACCTTTTCTTTCCACTTTCTGTCAACAGAGCAAGACAACTACCAGGACAGTAATTTAAAAAATTACCAGTTAGTAAAACCACAACCAAAAGCTATAAACCTAGAACTTACAGAACTACAAATAGGGTGTTTTTAGAGATTCAGTAGGAAAAAAGCCTCTTCTGTATGCTTTATATCATTTCAGAAAAAAAAAAAATTAAATATATATATATATTTCAGAAAAATATATAGTTAGCTGAATATGAGACACTTTCCCTGAAAAAAAATTAGACAGTTATCTAAGGAAGCAGAGACATACCACTCCTTCACAGAAAATTAAATTTTCTGACCTCAACAAAGCAATACCACAAGCAGATATATACATTCTTATAAAAAAATTGGGAGAAATCTCATAAATAATAAAGACAGTGTGGCTTTTTGAATGTTATTCCCATAGTTCTTTCAAAAAAATTATAAATTGAAAAGTCATATCCTGACTAAAATTTTTGAGGTTAGTTTCCTTCAGTTTCTCTCTGAAAACTGTCTCTTCTTGTCTGCCCAACAGTAAAGTATATGTGGGAAGAAAGTGGTTGAAAATGGAAGATAGGTGAAAAGAAAGAAAATTAAGCTGGTTTTAGAATTTTTTGTGCTGAAATATCAACCTTCCTTGGGAAAAGCTAAAAATACTCAGTGGGAATTTTCACATATATGTGTTTGCTTTGGGTTGTTTTCTCTCTGCTGAAAAGAAACGGAAGTCTCTCAAATCAGATAACAGGATGGTGTTAGAGACTATAAGCATTCTTCCCATAGGCTTGGCCCCCCTTGTAATGGAGAAAGAGAGATGAGAAGTTTGGAGATTGTAAAACACAGTCTTGTGAAGGATTGTGATTGTGTCAGACTTCTTTTTTTTTTTTTTTTTTTAAAAAAAAGGCTGGGCAGGATGGTTGCACTTTTTTCCCTTGTTAAGTCTGGGTTAACCTGGCAGTGAATATGTCCCCATTCCACCAGTGTAGTGATGGAATATAGCTACTCTTTACACTACAAGTGTGGATTTCGGCCTTCTGGGTTACCTGCAGATACTTGGTTCACAGCATATATTTTATATTTTGTTACAGAGATGGCTGCTTTTAGAATTGGATTAAACAATAATCAGCATTCCACTTTATGTACATTTGAAAAATATTTTGAAATGAAAAATTATTTGAACATGTGAAATAATACACAGGTGATTGTCTAAAATGAGTTCTAGAAGACAAGAGAATCAGGTATGGTTTTATGTATTTCCTAATCAGAAACAGAAAGCAGACCATGGTTTTTTTATCACTGTCTCTGTTATCCCTTATTATTTCTAATGATCCCCTCTTTAATTTGTTGTGAAGTCTAACAAAAACTTAATGTAATTTAAAAATATAACATTGATTAAAGACGGATCCACAGGTGTCTTATGTCACCACCAATAGGTATAAAAATTTATTTCTTTTTGGATCACAATGTTTACAACAAATCTTGGTGCCCTGAAGGGAACAATAGTAGTGCTCTGTGCTTTCTGATGCATCTCTGACAATCTTTAGAAAGACTTATCACTGTAACTTCAGTTAATTACGTCTTGACAGACTCCTTCTTTTATTACTTAAATGAAGTAATAACAGTATTCTTAGTTTATATGTTAGGAAAAGGGTTGTCCATACCATGGTAAAATTTGAAGTAAAATATTATTTTTCTGAATTGTGCTGGTTTGAAAGCAAAACCAGTGAGACTCCAAGTCAGAAATAAAATTTAATAGGAAAAAGTAAAATACATGCAAGTAATACAAAAGAAACAAAAACACTGACAGAGTCAGAATACAACCTGACACTCTGCTAGTTAGGGTGGTTGTAGCAGTCCCGATGAGGTGGTCTTGCTGAAGTGGTGATCCTGTAGATAGGTCTGGTAGCTCTTGTCCTCTGGAAACCAGTGGGTAAAGGCTGCTTGTTCTGTCCCAGTCCCCACATTATAATACAGGTGGGAATGCTTGGCTCCTCCCCCTGGGCGGAGCATCTCACAATGGGCTGATGTCATTCTATGAGTCATGGGGTAGGTCCTTAATTGCCCGTTAAACAGGAATGGCTCCCAGAGGGAGTTATCTATGACTCATGGGGCAAGGCGTTGATCGCCCATTAGCAGGAGATAGTCTGGGGAAGGAGGCAAAGAAAAACAGTGCCCCTCCTGGTTTCAACAGTTAATGAAGATGAAGATAGAATACAGACCCTCTGGCACCTTTTTACATTGTAACCTAGGACATAATCCACCCCATATTCTATCACCATCTACATCATACCCAAACCAATACACTTTTACAGATATATATATATATATATACACACACACAGAGTGAAACATTACACAGTTCTCACTTAAAGTTAGTTCTCCTTGTGGTACACAGCGAGTTTCTCCATCTTCCTGCATTACCCACTAGGTGTAGCCAGGTCTTTGAGCAAAAACAATCTCATGGATAGTTTTGCATTTGCCTGCAGTGGGATTAATCCAAACAGTCTTTCCTAAAATGCCTTTCATGTGTACCACAGGGACTTTGTCTCCATCCACTGTGTGAAGAGGTTCAGACTGGGCAGGACTAGCTCGATTGATGGACCCTCGGGTGTTGACTATCCAGATGGCTTTTGCTAAGTTCATTTCCCAGTTTCTGAAGGTTCTCCCACCAGGTGCCTTCAGGGTAGTCTTAAGGAGTCCATTGTACTGTTCAACTTTCCCGGCAGCTGGTGCATGATAAGGGATATGATATATCCATTCAATACCATGTTCTCTGGCCCAGGTGTTTATAAGGCCATTTTTGAAATGGGTCCCATTGTCCGACTCAATTCTCTCAGGGGTGCTATGTCTCCACAGGACTTGTTTTCGAAGCCCAAGATGGTGTTTTGGGCAGTAGCGTGAGGCACAGGGTAGGTTTTTAGCCATTCTGTGGTTGCTTCCACTATGGTCAGTACGTAGCGCTTGCCTTGGCAAGTTTGGGGCAATGTGATGTAGTCATTTCACCAGGCTTCCCCATACTTGTATTTTAACCATTGTCCATCGTACTATAGAGGCTTCACCCACTTGGCCTTTTTGATTGCAGCGCAGGTCTCGCAGTTGTGGATGACCTGTGAGATGTTGTCTATAGTCAGGTCCACCCCTTGGTCACGGGCCCATTGCTATGTTGCATCTCTCCCTTGATCACCAAAGTTATTGTGGGCCCAACGGGTGATGAATAATTCTCCCTTGTGCTGCCAGTCCAGATCCACTTGTGACACTTTCACCTTGGCAGTTCGGTCCACCTGCTCGTTGTTGCGATGCTCTTCATTAGCGCGACTCTTGGGTATGTGCGCAACCACTTGTCGAACCTTCATGGTCAACCTCTCTACTCGGGCAGTGATGTCCTGCCAAATCTCAGTGGCCCAGAGAGGTTTCTTTCTGGACATGAATCTAAAAAATATTTTCTTTATTGCTTAGCTGTGAATTGCAGGGATTTTTTATAAGACAGGGATCGTACGCAGGTATTACCTGTTTATTTGCTGTACCATTCAAAAATTTACTGAGCAAAGAATTTTAGTCAGTTGTATGGAGGAGAAGAAGTGAAAAATGTCAGTAATAATAATACTTGTGTAGGTACCAGGAAAGATTGCAAGTTAAGTAAAAAATGCTCACCTTTAAATATATCTATTTAGAGACACTACAAACATTCTGATTCTAAGTATTTTGCTTTGTCCATTGATAAACTAGTCATCTGTTCTTTTCTTATATTTGGAATTATTTCTCATTTTAATTTAATTTTAAAATTTAAAACATATTAGTTATATTTAGATCACAAATAAATAAACAAAAATATAATATTTGTTCTCTTCTTCCCCAAAACTGCCAGCAAATTGATAGATGGAAGCCGAACTAGCCACAAAAATTAAAAAAAACCCCAAAACAACCAAACAAAAAACAACTACTCTGCAGGTGCTTTGAAATTATTTTATGAGATATTCCCTTTTTTGGGAATGACTTCTGCTTTCCAAGTAAGGAAATGCCTGCTTTTCAGCCTAGGGTTAATCATTGCTTTAGATAGACACTTGTGCTTAATGTTTCTCATTAACTAAACTCCAGGCATGCCCTGTGGGTATATTACTTGCCTAGAATCTCATTAGTCAACAGAGTAAGGGTAGACAGGTTTTCAAGCAGTTTTGCAAAGGAAGCTACTTCTCTTCACAGAGCAAGATTGCTGCCTGCCTATAAAGAACATCTGCTTTCTAACAAAGTATATAGTTCCCTAATTCCAACTTCTGAAGCCTAAAATAGAATATACCTTCCTTTATGATCCAAAAAATTGAGAAAATATAACATTTTCATATTGAATTTGCTGTACTTTTCAGAAACATCAAAAATCTTTTCACACTCATCAAATTCATTCTGCAAAAGTAGCGTATACAAAAAAGATTTATGGACATCCAATACCAGTCAAAATTATTTGCGGGGTTTCAGCCAAGCTGAAGGAATATACAGATTTGTCTATATTATAAACAATTTTTCAAAATCCTCAAAAATATCTAAAAAAACATTATAGGTATTAAGAGAAACTATGTGCAGATAATTCAGAGATGATAGTTATAGTTCTGTACATCACTGGCATATTTTCTTAAAAACTGTGAATGTTCCAAATTACTTAAAGGCAAATTTTGTTAGTTTTATTTCTGTATAAGAAGTTTTTTTTATTCTGTATTCAAATCCCAGATGGAAGGGAAGAAATTCTTAAATCTTAAAGTTTACTGAACATGAAAATAGCATATCTCATACAACCAACTGGAATGATGTGGAATTATTCATGCACAGAGACAAAGATGGTTAAATATAATTGGACATAGTTCCAACATTTTAATTGGAATTAAGACACATGAGACTGTGCCTTATTGATTCTATAACAACTGCATCAAGTGTACTGTCAAGCATAAGGTTAAAGTTTGCATACTTCTAGCCTCCTGAGAGATTTATTATTAAATAACTTCTAAAAAATCTAGTGTAGGTCGTTATTACAATATCGCACAGAATTAATGCAAATGTCTTAGAGAAATAACACAGAACAACTTTGGAAAATCTTCCAGTTATTGGAAACAATTCTCAGGGTGGAAGATGGCAAGTGATAGAAAAAGTCAGGTGACCATACGCAAAGAGACATGGAGCTGACAGCCACCAGATTTTAACAGGCTTAGACTGCAAGGACAAAAAAACACAGAGGCTCCTTAGTTTGAGATCCCTTCTCAAAGGCACCATCTCAGGCTTTTATTTTGTGTTTAGATATTGCACTAAGATAAAAGTATTTTGAGGATCATGATGTCTGAGACTCTGCTTATGGAAAGCTGGTGCCAAGGTATTGAGGAAACCCGGTGTGACTGTGCAAGTGTGAGGCGCACAGCTGCCAAAGGGCCTTGGTCCTAGCTCGGGTGGTGCCAGTGGGACTGCCAGAGTGGCTCCTGGACAGCTGGACAGGGACCTTTCCTTAACATGTAAGTCCACTATCAGGACTCACCTAAAGGCTGGTTTACACAGACAGGTTCACTTCCTACCTGATACCCTTGCCCGGACCTTGGAACTACTCCAGCTTATCCTGCTTGAGGTTTCCTAGCAAACTGCACAATATACTGGTTTAGAGAAGGCAAAATACTTTTCCTCTTTCACAGCCGGCACTAGGCACAGAGGCCGTGACCCACAGCTGCACTTCTACAGTCAGTGCTGAAGCCCTCACCCATCTCAGTGAAGCCAGGCCCTCCCAGTAGCTGTTTTTACGGGACATGAATTGTTGTCTCCCCTCTGGCAGATTGTCAAAAGTCTCATCCAATTCAGTTGCTGCCACTGATACCCCTCCTACCACTGACAGTTGACACTCTTGGGGTGCCTACACCCTGGCTGGACCCTGGTTGCTGACACCAAATCAACTCACATTAACCTCACCAGTAGTAGCACTAGCTTTTGCAGTACTCACTTGCACAGAACAGAAGATGAAATTACATGAAAAGAGAGTTAAGAAGGGATTTCAGAAGGTAAGAAAGATGATCAGATGCAAGACTTGGTCAGAAAAATATACTGACATGCAGTGTGTTATATCACTGATCCCCTTCCCTTAAGTATTCCCTTTAAAACTTTGCAGAACTTCCTAGACCCCTTAAAAACTCCAAAATCCTCAAGTTCATTTTTTTTTTCTTTTTTTATCAGTTGCAAAGACCACATGGCCTTCTCTAAAGCTCTGCTTGGGATTTTGTAAAGTTCTGCCAATAACCACCTGTGGACTTTTGGACTCTGCCATTATTTCTGTTATTCCCTGCTGGCTAATATGTTTATGTCTCCCTGTGTTCTTATTTAACACTGCCCCATTTACTTATTACTCCCTTTTGCATTGAAAAAGCCCATGATTATCAGACAACCTCAACAAAGCAGATGCTTTCACCTATAACATAATTTTACAGCCTTATTTACTGAATTTCAAATTACCCATCTGCCATTTTGACTTCTACTTCTTACAGCAATGCTCAACACAAAGCCACAAAAGGAAAATAAATTTTTGTTCAGCAGAGGAGACAGTTGCACCTGTATCTTCATGAACAACTAAGCAGCTTCCCCATGACCATTCACCCATTATTGCTCCTGTTTTCCAACCTCTCCACAGTTTATTATTGCTTTCTCAGTACTCATACCAAACAGACATATAGGCTGTTAGTATTTCAATCTGTTATGCAAACACTGACATTTATCATTGGTTAACTTACTTGAAAAACAAAGGAAGCACCATTTTTCTCTATTTCTATAGATGTTTTCTTGTATCCCGTTAACAAGCTAATACCTTTTGAATTCCAGTTTTCTGCTGACAGTTCATTTGTGCCTTTTACCCTTCACTTGTGCCAATCATAGTCTCACTTAATGAACCCCTTCTTTACCTTATCTCACCCAGACTTTTCATCACCTTTCTGAATCCAAGACTTCTGCTTCAAATTTCCTTCACTGTTTGAACTATTTTTATCCAACACTCTCTCTCAAATTACCTTACCCTTCTTTTCTTTTTCTTTCCAACAGATAAAAAGTTTAGAGAAGAACATATATAATCCATTAATTAATGTAACAAAATACACTTTACAGAAGAGGTACCTTGATCTAATTATATTTCAGTAGACTACTATTTATTTTGCTAATGCTGTCTTTTGACTGTACCCAACATGATTTTACAGGAAAGCCATTTCCCTCATTGTTTTGACAAATCAGACTTGAAACAATGCTTTTAATTACTCTGTTGGAAAGAAAAAAATATTAAGTGCTTTATGCTATAACATTGTAGAAGCAATCCGATGAACAGTAGTAAAAGAAAAGCAAAATCACTGAAACTCTATATGAGGAGGTAACTGTACAGCTGACATGAAAGTAATTTTCTATTAGGAATTGTAACATGTCCCTGAGTAAGGCATTTTGAAATTCATATATTAAGTTACTATATAATGATTTCTCTTGTCGACATGTCCCAGTTTCATAGCCTTGTTTAGGAAGAGGTCCAGGGCTTGCTTTATTTAATTTCTTTTTGACATCAACAGCTACCATAAGAATGATAGCTCAGTAGAACAGCTGTGTTAACTCATTGCTAGGAGAAGGAAAGGATATTTATACATCTGGATTCTTTCTGTTATTTCCTACAGTCTTGGTCTTATTCATCCCATCAGGCCTCTGTTAATCAAACACAACATTCATCTGGATAGCATACTGAAATTCTATTTCTATGGCATCCCAAGTATAAAAAAGTGGGATACCATGAGTACAGCTTTTTGTTGCAGAGTAAGAATGGCAGCCAACATATATTCACTAGGCTCATGTAAACTGAAAGTCAGATATAATCATAAATCCTGTAGCTAACTGTAGTTTTAGGGGTTTTCTTCTCTTATTTCTTGGCTGAAAAATGTCATCAATATTATTTTCCTCCTTAACATTAAAATTTTATAAACAAAAAAATGTTATAAAACATTTGTTAACAAAAAATTGAGGGAGTTAAAGGTATTATTTTAGATACTGTTTTAAGGACCTTAAATTATCACAGATATTCATGTTGGGCTGGACATATGACCTTCAGAGAAGATATTTGTTCTTCAGTAATAATAATGAAGTTCAGACCAGGCAAGGCATTTAAGATGTTGCTAGACATCTACATGCAGTCACGGATGTTGCACTCAGTGTCTCATGGATCAGAAGTCATAGTCACACTTGGGTGAAAACACGAGCGTTCCTATAAAATTGGAGCTTAAGAAAAAAGGTAAACATAGAGTTTAAGAAAAAAATTGGTTGGCATTTATTATTTTTTGAGGCAAAGGAGTAAAATTAAGGGAACCTTCTGATCACTCCTATGTGCACAAATATTCCTTAGCATGCAAAATTAAATATTCTTATCAATAAAATGTTACTGAGGTCACTGAATATACTCTATTCAGCAGTACTGCAGTCAATAATCATATATATTATTTGCAGGTATTGCTGAAAATTTTGACAAAATTGTGAACTAAGAGACATAAAGACAAAATTAATATGCAATTTTGTTAATATTACTTATTTTCCTACTAAAATTATACTAGCCATTACATGATCAACTACTCTAGCTTTCTAAATTGTGTCGCACACTGCTTAATATAAATAATATAGATTTTTTATATACCACATTTAATTATCTATAAGCCCATTTCCAAATGAAAACTGTAAATCTCTCTCTGCGTTGCAACTTGACTATGTTTTTAAATCAAAGTCAGAAGTCATAGTGATGTGAAACTCAGACTTGAGGTTTTCATACTACAAAATGTATGTATTTGCAAAAGCTCTTCTTGACCTGTCACAGGCCAATACCAAGGAATTTCTAAAGAATGTCTATTTTAATGTCAAGAAATAGTCTCGTACTATTCAGGACAATTTATAAATTATAAATTTGTAGAACCAAAATTCCATATTATATTTGCAAATTCAATCAGGAATTTGAACCATAATCTTCTTAAGAACAATAGTGAATGTGTAATCTGATTAACTGTGATTTGTTTGTTGGATTGCTAGGGGCTTGGTTTAGATTTTCAGTTTAAGGATTTGGAAGAATACTCTGATCTTTATTTCCAAAAAATCTGTGAAAAAACAATCACAGCAATGAAAGGTGCAGTAAAAATCCAGTTGGCTAATCCTTCCACAATCCTGGCATTGTTTGTGTAAGATACTGGCTGGGTAAGAAGTTCAGCATTTGGTCACAGATCAGCATAATGATTTTTGCTACTCATGAAGGAAAAGATGAATCACCAGAATAAAGGGAATCCATAGATTGAATTTCCATTTGCTTAAAGAGGAGATAAATATATATGTATGTATATATATTTTTTTTTAATATAAACACATGGCCATATTGCTCAATAAGTTCAATAAGCATAGTATTTATAAGTAAATTAGGTTATTTTAAAGAATGGAACTTACAGTTTCCATTTCACCTGTTGTGACACTTCACATAACACTTTGAAGAGATAAAGAAAAATAACTAATTTTCACATATATGTCAGCAGAATTTAAATGGATTTTTTATTCAGACTTTCTCTTTTGTCAGAATTATATTTAATAGGGATAATGATGTCAGGTTAAATTAGAATAAACTGTTTTAACCCTCCCCATCCAAGAAGGTCCATGTCTCTTAATATTTCTCTATATCCTTTGTCGTATGTCCTAGTTAGAAGCACTGCTTCTTAACAATCTCATACACTAAGGTTTTATAAGCTAGATATAAGTGATAAAAGCATAAGAAACACCTCAAAATGTAAACATTTATGCAAGGATTTTATTAAGTCTTAGCAATATGAGAGTTACTGTACTCTACATCACCTCAGAAACCTTATCAATGCTTTGGAGTTTTTTTCTGGAGAGGAATAAATCATTGTAAGATGACTGTGACATGGTTGGTAATCTCTCTACTGCATCTGCAGCACAGTTTTGAGTCAGAAATGTCAGTGTGGTTTATGTATGTGCATGTATACATACCTGTAGATATATTGGTATACATACATATGTTTCAATATAGACATATAGACACATATATAGGGTTTTGTTGTTGTTTTATGGGTTTTGAAGTCTTTGAGTTTTTTGGTGTGTGGGGCTTTTTTGTGGGGGGGGGGAATT
>VXBU01018109.1:103888-155686 GCA_013400315.1 Bombycilla garrulus | reverse complement strand
TGTGGGGCAGGGTCAGGCAGTGGAGAAANAATACACAGTTAGTGTGTGATAGCCCTGAATCCATGTGCCTGCCTTCCAGAGGAAGTTAAAAATCCAGGAATTCCTCACCTTATCAACCCACAAAACAAACTGGATAGTAGGCACAGTAGCCTTAGTTATAGGACCCATGTTTAGATAAGGGGCAGCAAATGGGAGAAATATAGCTGAGACCATGTGCCACCCGAACATGGATAAGCTAGACCACATGGTGCCACTTAAGATTTCTATACCCAGCACACAAAAAATTTAAGAACTGTTATTCCTTTTTCACCCTTTTTTCTCTCAGTGCCCTCGAGCCCCACAGTTGGGCACCAAAATCTGTCTTGGGTTGAAAGACAGGTATCTGCTAGGGGAGGCAGGAGCCTCCCTTGGAAACGCCTCCCTCCGAATTACTATAGTTTTGAAATTAAGAGGCTCTCAGGCAAAGATACGGGGGTAGGATTAACAGTCCTTTACATAACAAGGTAAACAAAGGAACAATAACTGTGGCATTAACAACCAACAGAATCAGGGACCCCCGTGACAGAGACGGGAAAGGATGGAGGGGAGGCTTTGCTTCACAAATCCCCTGTGGGCAGTTGATCCCAGGTGCTCCGGCAGGACTCTGAGGAACTGAGCTGGAACGGCAGGAGTGAGCAGAAATCCTGGGAGCAGTGGACAGATGAGACGTGTCAGCAGTTCTGTGGTGGTGGCTGCACTGCAGGACATAACAGCAGAGCAAGGGGTGCAGAGGGACCCACAGAAGAAGGAGAAGCAGCAGCAGCAGCAGCAGCTCTGCCTGGGTTATGGTGAATTGCTTTCCCCAAGCAACAACAGCTCCGGGTGTGTCTTCCTCTGAAGCTGAAGGGCGAGATGAGCTAGCAACTGCCCCCGCCCTCCCTTTTTCCTGCCCCCTCCCCCTTTCTCCTGGGCCCAGCTGAGCTCTTTGTCTTCTCAAGCACCCATAAGTATCAGCCGTCAGGGGGAAAATTCTATAGGTAAGAAGGAACAAAAAGAAGGACACCTAATCTCCAACAAGCATCTATGTTTTTGGTGACATGAGAAGTAAATTAATTGACATTTTCTGCTGAAAGACAGAACATACTTTTTTTTCGAAAAAAAAAGGTGAAAAAGCTTGCTGCTTTTTTTCCAATAGTATAGAATAGAATAGAATCACAGAATATTCTGAGTTGGAAGGGACCCACAAGGATAATCAAGTCTAACTCTCAAATGAATGGCCCATACTGGGATCAAAATGGCCCATACTGGGATCACTTGGCATTACTGGCACCATATTCTAACCAACTATGTTAATTTTGGTGCTTTCTTCCAAGCAGCAAAAAAAACCCAAAAACCTGGAATGGTCTTTAGTAATTTTAGGGCTAACTCAGAGAAGAGAGCATCCTTTCTATTGCTGAGCCAGCCATTCTCTAACTTCCTGCATCTTTTGAAACACAGATTGCCAGAATGGGTATTTCTCCTTAAAGTAACTTGGCATAACCTTTAACCACTGAACCTGTTGACTGTGATATAAACTCTGCCATTATCTTTATTGCAAAGGAAGTCTTCTGTTCAAATTTGACATTCTTTGACAATTATTTTTGTGTGATAGGCAGTATCACACCAGTCTAGTATTTGAGGTCCTAAAATCATAGAAAACAAAATCCAGTTCCCTGCATTGCCCACAAGCTTTCTGTGTAATCCTAGTAATCAGTTAGTTCAAAGATGTAGTTTGTACATCTTTACAAATACCTCTGAATACCTTTAAAAACTAGATGAATGCCCTTCCCTGTTTCACATGGATACTACAAGGATAAATACATTGAAAGTATTTAAGCACTCTGAAAGGAGTATTTAGATGCTTAACTCCCACTGAAGTCAATAGCTTTTGAATTATGTGTCCCCCACAGGAACATGTTTTTTCTTACCTAGGAAAGATGAACTGTTCTAGCTGCCTTGCTGTTTAAATGACTGTGGTTCTCATGGTCCTGCAAAGACGTTCCGTGTTTACATATTTCTCATGGCCCACAAAGAAGGTGCACCAGGTAACTCTGCAGAAGTCCTTCAGCTGGTAATCTGATGGCATGGTGGAACCGTGGATGGTCAGCCTTGGTTCATGTCACCCTTTACCTGCCTACCACAACTATTCACTGGTTACGATGAGTTGTAGCTCTCCGGCACTAGGACGGATTCTTGGGACTCCATAGATGGAAAGGCTTTATAATTCCATGCTTGAGGAGCTCATTCACTGCCACAGTTCTGTTAATTATTTTCTCTGTATGCCCTTTTTCCTCTGAAAATGTCTTGTCTCAGGACACACCCTGTGCTTGAACTTTTTTTCCCAAAGTATCCGCGACATGGGGGAGATTATTCAACTGAATCATTCAGGGATTTTTTGACAACAGAGAGTTTTCCAGCTGGCTGAAAGCTCAGAGGTTGGAGGCCTCCAAATGCATATCTGCAGCTGTGTGGCATGAGGGTTTGCAGCTCTGGATTCAGACAGGGAAGCAATCTGCTCTGCATCTCTCCATGGTAAGGTGTGGAAATGACTTCACTGTTCCACATACCCTGGTTGGAAACATTGGAAGAATCCAGTGATGATGTCTTGGTCATCTATTTTCTCAGTTTCCTTGTTCCTGTCTTCAGTCTGGTGTTGAGGACCCCAGGCTTCTCTGTGCACCTCAAGCAGAGGGAAGAGCATAGCATAGTAGCTGATGGTCATAGCTGTGATTAAGGCATTGCATTACTTCTATCTTGCCACAACATGTCAGTATAATCCCATATATGGTTCAGCCACACTTCTTTTTATAGTTCCTTGGTTTATTTAGAAAACATTGCCTTGGGATTTGGGATTTAACTGTTTTCTTTTCAGCTTTAATTTGTTTTCCAATCTGCAAAGTAATAGCTGCATGCACTGAGAGGAAGTGTACCTCTTCTGAGAAAAGTAATGCATACTTGTTTCAGGAATAAATCCCTCTTTTTTATATTTTTCTTTTAAAAAGGAAAGTTGAAGTATTCATTAAAGGCTCATTTCTGAAATGTACTTATCCAGGACCGGCTCCTGCCAAGCTAGGTACACTTATCAATGAAAATTACACCATAGGACTATGGTTTTTTGTTGTTGTTGTTTGTTTGTTTGTTTACTTGGAGCATTAAACTGGGATTTTGTAATTCTGATTTTTCTGTGGTAGTGAAATATTCACATCTGGTGTTTTTATGCAGACCATGACTAAAGTGCTGTCCCTAAGCAAGTGGACAGATGATCTGTATCTTTGTGTGAAGTTAGCCTTTGGACTCTGAAAGCTGGTTCTGATTTTGGCACAGCCTATAGCAAGCAGGGAGTCTGTCCCTACTTCTGCTTCACAGCTTCTCCAAATAACTGTGATATTGCCCCAGATTTATGGTCACCCACACCAATTATGTCCAGTACCACTCACCAGTACCTGCTCACTCCTTGCTTAAAACCGTGAATAAATTTCTTTGTGAGGGTTAAATACACAGCCTCTGAGTCATGACAATAAATGCAAAATGGCCAAGATGGAAGAGTGAACCTCTCAATCTTTTCTCCTTTGTTGCCACCAAGAAACTGAATATCGCTTTGGGGAATTCTGTCTTCTCCAAATCCCAAGGATGCCCTAGGACTTGAACCCACTGGTCTTTCTCTTGTTGATCCATGCTGTTATCAAGCTAAAATGCTTTAAGGCTGGAAGGACATAATCTGCAATAGTCTAGGTAAGTGCCTCAAAACTTGCTTCTACTTAAGAAATACTACATCAATACAGTATGTTTAATAATATAAGCTGCAAGTTTTTCTGTTCTGTTGTGCCTGCTTGCAGGTTGCTATTGGCATAACATGGGTGTAATGTCTTCCAGTCTCCTCTTTTGGCTCGCTGTTTGTATCGCTTCAGTCTTCAGCTTGCTCAAGTCTTGAAATTCATTAGACATACTAGCACTGGTGTTTGGATTGCAAACATTAAACAGATGTTTTTAATCTTGGCTGTTTGTGGAGGTACACTCTGTTCTCGCTGTTTACCAGCTGAAATGAAGGGTAGAGTGGGAGTCAATGCTCAGTTTGCTGTACGTAAACCTCAGTGAGCTGTTTGGACCATCATGACTCCACAGCAGAAGTTTCCTGGGTTTGTTTTTTTTTTCTTTTCTAGCACATCAAAGAAACAAGGTTTGTGGAGTGTAACTTGTGAAACTCGCACATTGTGAGCAGGAGCAGAGCCCCTGGAGCAGTGAAAAGGCCTGATCCAGGCAGGGGAGACTCTTTGTTCTCTTGTCACTGTAATGCTGATCTGTCCGTCTCTGTTGGTGAAATCACAGGGCTGTCATTAACAAGAAACTGAGGGTGACTGGAACAACCTCAGCTCCTGAAGTAAGACTGATGAATGTGCTGAGCAATGTCTTCTTTTTACCTTCTGCCTTGGATTACATGCGTATGCTGCATTCCAGGCAGGATCATTGAATTATACTGCTTTCAGAGAAATAACACCTCACTAAAAGCATTCCCAAAGGTCACTGATTGCAGTATGAACTCTGACTGGATGTGTTACATAAAGATTGATCAGAGCCATCAAGAACAATTTCCATTCCTGTCCTACTCCAGGAGATTTAGACATGTCATTGGAAATCTCACAACCTGGAAAATTAAGGACATGGGGTTTTTTTTCCACAGAGAAGAGAATCTTATTTTATTTTTTTCACTCAAAAACCAAAATGCTGTGAATGATATTTTAATAAGTGGTAATTTTTCCTCTCAGCAAAATTCCAGTTTTTCATTACTGGAAGTATTTTTGTTGATACTGTCTACATGGAAGCTTATGGAAAATCAGCTGAAGCTTCTATGTTATTCAGTTTGCCCTCCCCTATTTGGCTTATTACCCCACCTTACCTCATAACATAACTGGCTATCCTTGGACCTTGAGAGGTCATATTTCTTGCCACAGGTCACCAGGTGTTGGTTACACCAATGCATGGCTCTTCTGTTTGGTCAGATTGATGGCCTCACTCTGAAATGTTAATTTTGCTACTTCATCTGGAAGTGGCAGAATCTTTTTTGTTGTAACGGTCAGTCATGGTAAAAACATGAACAACGTAATGTTCCTTTAGATGGCGGATGGTAATTTGAGCTGTTGCTTTCAGCTGTCTTTAATATGCAGTAGGTATTAAAATTAGGGAAAGTACCTTTTCCCAGCCTAAGCCAGCTTTCCTCCAATGCATCACGAATACTGTGTTTGCACACACTAAAAGGATCACACAGCTGCAGTAGCTCTTGCTTGTTTGTGGCTCTGGTTCTTTTTTGAGGTCATAGCACAGCTTGTAGGCGTATGACTGGAACATTCAGGATAACTGATCTCTTTATGTCTCCCAGATGAATTTCCTAGTTCTGAGCATGTTCTGCTCAGCTCTTCCAATTGCTTGTGCTTGATCCCAGCCTCTTGTCTTTTAAAATCTTAGGCACACAAAGTACATTGCACTTTATATCACTGTGTCTCCTGTTATTTCAGGGAATCTGTCGTTTTGTGGCAAACGCCAGTGAGGAGCAAATTGGCAAGAAATAATGTCCTTGTGTGCTCAGGGATGGCATAATGATACATCTTTGCAGCTGACAGGGTTTTAATATTTATTTAGTAAGTTTCTATACTTTTAGCATAAATTTTCATGGTGCTTATAAGAGTGGAGCAATATTTCATTGAGAGAATCAACTTCAAGAAAGTATCCAGAATGAATGTGATAAAAGAAGTACCAAACTGGGATCTCAGTCAGTTTCTGAAGTCTCTTCACATTAATTTTCCAGAGTTTCACTCATCCTGCTCCATTTTCCACAAGATCGTTCAAATTTAAAACTGTTCATTCAAATATAATCATTCAAAGGTAAAGAGAAGGTCCTTGGCACTAGAAAGGCTACTGTGCCCAAGGTACCCAGCAACTCCAGTGTACATATCAACATTATCTCATCTGTGTTTCATCCCCATAACCAGGTTTTCTCTTCAGATTTGTTAATATAACCATACAGATCAAATACACATGACTTCACGGTCCAGCTTATACCTGGTAAATATCCCATTAGTACGTTACAGTAGTATTTCAGTGAATGGAGCTTCAGTCACCCAAGCACAGATGTTGTGTACATGACTTCAGCTGCCACCCCCAGGACATGAGGATCTCATGCAGATGCCTCGCTGTATCTGCCAACCACGTATGAACTTCTCTCTTGGGCTTTAGAAATCTTCTCTGTAATGGATCTTCTCCCTTTAAGGTTGCTGCTGAAGTAGCTGAAATGGTCTCTCTGATCAGAACACATGTATATTTTCTCCTTATAGCTGTATCTTCTCCTTGACTATGGACACATATGAAATAGTTTTGCTCTGTAGAAATATGGGTCTCCTCCAAGGCAGAAACTGCTTAATGTCTGTGTTTGTCAAATTACTTTGTTCCTATTTTGTATGCGTGTTGAAATACACATTTCTGCTCTAATGCTGCCAGCCCCTGTCTATGTGCACTTTGTCTTCTTTCCTTTCCTGTCTTTTCCAGCAGTTTCTTCTCCAGGTTTGTGTCTCTGGGTCTTTTTCCACTCAGGGCATGATTTCACAGACCCTCTGGAAGTGTTTAAGTTTCATTTAACAAAGACAACACTATTGTTTATATTTTTTCTGATAAATTTTAGGAGCTTTATTCTTCCAAATATAGGAATTTCTATTAAGAAGTTAGACTAGAAGCAAGACCTTAGCTGTATAACAATCATGTTTTTGCCAGCTATTCAACAAACCCAGCGTCACCTAACGATCAATGTCAAAAAAATACTACTCTGTTGTAAAAATTGAAAAACAAGAGCTTTCTTGGAAATTGGTATGATTTGTGATTTCTTACACCCCCAAAAAGAAAAAAAATATTGGAAAGATATTTCCTGAAATAAATACATTTATAACAATTTTCCTGATGTTCTTTTGTGGATATAACAACAGCACAATGGCTCTTCATTGTCATCCTGGTCCTATGTTTAAAAGTAAGGACATTTCTGCAGAGTCTGGTCCTCAGTGTGATACTCCAGGGCTGCATTTTGTCATCATTACCAAGGGTATTTAGGCAACTCAGCATCAGGGCCCCAATGCCTTGGAAAAGAGCAAAATGTTTAAAAATTTAAAACTGTTTTCATTATTTATTTCAGATCATGGAACTTTTTCAGGTATTCCTTTTTTTGTAAGCATTGGGGCTCAATCTTCCTATTTTTCCCCATCTCAAGCCAAATTCTTGTAGCAATGACTCCTTTAACTGGGTTTGCAGTGGAGTAAGCACATAACACAGTAAAACAACCAGTGACTTCATAATTTGGGGAATTCATTTAAAAGGTTTTTTTCCTTTCTTTGGAAGCTTTTTACAAAAGATTCTGTAAACAAGTTGCAAAGGAGACTGTAACCTTCCTGATCATGAACACCAGCGTCATTTCTTTCCCTTCCTTTCTCTGCAGAAAGTACCCTTGTTTTGTGTCCTTTGTGACAAACTAATACTCAGGAGTTTGAGATTTCTCCTTTTTTTTTTTTTTTTTTTTTTTAATTGATGAGAGGTTTTTCAGGTTAGTATCTTTGATCTTTGAACACTGAAACATTGAAATCCAGAGAAAACCCCACCTATTTCTGATTAATTGCCTACAGTCTGGAATACTTGATAGTGTCTAACAGTTCTGTGGCAAAAGCCAATGTCATGTCACAGCAGAACCCCACCCTGGGCCACAAAGTGGTTCTTAGCTGAGATCAAGCCATGCAAGGGTGTAAACCCCTGGTCCACATCAGATTAAAGCAGATTCATGGGAGGTATAAATGGGACTGGCCAGATGCTGCACCATATGATAAACACCAAGGATCATGGCATCCTATAAAACTGGGCATTTATATGGTACAGCTGGCTATGCATAATCTTCTCCTAATTTATAAGGCTGGAGCATCTGGTTCATTGCTGTTGCTCTATCAGCTTTTCTGGAGGCCTGCTCTTGAATTTCTGGTAGCTGAATATTGCTCTTCTGAGTGCCAACGGAAAGCGATGTTAAATCCATTTATAGTAGGAGATAAAATCTTATTCTACCTGGCAGATTAGATATGTTCAAGAAAAGTCATGAAAGACAGAAGGGTAGGACCTTGTGGGATGGGCTCCACTTCACAACAAAATCCACAACTGCAAACACTAAAATAAATATCTGTTTCTCATTGGCAGGACTCTCAGTCGTAATAGCGTGGCTCAGACAGATGAGGCCATTGTGACAGGCTGTGGCTGTGAGTGCAGACATCCCTCACTGATGTGACAAGTGAGAGTTCACAGAACAGATCTCAAGTCCTTATTTTGTTACACTGCTTGATCATTCCCTCCCAGTGCCATGGCCCTAGAAGTCAGCATTTCTCTCTTTCCCGAAACAGAAGCTGGCACTTGGCATTTGGTTAGAAAATGCCTGCTGTAAGTGACTAAGAAAACAAGAGAAGAGTGTTTTCACCTTAGTCTTGCAAACTTTTGGCGAGAAGGAACCAAGCCAACAGTGTGAAAGCATCCTGAACTGAATGGTATGCATGTGCACAACCCCCTGTGGAGCTGTATGACAGCCTGGACAGTTCTAGAGATGCAGACCCACAGCAGATGGTTTGCTTGTGCCCATAAGGAGAAAGGAGGGCTAGAACTCACTCTTCCCGGTATTTCCAAACTGACTTGTCAGCAGGAAAGTCCCGGTTATAGTTACAAGAACTCTTTCTCCATTCCACCCTTGTGGAGTTGTAAACAGCAGTTGCAGCATGCACCCTAAGGCACAATAGGTTGTTTTTTAAAGTTACAGCATTACCAAGGTTCTATCTAGAAGCTGTGAGCGCAGATCACTCAGCCTTAGGGGAGAAAAAAATACAGCACCAGACATTCTACCAAACCCTTCTCCAGTAAAATTACATGTCAGAACAGCACTGAAAGAAAACTTTCTTTTCAAATGGAAAGGGAAAATTTGCTTTTGCAGAAAATCATGGGGTTGGCAGTAATAAATCATGCTACTGTCAGAATGGAAGTGGCTCCTGCAACTCGTGCACTGCTTTCCGTAAGCCTGTGTTGTTGCTGAGGAAGTGAAATCTGGTTATCCCACAACTTAGCACACAACTGCACATGACTTCTTCAGATCTTTTATTGCTTTTTCCAGCACACATGCTGCCCATTTTTCATAATTGTATCGAAATGAAAAACTTTCAGATTTCAAATGTTTTCATAGCATGGCAGCTGCTGAATTTTGAGATAGGTCTGAATGATTCAGGTACTCCTATGGCTCTGCCTCTTCTTTTTTCTCTCTTTTTTTTTTAATGTTTTCTATAAACCTGTTTTATCCTCTGCATCTGACATAGGTACAGTATCTGGAATTGTCAGAATCTGTTCTCTGATAAAGCTTTATGTTTGTGTAACGATGGTAAACTGAGCTGCCCTAAGGAAATAAGTGAATTTGAGAAAGAACTTCATTTGCTACAGATACTGCTTTCAGGCTGTGATAACCCACCCATGGATGAAGGCTGTGATAATACACTGCTGAAATAAGAGACAGACTATTTCTTAATTGTTTGCCTGGACAGTTTTTCTGGCCAGTGCAAGATGGACAGCAGGATCTCACACTTGTCTTGGCACCAGGTATTGCAGAGAGATTTAAAGGCTTGCTTCTCAAAAAAATCTTACCTAAATAAAGAAACGGTGAGATATGGGCAAAGCAACTGGAAGAATTAAGAAAGGAGCAAAAAGGGAAATGTGATGAAAGAAAACAGGTTTTGTGGACTGTATGTGTGGATAAAGCTGGATGTCTGCAAACCCAGTTGTTCAAATATATCATGTATTAGAATCAGGTGGTGGAAATATTTATTATGTAACGATGTCTTTCATGTTCTTAAAGGCAAGAGTGATCAGCATTAACTTCCTTAAACACAGACTTTCCCCAAATGCCTACTGCCAGCATCCTGATGCAGCTCTCAGCTCTGATACTTCCAGGGGAGGTGCTGGTGACAGACCATGAAAAATGCTTTGGATGTGGCTTAAGAGAACTCAAGGTCTGTTACATAAACTGAATTGATCCACCTTTGTGTACATGAATTAAGGGAAAAGTGGATAGTCATTATGTGACTGGAACTTTCATTTTTCCCAAGGATTGCTTTGCCCTTTTGTGTCTGGGCTACTCTCACCTCCTCTCATTTAATCTGCAATAACAGAACATAGTTAAGTGCTAAAGATTCGCATTACTTACAGACCTTGCAGATCTGGAAAAGCTATTTCACCTCTCCCTCCTGGCTTGGCTTAGTGAGTCACTACCCAGACCTTGCCTAAGCAATTTTTCCCTTGTATGATCAAGGGCTAAAATCATTAGAAATCACAGGTAATGGTCAGCATTCAGTCACCATTTACTGTGAAATGGCTAAAATAGAAGTCATAGAATCACAGAATTCTTAGGTTTGAAAGGGACCTCTATAAATCATTCAGTCCATCCCCTGTGCCCAGGCAGGGCTACCTAGAGGCGACACAGGAATGTGTCCTGGTGGGTTAGAATGTCTTCAGAGAGGAAATCTCCATGACCTCCCTGGTGAGCATCTTTGAATGCTCTGCCACCCGCAATGTAAGGAAGCTTTCCCACATGTTGAAGTGAAAGTTCCTGTGTTTTGGCCTATGATCATTGCTCCTCATCCTGTCACTGGGCACCACTGAAAACAGTCTGGCACCATCCTTTTGGCCCCCACCTTTGAGATATTTACATGCATTAATGAGATCTCTTCTGTCTTCTCTCCTCTAGACTAATAGACTCAACTCCTTCAGATGCTTCTTACAAAAGAGATGCTCCACAACCCTCGTCATCATTGTGGTTCCCTACTGGACCCTCTCCAGTCACATCTTGTCTTTCTTGTACTGAGGAGCGCAGAAGTGGACACAGCACAGCAAATGTGGCTTCACTAGGGCTGAGTAGAGGGCCAGGACTATCTCCCTTGACCTGCTGGCCCCACTCTTCCCAATGCACCCAGGATACCACTGACCCTCCTGGCCACAAGGGCACTGCCAGCTCATGGTCATCCACCAAGACTCTCGGGTTCTTCCCTGCCAAGCTGTTGTCTCTAGAAGGTCAGTCCCCAGCCTGTGCTGCTACCTGGGGTTATTCTTCCTCAGGTGCAGGACCCTGCACTTGCCTTGTTGAACTTCATTAAATTTGTCTCCACCCAATTTTCCAGCCTATCAAAGTCCCACTGAATGACAGCACAGCACAGCTACTCACCACAGTTCTATTTCATCAGCAAACTTGCTGAGAATCTCTTCCCTTTAACTTTCTTTCACTGAATGGAAGAGAGGATCTTTCCTGTTTTAGTTTCCATGCGTTCCTGGCTAATCACATACAGGTTGCACTGTCAGAAATGTTATGTTGAGGGTACTATGAAGACACTGTGAGCATGGAATTACTCCTGTATTGCACATTTCTTATTTTAAAGACAGGACATTTTTTTTTCATTTTCTGTTGTAATCATTGTAGAAAATGTAAAATATCTGAAACTTCTATTTTATAGATTGTATTTTAATTTCAAGTCTTAAAATACAAAACCCCTAGAAGCAATCTTAAGGATATTTCCACAAAGACTTTTTTCATGGTTTTATCTTTATATTACAAGTCTGTTTCCTTTGAAAATGCAAATATATACCATTATAAATTGTAATACAGGACATACAAAGAATCCTTGACCTTCATGTAGAATAAAATGATTGTGAAGAATCAAATAATTTAATCCAGCAAAGGTTAGTTTAAAAAGTATCCAAGTATGTATTCCAGACATACACAGCAGATGTTGATTTACAGCTGGACCTCTGATGGAAGGCATCTTCTGCCATTAGCCCTGTAATGGGGAAGAGAAAGAGAATTGCTGCTGGCATGTGCATTTAAGCTGGATGGTATTAAACTGAACTGTCGTTCAACACATGCCATTTACCTGCATCTGTCCTGTTCCTCTGCAGGTTGTTTGGAAGTCCAGTTCTAACCTGAGTTTCCAGCTCTTTACAGTACAGAGAAAGCAAGGAAAAATGCAGGAAAGTCCCTTAGAAAGTGACTTACTCCTTAGCCTAAACCCACTGACCAAACCTCAAGAGATACCAATGATATGTATCATTCTGCGAAGCAGAAGAAAGGAAAACTTCTATGGTTTTAGGGTACAGAACTGAGAACAGAAGCCCAGGTTAAAACCGATGCTTTTCCAGTTTTCCTGTGTTACCCAAACCTGAGCTTGCTAAGGCAAATTCCAATGGAGTCAAGTTTGGGTTAGCTTTTTGTACTCTCTGTGCCTTTGCACCTGCAAGGCAGGATCTTTTGGCTGGGCATATGATGTGTGACAATAGTCTAGTGATTGATGTAAGTAAGAAAACCAGATTTTTCAGATCCGGTAGTGGAGACAATTCATGCACTTTGGCCTATGGGAACTCATGACATTTGATAACTGATTTATTTTTAGAAACACTACACTGAAGAGTGGCCATGAAAAGGGGAATTTTAATTAACCCATCAGGTCAATTCCTGAGCAGAAAAAGCTGGCAGAGCTTGCAGGAGAATTGCATGTTAATAAAGTTGGAGGTCACTTCTTTTTCTAATTAATTGTTACTTAACAGAAAAATAAATATGAAAGCCATGCTATGTATAACTATTTAACTATACTATGAACAACTGTTTAAAGAAAGGGAAGAAACAGATATTTCTGAGGACAGTGCCAGCATGCAAATAATTATCTATCCTATTCCTCTAATCATCTTGGCCTTATCATTCTTATCTGGTGTGCATCTGAGATTATGTAAGTACTCCAGCTTATATTGTCATGTGGGATGGCAATTTCTATGACACACTTTTTTCTCTACTTTTGGAGAATATCTGCCTTTGGTGAGGGGATAGATCTTGACTTCCAGAGTCACCTCCAGTTTCAGCCAGTGACTTACCTGTCTCAGAGGTGCCAGCCCTGTCACTGCAGGACAGTACATTGCCTGCTGCTGTAGGCACTGCTGTGGTCCAGCATTGGCACGTACATTTTAGCCCTGATGCAGTAGCTGACTCCAGGCCTCAAATCTTGTATTTTAATAACATTGTCTTTTCCTTCATACACCAGGACGCTGTGTTGCTTCACATAGAGTGGAGAAAAAAGAGCCAGTCAAGCACATTTCCCTAGCAAGTGTGTCTGTGAGTAAAGTTTGATGAGAACAGAGGATGCAGAACAGCACATGGAGTTACACAAACTCAACAGCATTAGCAACTTATTTATACTTTTTAAAGAAAATTCCCTTCACCCCCATTCCTCTCCTGTCCCAATTTTTTAATTTAGGTCATTAGATTATGAAGTACTAAGTTGAAAATAATACAAGGAGGAATTACAACTTAATTCAATCAAATTCAGCTCCTGAAAAATAAGCCTATTTCATTTTCAAACACTTGCACAGTCATTGCTGCCCTCACAATCTCAGAAGACTGTTTCAACAGTAAAATGAGTATGGTGTACCCACTTTTTCTGGTTTTCCATGGCAAAAAGTTCATATCTGAATACACTCTTACCTCATCTAGCAAGTTGTTAATTATGAAGACTTGATACAGCAGATCATAATAATTTGTCATTGGTATTTTGCTGCCTTTCTTCCTTTTATAAGGAGAACGTGGAGCCTGGAGCTTTACAGTTATGGATTTGTTGCTATGAACCACAGTTACCATTGGAGGTCCTATCACAGCTGTGGGAAAAAACCAAAGATATAAACACAATTATAGTTTATTAATAATATTTCCTGGAATGCAATTTGAATCCATTCAACAAATGCTTATGTTACCAACAACGTATTATGCTGTATTTACTCCTCAAGTAATACTTCTTGGTGCTTATTTGGTTTGGTTATTGTTATTTTGGAGGTGACATTTCCTGCATTTGTAAGTCTATCTTTGAGCCAAACTTTTTGAAATCCTCTAGAGCTGATGTTTTTAAGTGCTAACTGATCAAGTAAAATTTCAAAATTGCCCTGATTTTCTTTTTTCTTGTATTTGTCTTTGTGCTTGGACTGCAAAAAACATCCATTTAAACCATTTCAGCTATGCCAAGGATGCAGTTTACATCATCACTTTCAAATACTTTGCAGTCGGCTTGGTTAAACACAGCTAAGGCTTCAGACTAGTGCCTGCATTCATGTGTGTGCAGCACCAGAAATGTGGGGACACAGAGAAGCAGCTGCCACATGAATCTCTCCAGGAGGAGGAGGGGGCACAGGGCAAGATGTTCTGGTTTTGCTGCAAGGTACTGTTTTATGTCAAAGCTGGTGGTTTCATCTGTGCAGGAGGCTCAAGGCAGTTTGCACTTCGGGGCTGTGAAGTGACCCACACTGACAATTTGATTTTGTATTGGCCAGAGAGGGAAAACAGATTAATTTGTGATGAATTTACTGGTAGGTAGACTACTACTGTTCAGTGTTTGGGCAGTCCTCCATTTCTAACATGCTGTGGCACTATAATGACAGCTAACCAACAGCTTTGCACATGTCCTTTCTATGTCCTTTCCTGCAGTCAGGATAACACACAAATGTGAGAAGAATAGTGGCAACACACCACACAACTCTGTTCTCTTTTCTCCTCCCCCAAAGAAAAAATGCTTCCTTTTTTATTTTCTTGAGTCCTGTCCTTCCAGCAGCTCCAAAAATGCCTGAAAATAATTTGTGTATTTCCATGCCCAGAGGAAGAGGTTGATCTAAAGGGATCTTTTGATCTCCTAATTACTGGTAAATGGCTATTTAGCTGTAATCACTTGGCTTTCAAGTGTTCGGAGAATTACGTTGGCATAACACTTCACCTGAGAGCTATTGACTCACTTCTTTATGTACAGCTTTGTGGCTAGAAAAGGATTACTCATGTTTGCAAGCTGTGAGCAGAAATGATGTGTTCCATGCCATTGAAGATCAAATTCCTTCCTGGGGGACACATATGTTTGCACTTACTTTCTCTCCAAGGAGTGAATCTGCAGCTGAGGGTCCAGTTGGAATAGACACCAGCCAAGGCTGCTCTCACTCTGCTGTAGTAAGGTTCCTGGATGTCAGAGGTCTCATGTGTTAGGTCACAGACATGGCTTGAAATCCCCCAGCACTTGTCTTTGTTTTGCCACGTGCTCTGCCCATACCTATGGAGAGAGAGGAGGAAGGATGTAAACTTTGGGGATCACTGCCTGTGTCCATGCAGATTCTAAGCCATCTGCTTTGCTCTCATGGCACTGACAAGCATCCTGCCAAGGAAATTAACTGCCTTCAATTTGATAACAGGGAAGGTTGATTTCATGGGCATTTGGGAGATACAGGTTTCTGTCTCTTCTGAAAGAAATCTAAAGCAGAGACATGGGTCACCAGCCCTGTAGGAAGCCACCTATTGTTACCCCATGGGAGAGGTGGACAAGCTTTTGTTTAGCCAGTGTGTTCAATGATGGGCAAAATGCCAGATTTCACCAAACAATTTCTCAAGGGCAATAATGATTTCAGTGTGCCAGGGATGGGAGTAGACCCTGAAGACCAGCCCCTAATGTTGCCTCAATGTTTCCATGCAAGGCACCCTGAGGCAGTGCATTGGGCAAGGTAGGTCACTGGAATACCTTAAATGTTCTGTTAGAGTAGAACTTGACCTACCTAGACCTGCTCGAGGCAGGTGGCTGGACCCAGTGACTTTCAGAGGTCCCCTGCAAACTATATTTTGCTTCAAATCCTTGGTGCAATGAGGGTGGAGAGCATAGTGCTGGAGGTGCTTATTCCTTGCCTGCCTCATGCTGCTTGACTGTACCTTATTGGATTGATAAGCGCAGGAACAACTGAGAGCTGGCAGCCAAGCAGGACATGGCTGCTCCCCAGGAATGAAAACATCCCATCTCCTGAGAAATCGTTTTGATGTGCCCAGCAGGGCTAAGCCCCAGCACAGTGGGAGACCCCGGTACTTACACTTTATACTGCACAAAGTAGAGCACATCTCTTGCCTCTCTGGCCCACCCAGGCTGCCAGTGCAAAGTGGTGTTGAAATTCAACGAATGGAACTCTACCTTCTGTGGTTTAATTGAGTCTTGCAGGTCTTGGTTTTCCAAAACTAAAAGCGCTGCAGATAAGAAGAAAGGATAACATAATGTGTTTGTCACAGACACATGCCTCCATATTGGAATCAGAGGGTATTGCTGCAGACCATTTAGTTTCATGACTAGCAGACCGCAGGGAAATGAGATCTCCTGGGTCTCACATTCAAAACTTTCCAAGTCACGAAATCAAGCAGTTACAGAAAAAACACATTTAGAACTATGAAAGGAAATGTGGTCTGAGTGTTTGGAGGTGGGTTTTTTTGCTGTTTACTCTGGATTTGTTTGTTTGTTGTTATTTTGTTTTCTTTTTCCTTTTTATTTTTTTTTCTTATTGGTTTATTGGTATATTTTTCTTTAGTGCGTTTGCTGCTGTGAAAGATGCCTCATGTACGTCCCAGGAAAGGCACCCTTCAGATCTATTCACAGAGTCTGATGTAAGCAGCCACAGTCAATCATTGACTTAAAAGTCAGTGCTCCTTCCCTCTTTACTCCACATCTCAGCTTTTAGCTGGAGAGATTATAGTTCTTTAAACTGTTGCCATAGTCATGTTTACCCACTCCTGCCTAGTAAAAAACTACCTGAAATTCACTGCTTTTCCTGTCTGTACCGCTGGGAAAGCTGTCTGACAGTTTTCAAAATAATCTCTTTTCAAACTGCAGTATTACTTATAACAGATTCAGTTAACAACCTCTCTGAATCATTCAAACCCTAATATTTTTGTGGGATTTGTGACCCAGATGACAGCAGCTTTTACCCTGGCATAGCATAGAATCAGATAAGACTTGTACTGGCTGAGCTGAAACTGGTGATACAGACGTGAAAAAATCTAGTGTGTGACATGTTCATTTTTATCTGCATTTCAGAATCTGGAAAGATAAAATAACAAGCTAATTTGAAAGTGACTGGCTTTTGAAACCCACCAAAGGATACAGAGATTTCTTGACTCATGAAAAAATTCAATAACAAGCCCTGTCCTCCCACTCCCCTGCCTCCCATCCCATACAGGAGAAGAACAAAAAGCCCTTACTTACAAGTTGTCTCAACCTGAAGGAGGTACATCAGTAAACAGAGGAAGGAAAGCATGATCCTCCTCATTTTTTAGGAGAGCAGCTCCATGCCCGAAAAGCACCTCTCCCTCTTGGGCATGCCTTAGAGGAAGTAATTGTTAAGTACTCCAGAGTTCCCCTTATTTTCAGTGGTTTCCAAATTCCCCAGTTTGGCTTTGGTTTAATTTAGCTGCAAAACATATGAGTAGTTCTAAATTAAACATGAGCAATTGCTCTTTCTTGGCAGCTGTGGTCATGCAGAGTTTGGAACTAATTATGAACTAAGTCATTATGAAAAAGTTCCTTTTTTAAGACACTAATGCCCAGATGATGTCTGCCAATATTGCTTTATCCCACAGATTTGTAACAGAAACTTTCTTGCTTGCCATGATAAGATTTCATTTATTTANATTTATTTATTTGTTTGTTTGTTTTCGGCTCACCAGTTGCTCAGAGCTGAAGAACACAAGAAATTTTGCTCCAAAGATTTACTTACCCAAGGGATGTGCTCTGGTTTGTGGACTGCCTCCGGGCCAAAAGCAAGAGATGGAATTTGCAGGTGTGCAGGTGGCAGGACATCATCTAGGGGGCTGTCTCTGGAGCAATGAGGGGCTGTGAAATCACTTCTGGCTGTTGGGCAGCACGTTCACCCCATGCTGACTGCGAGGGAGATGCTGGGAGGCTGGGGAATTTGCAGGACTGACACAGTCCAGACAGGGATTAGGAAGGTACGCCCAGCCCATGGGGCCAAAGTGCCACTCTGGGTTGGACTTTCAGACTGCCCAGAATCATATGCCCCACCTGGTGCAGGTGTGCTGCAACACTGCCTGCACAAATATTGGCATTTGTCAGTGTTATCCTCTGGATCCTGCCTGCCCAATATGTCCATCCTTACAAGCTTGACCTCACCAAAATGAAGGCAGAAGTCAGAAAGTCTATCTCTGGCTGCAGCTTTTTCATCTCTCCATTTCCCAAACACATCTTCAGAATCCAGTGACCTTTAAATAGTTCCCCACACCAAATTAAATTAGTATTTCATCATGTTATATGAGCTTAAGTACGGGAATAGGGAACTTTTACAAACCAGTGACTAGACTGAAAAGTCAGCAATGTTTAGTCACAGGTCATATATTTGTTTACTGGAATTGTACACACCTTCCCACATCCCGGGAAGCAGCCCATTGCCAGGAGCTGAAGCGTGAACCTTTGTCAAAGTTCCTTTTGGTGGTGGTTCCTCCTAAGAATGCAGAGCTGAGGGCCAGCCTGCTGGCGCCAGTGGCTTTTGCTCGGAAAAGGCTGCTGTGCAATGTGGTGAAATGGGGTAAGAAATATCTGTCACGTGGGGAAACCCAGGGTTTCCTGTGCACAGCACTCCGATAGTGTTTTATCTGCAGCTGGGCTCAGCATTCTGCAGTAATCAGTAACTCTTCACACAATTTCTGTTGTTGAAAGAGCTGCTGTTCCAATAGCAGGCTATTAGCACCTGTGACGCTGTGCTGCCCATCAGCCTCAGTCACACTGCTTCAGTGCTTTATGTGATAAAAATCACTACAGTCAAAGAAGGACCAGCTGAACACACACACGTCCATACATGTAGGTCTGGAGTCTCATAGAATATATATGTAGTGTATGTAGTGCATTTCAAAATGTCAACTATTGAGGAGCACAGGATGATGCACACTCCAATGCTATTTAAAATATGAAAACTTTTATAAACAATATTAAGGGTACTCTGAACAGTACTTTATGAAGAAATGGAAAGTTAAAAGTATTACTTAGCCCAGCAGAATCCACATAAGTAATTATACTACTAGCTCATTCTAGCTTACCCTGCAGCATCTTTCTGATCCAAACCATTGTGAAACAATGGAACTGATATTTTTGTGAATCAACATAGAAAAGAGTCGGTATGAGAATTTTCTCCATTGCTGGAATAGTAAACCTATCTGAACAGCTTTCTTTCTCTTGAGGACAGTTTATTGCTACATAGAGGTGAAAGTCAAGTACGTTTTTGCCAAAAGCTGCTTGACTCATTTCAGTTGATAAGACCACCTCCTCGGTACTCTTTTCTTTTTTCTTTTGCCTTTGAATGAGCTGTTTCCCATACACAGGAGGAGAAAATGTAACCCTGAAACTGCCACTGTAGGACAACCTTTGGCTTTTCAGACACCAGTCTGATATTTACAGTGGATGTGAAGGTGGGTTTTGCTTACGTGCCTGGATGAGGATGTGGGAGGATGAAGAAAGCATATGCAAAGCACACAGAGAATACTTCTAGTAACTGGCACAGGCAAGACAATTCTCTCTCATATGTGGCATCTCACACAAAAATAAAAAAAGTGACTGGTTCATGTTAGTCTAGACCAAAAGACTATTTGCAATTGGAGCACAGTTTTCAGTCTTTTCCAAACAGCGAGTGTGGACTCAGAGGAACACTTGTCTTGGCAGAGGGCTCTGGAGGTCATCCAGTCCAGCCTCAGCACAGGGCTAGTGACGATTTTATCCCACAGTTAACCACTTTTACTGTGAGTTTCCTCATGAATATGTCAGTGGGATTCCTCTGCTGCAATTTATGACATATTTTTTTGTGGTTTTACTGGGAACTTCAGACAAAAGTCTGCCACTTCTGCAAATGCTACAGTTGGCTGTAGCTGGCAATTAGATCTCTCCCAAGTGCCATCTCTCCTGGCTGAAGGGATCCAGCTCCCTCTGCTTCTTCTGGCCTGTCATGCGCAGCAGGACAGCCCTTCACCAGCTCAGTGGGGACTGGGAAAGTGAATTACTACACTACACATAAAAATTAAAATGAAAGCAAAGAAAACCCCCGCAGTCAGGAGGGACTTTCTGGATTTTTCTTCCCTGCTCTGTAGGGAAGAGATATTGCATCATATGAGTTCTTACAGAGAAGTTTCTGAGGAAGCAGTGCAGACTTTCACTGCACAGTGTGTGCCTTCCCTGCTTCCCGTCCTCAGGTACAAACTTCATCTCTCACTGTTGAAGAGTTTGGGTCAACATTTTAAAGCTTCCAGTTAGAAATTCTAATGCTGTAGCTGCATCTGTGTAGTGAGACTTTTGACCATATTAAAGATGAAGATCTGCTGAAGAGTCAAAACTAACAGGTCATCCTTTGCACATGCAGTATTTAACAATGTGCAACACATTGAATTGACCAGGAAGTTAGTAACCAACATTAACATTCTTTAGGAACTGAAATTAATACCAAACCCCAGAACAGCTCCAAGTCTTTTATTTAAATGACAAGTTCTCTTAAAATTGTCCATTTTTTTCTCACTTGCAAAGCCATAGAATTGTATTTTTTCCGACCACTAAGGAGTCCTGGAGCTTGTTTAAGCCCATTAAGACACACCTTTTAGGTTGTGGAGCCCTCACCAAATTATCTGCAGACAAAAAACTACCAACTTGGAGACAAGTCAAATTAATATTCCAGAATTTGTCGTTTTTTTCATAGGTAATCTTCATAGCATAGTAAAGGTACCAAGTGCTCATACAGCCAACAGAACCCACAGATAAAAGGGAAGAGATACATCACAAACATTGCTCATGCTTCCTTGGTCCACCTACTAAAGTAAAAAAAGGGTCAATTCTCTGACACACTGCTACCAGAGGCAGCTAAGGCAACTCCTGGAATATTGGTAGTGTGGGTAGGATATGACCTGGTATTCTTTTTTTTTATTTCACTGTTTGTTTTTTCATGGGTTTTGGGTTTGTTTGTTTGGGTGGGTTNTAAGGTGTGGTTTGAAGACCCTGCATCTGATCACCATGTCCTGTCCAGACCACACTGGGCTGACTCAGCACATCACATAAGAAGGGCAAGGGGTTGGCAGGCCTGCCCTCGGGAAAAGACACACAGAACTGGGATGTCTGCCTCCACATTTGTCATCAAAAATTGGGCAGCAGAAGGAGCAAACACTTCTGGTAGCTACTTTGGGCAATAAAACCTGGAACGATGCAAGATCGAGGGGTTTCCCTGGCCAAGGGAAAAAAAAATAGAAGGAAGAATAAAAGAGAAACTACCTTTCACTCATCTCTTCTGCAAGGAGAAATTTGCAAGCATCACACTTTCTAGCCTGTGGCTCAGTTCTGTGATTGTCTCTTGAATTTTCAGCATCATTTTCCATCATCCAAAGAGTACAAACTCTAGACCAGAAAGTCCACTCTTACAATAATCTTTACTACCACCATCTCCAAATACCTCCTGTATTTGTATATACACTGTGGTTTTACAAGCCTTTTCGTTTTCCTTTATAAATACAATGTTGAAGATATTGTGTGGAAAGTGTCTGAGCATTCAGGAACCAGTGTGCTGAGCTTTTCAGGACAGGACCCTTCACACTTTAGTGGTTTTCACACTTCTCAGAGGTGTTAGTTTCGAGTCTACTGCAACATGACTGATTAACCATTAAGATCACCCTGTGATTCTTAATGACAAAAAAGCTTTGTTCCATATTGTCTTCAAAAGTTTGATGTATCTCAAATAAAATTGCTAGTTTTGCTGCACACCCTGAAGCAATTGGCAAATTAATTCTTTGTAATTCACCATCTAAATTCACAGTACTTCATTGCAATTTCTATTCAGATTTGGGGGTGAGTACGAATAGGTACTGTGTTAAAAGGTGATATAAGGTCAGACTGATACCCAAGATGAAGCCACATGGAAGAAGAGACTGAGAAATAGCAAAGATGCTCTCCACCTCCTTGCTACCACTGCCCTCTAGCCATTCAGGCAAGCTTTTGCAACCCTTCCTTCCTTGTTATAATTTATCTCATACTTAATCACATTTGCAGCAGATTATCACAGGCCTCAGCTCTACCAAACCTGGCAGCAGACAGCGAACAACAGTAACGTACAGTTCCTGCCTGGAATGGAACTGCAGAATGCCCTCCACCCTTCCTACAATTAACTGGACTGCTATAAACTTTCAAAATATGCCACAAAACATAACATAAAACAGTCATGCCCAGAAAGAAAACGTGTATTTATTTTTGTTCTTTTTGCTCTGTATTTTCAGTCTGAAAGGATTGTATTTACTCTCTTTGAAAGTGTATTTTTGAAGGGATGCAAGTTTTTGAGTTTGTTATTCAAGGAATTTTGGCACAGAAAAAAAAGCTGTATCAGTCAGTACTCTTACTGCTGTACTGTGCACATTGCAAGGCTTTGACAGCTGCAGGATTAATTTTGCAGGACACATAGCAAGCTGGCAGGCAGAACCTCTTGGTTTGCCTGCTCATTGTTTGCTCTGCTTCTAACGCATTTCCTCTTTCAAGCTGTGGCTGGACAACAGAAATTAAAACATCACACAAGTAAGACTTCTGTGATCATTTAAACTTCCAATGAACAAGCTTCAAGGAAGGACAGCCTTCCTCACTCTGGAGCAATTAATCCATTCAGAATGGTTTGACCATTTAATCCTTGTCCATAATTTTTAAACAGAACATAAGGAAGCATCCCCAGGCTGAAGCAATAAGACTGGCCTTAAGTTACTGCAGGCTGCATCAACAGCAGCAAAGGGCAGAAGAGAAGTTGCAATGCGGATGAAGATGATTGGTAGGATCCAGGAACTGGCTGCACACAACCACGCACACATCCCCCCAAACAGTGTTTTGATTCTCAAAAATGCTCAAGCATGCACCACCCAAGTAACATGAGCTGAGAAAGCTTCAAAAGCTCATTTAGTCTTCAAAACAAAAGCTAACAGTCATAAAGAGGCAATGACACACATTTTCATTCTTAGTTTTGTTTTTTTTTTATTTATTTACATATTAACACAGTTAAAATGTACAGTATTTACAGGAATTTCAATACAGATTTCAGCCCAATGATTGCATCCATTTAGAGAACACAAAATGAGTACTAATAAACAAGAACTTCATAGTTAAAGGACTGAACTGTAAAACAATCATGCTAAAAGAATCTATACAGGTCACCTTTACCTGAGATAAAAGGTGCTGTGTATTTGGCTTGGCATTTTGGTTGTGTGTTTTTGCTTTTTAGGTTTTTGGTTTTTTTAAGACATGCTGAAACTATTAATTGGAGCCGAGTACAACATCTCTTACTTATTAGTATTCAACTGTTTACATGGAACCACTTCAGAGCAACTGAGTATTCCTAACCCTGAGAAAAACAGGTTTTCTCATGCTAGTTTCTTTTTCTGCAATCTTCTAGTGAAGGCTTACATAAAAATATGCAAGTCTGTTCCAGGCAACTGGGACTCTACATGCTGTCTTGTTTCCACAGATGTCAGTAGATTTGACTTTTATTTTTTTTAACGACATTACTGACTTATATGGAAAACCACACAAAAGCAGATTTGATGTTTCTGTGCCAGCACACAGTACTGTCACAGTACTTCATTAACTGCAGATCTAAAAAAAAAAAAAAAATTACAATGTCCACTCAAGAACAAGAACCAAAGAAGTTCTTAGAAATGTTGGCAGGTATGAGGCCAAAGTTTTGTGAAGTTCTCTTTCACAGGATATAATGTTTTGGAGTCTTACATCATCACCCAAATCATCTTCAAGTGGAGGAGTGCTAAGCAGCCAGGACAAGAGTAAAAATCAACTGAAAAACTGTGAAGTGGCAAAACCTTTTAAGCATGTCATAGTGGATAGCTGATAGGCCTGTAAAAGGCATGAATATTAAATTATTTTCAATGCATAAATGTTAGGCACTTTCATATTCTGAACATGCTTGAACTTCTGAATATTCAAGCAAACTACTTCATCACAAGAATATTAATCAATTAAACTAACTCAATTAGGTGAAAATGTATAGATAAATACTACCTGACAATTTCCCAAGCACACTGCTCAGATATTTGGTATTACAGAACTGCAAAAGCAAGGCTAACTAGCTGTAGCTGGAAAGGCATTTCCATTTCCATCCCAAGAAATCCTCCCACTGCAAGCTGCTGGATTGTATCCAAACCAAGATCACCACTAGGAGCTGACCTACTCTTAGACTTTTAATACCACTACTGGCAAGTGCTAAAAACACGACTGGTAGTAAGAGAGCTTACTGACCCTGAAAATACATCCTCATCTCACTGTAGCCTCACATTTTCAGCTAGTCACAGCCAGTAAAAGAATCCTGTGCTTTGTGCACCCTTAAACTTATTTATTTGACAATCATAAAAGCTGTAAGCTGACCTGAGTAATTTAAACATCTAAAGTATCCCAGTGCCACTAGGTAAGTATGCAGCATACAGAAGACAGACTGCAGGAGAGATCATGCTAGTTTAGAGGTTTTTGTATTTACAGTTCAGAAATCTTGATTAAAAAGTAACCTTGATTAAAAGTAACTTAACCTTGTTTTATTTCAAGAGCAGGTCTGCTGTATGTATATGTGATACAGTACAAGGCAGCTGCTAAAATAACATTGCCTTTCCAACACGTGACTATCTGCCATGACAAATTTTCCCCATATGTTATGATGTATTTTTGTGTCATTTCTTATTGATTTTGACATCACTGTTCTTAATGATATCCTAGCTCCTGGCTGAGTCCTTTTACTCACATTTGATCCATGTGATTTGAAAGATACAGTACAAGGATTTCCTAATGTACTGTTAAGAATGCAAATCTAATTAAAAAAAAAATTACATGCTTCTGATAGTCTTGGTTTTAAGGCAGATACATCAAATCCAACAATTGCCAGAGATAATTCCTGATAATCTTGGACAATACCAATATTTTAATTATTTTTTTGACAAAACTGACAGAGGGAAAACAAGCTACCAAGTGCATGACCAATACTCTGAGCAGCTGAAAAGAAAATAGCCAGCCAATTGTCTGGTCAGAAACTTCTTCCACAAAAAAACAAGACTAACTTCACAGTTTCTAAAGCTCTCTTTATCCCTTCAGAGCCAAGTTTAACTTAAACACTTCTCTGACATTTAGAAATTCCTGATGTATTTATTGCAATTCATATTCATCAACACACCTCCAAACTCAGAAAGAAATTACATCAACTCCAATCCCTGCAAAAGACACAGCTGCTCATCTACTGAGCAGACAGCCTGCTAGGAGCTTCAGTGATGAACCACATCACTACTTGGTAAGTCAGTTCAGTTGAAGTTTCAAGTGCAATTAATGCTGATTTTCAAAAAGCCTTTTTGTAACACCACAAGTGTTATTTTCTGCACCTCTGCCATGGAGAGACCTACATATTAGTGCATCCTAAGCAGCGCTGCCTTCTAGGAATTAAACCCAGAACACGACATTGAAAAAGTTGCTAGAGGGTCTCACTATGTTTGAATACAATGCAGAAACAAATCACAGCCAGCTGACAATTGCTATCTGGGCTTTCATGATATCATAACTATAAAATTCACCTGCATGATTTGGATTTTCCTAAAATTATCAAAACCCTGCCAACCAATCTGTTAACTTCCTGTGAGTAGAGATGGGAAAAACAGCTATTGTCTTTAAATCTTTTGTACCATAATGGTCAATATCTGATATATATAAGAACAGAAGCACTCCCGAAACTGCTAGAAACTAACCTCACCTTAAGAACACTGATGTCACTGAGAATTGTAAGGACAGAAGTACTGTGACACTAGTTTTCCTTTAAAATTACCTGCTAACATGCTAACAATTCTGATAGTCCTATTAAAATGTTTTTTAAAACAAATTTTACAATTTCAAGTAAACTGTACAATTGTTTTACAATTTCATGTAAATTGACAAACTTGTATCCATAATGCATTTTTTTCCTGAACTAAACTTTATTAATAATTGCTCTAAACAAATATAAATATTTTCCTACAAATGGAAAATACCTATCAAATCTTGTTTAAAGGGAAAAAAATGGATTGCATGTATTTCAATATGAAAAAAAAATTCTTATTCCTCAGTTTTCAAAATTACAATCTCTATGATACAAAATTCAAAAGGCTGTCTGATGACAATAAAACTTATGAAGTACAACTTAATAAAATTAATCATCTTAATTCTATTGTCTTGAGACATATTTTTAGAGGGTGATTTTGTGTAGTTCCTGAGTTCTGTTATTAAAACGGGAGAAGGGGCGGTGATTTGCACCCTTCTAGAAAACATGCTTGGAGGAAATTCTAATGATTTCTATTTAAAGAACATAGTGTTCTAAAAATCAAGATAAAAGTGTCCCAGAAGAAACCAGGCTTTTGAATTTTGAGGACATTTTCTAAATAATTTGTGCAACAACACACTGGACCTTTTGTTTCAGTGATGATCAGCCAGCTTGCTAATATATTCTGACAGAATGTGACATGGTTACTCACACCACTAGGTGATCCAAATGGGTGCTGCTGTACTGAAGTTAACAGCAAAGACTACAAAAAATGGTACTTTTACGGAATTGTAGGGATTGGAAGGAACCTCTGGGAACCATCCAGCCCAATTCCCTGGCAAGGCAGGGTCACCCTGAAGTGACACAGGAATGAGTTCAGGTGGGTTTTGAACGTCTTCAGAGAGGGGCACTCCATGATCTCCTTGGGAAGTCTCTTCCAGTGATCTGCCACCCACCCTCAATGCAAAGAAATTCTTCCTCTTGTTGAGGTGAACTTCTTGTGTTCTTAGTTTACGATCATTACTTCTTTGACATGGAATCAAATTCTTCAGATATACAAGAAGGGCTTATAAGCATAGTCTTGTTTTATATTTTTTAATATAAAAATATTCTTAAAAAGAGATAAGCAAGAGAATACCTCCAATAATGGTAAAACTCTCAAACATTTCTTGCACATGTCTATCATAATCAAGTGAAGGATTTCTTAAGTATTATGTATACTGAACTAATTTTGAACAGGACTTAAAGCAGAAGTGAATAATGGTACAGCTGCTGTTTTATAGTTGATGGTATGTTTTCTATAGAGTATTGTTAAAAACAGCACTATTTCAAATAGAAAATAGTGAGTTATATCATATATAAAAGCATATGAAAGTGGTTATTATGAAATTTCCCCACACTTTTTGTGACACTTTCAAGTACTATTTTCAACTCTATATTGATCAGAACAAGCACAACTTGTAGATGTTCACAATTTCCATAAGCTTGAATAATGGTGTTCTGACAGAGATGTGGTTAAGCACTTCAGTTATCCTGGCTATTCAGTTGGCCTGTAAGCGTTCACAGGCTGCTCTTCACCAACATCTATCATCAACATATCTAACGGAACATGAGGCTTGTCATAGCCAGAAAACTTGAAGCAGCTGCTTGGACTGACTGTTTGCTGTGTTTCTGTGGTAGAGAGCTCTGTCCCTGAAGACTTACTGCATATATCCGTTTGGCTACTGTCAGGAATGAAGTAGCTCTCTTTTACTTTGCAATTTTGTTCATCAGCATCAAAAGAGACTTCCTCTGTGCTTTCCTGCACAGGCATCTCCTCTACTTTGGCTGGTGGCTCTGGGGAAGGGACAGAAGAGTCTCCCTCACAAGAGCTCACAGGACTAACAGTTCCTTCTTCTGGCTCTATCTCCAGCAAGGTTACTTCACCGTTCACCGTCAACTCCGAGTGGCCTGATGGTACTGATATATACTTCTCCTCTGATCTTGGTCCCAGTAAGGTGCTTGCATTCAGGTTTCTCATCACACTGACCTTAAATGGGAAAACAAACAAACAAACTAACTAAACAACTTGGAAAAATATGTAGGTTGGTGATAACAAATTTAACATCATTACAACCAATTCCAAAACAAAACTGCAAAATTAAAATCTGGCACAGTCACTGGCCCATGTCCGTGAGTTTAACTGATCCAGTAACACTTGTATGCAAGATCTCAAAAAAACGCTTTCTTAGGGCAAGCATATTTTCAAGGATCAAATCCATTTCATGTTGCCCACTATATTTCAAAGTTTCCAGCATAGCAAAAGAAGAAAAAAAAACATAATACTCCAGCTGGGGAAACCTTTCATACTCCATAGTTAGTGAGTGTGACTTACAGTGGCTGTGATAATTTCTGGTATCTGTCTCAACCAGGAGGGAAGTGAACAACACACCCAGTAACTGCATCTATGCTGAAGTCTCCCAACTTATTTCACAGAGCCACTTAAGCAGTCCCTCAAATGCTGCAACAAACTTTAATGCTTCACTTTGAAATCCCTCCACAGGCTGATCCTATGAATTCTTTCAATGGCCAGACCCTAGCTTGTTTCAAACAATTACAATATGCCTTCAGGCTGCTTAGATTCTTTAGCCTTTCTTAATTTTTAATGTCTTTTCAAAAGTACATACACATGAAAAACAAAGTAAGGTAAATTTTCAGCTATTTGATGGTGTTCCCTAAAGATAACAGAACACCTAGGGAGAAAGAGTAAATACTGTCCTTTCACTAATTTAGTAATTCACTATGTATGTGTATCACACAATATCAAGTATTACAGATCTGTGAATTTCTTAATAAAATTCACAATTACTGTTTTTTTCAGATACTTTGCAAAAAATTAATCTACCTGGAAATTCAGATGGAGGCAAATTTGGAAGAAAGACATGTATACAGGAGGAGGAAAGACAAAGTAAAATAACATGAAGAAAAATTACAAATAGGCACAAAGAACGTCCCAGTCAGTACTAGGGCAAGAACTGAGAGGGCCATCAAAACCAGACGATCCAGTCTGACTGTGCTTTTCTAGAGTCTTCTCTGATTATAAGGCTGTGAGACTGTACCTTTACATTCATACCTTCAGGTTGTACTGACTTCATCAGAAATTGCCTTCATCTCTTACTTCAGTTCCATTATCTTACCCCTCAGTAGCCCTGATATAATGTTGATCCTACTCTGTGGTTAAGGCTGGATCAACAAAAGCACTGCAATTTGGGAAAACCAACCAGCCAAACAACAAACACCACCACAAGTCAAGCAAACACTCCCTGAAGTAACTGCCATTACTGGTCATCAAAGTCAGTTCTACAAACAGCTGTGTGAACATCACTAAGGTGAGGCAATCCCCTGGGGAATCAAGGGCTGCCACTGAAGAGCGCTTTCAGGTGGCTCCTGACATACTACAACCTAGCTGCCACCCAACCATCAGTGTCTCTGGATCTTCATTTTCTATTACAGAAACAGAATACTACATAAAGAATATTCAGAGTAATTTCCACGACAATTCAAGGAAATCACTCATTCATAAGAAGGAGATTCTTAAAAGTTAGTTGCAAGTAACAGATTACAATCAATAATGGGTAGATACTGAAAATGTTAAGAACACCTTAAAGGATTAATGTACTTTTTGAGAATCTCTTTATATAGATATATTGGATATATACCCAAAATATTGGGTACTTATGCTACACAACATTGATTTTGAAGGGACCAGCATTTATAGTTTTTTTGGGGTGGGGGTTAGCAAAAATCTGACTCCAGTAATCACACAGCAAGTGATAAGAGAAGGTAATTCTCTGTGTAAAGTGAAATACTTAAGGAATGTGATTTACAGCAAAGTATTACTGAAACCATGCTCAAAAGCTGCAATTTCAGCTTTCCATCTCTCCCCATACAAGTACATGCTAAACTGAAGTTAAAAATAAAACCCAGTGAGCTGTTGTTTCTGTCCTTTTAAAATTTTCATACAGTTCTAAGAAATCATGGTCTTAAAATATGCTAAGAGATCACCTTGTGTTCTACACAGATCCAGCATTTCACAGTGAATGCTGGTAATACTTAGAGACTTTGGGAATAAAATAAATATTCTCTGCAAAACTACATCCAAGACTTCTAAAAAAAAAAAAAGAAAACCCATTTCTCTCTTGACAAGTTTCTGCCCAAGGTAAGGTGGTGCAAAGACACTCCTATTCCCATTCATGAAAGAAGGAAGCAATCAGAAGAAAAAACTCCTGTGTATTTCCCGGTACCAAAGGTTTTTTAAGAGTCACTGAGTCATGATTACAAGACAATTTAGCAACTCATGCAGTTTTTTTCTAGCTTCAAAGATAAGAATCACAGCTTATTACAGTAACAATGCTTTTTACAGTAACATTCAAGAGATCTTAAGTAACAAGAGTAATTAAGATACGGTTGCAACCTGAAGTATTTACTATAGGTAAGTTAATATTTTTCTTTTATTCACATTACCCAACACTAGCAAACTGACAGCCAGTGATCTCAAGATGGGTATCAGCAGTATTTCCTGGCATGTGCATAACTGGCACTCACATAACTTTGTCTCCAATAACAGCACCTGACTTTTCAGGTCTTTCATGGTCATGGTTTTATTACCATACTGTGGTACTGGAACCTAGGAACCATAAATTAACATCTAGCCCAGTAAAGTGAGAATATGGGCACAGACAAGAGTTTCTACAAGGTGAGCCCGAGTGTGAAGTTGGAGCATGCATCAGGAAGCTCACAGGTGTTAAGGAGCACACATTCTATTTGTGATATTCTGCTTCCTTATCCTTTAGATGGGATATCACAGTGGTACTGGAAAGTCAAAATAACTATGGATCCATTGAGCACAGCACTGTAATCCTGCATGAGCCATCTTTTGCTACAATGAATGGTCTTCACAGAAGTTACTGTTGTGCGTACAAAGGACACAAAGTTACATATTCAGACAAGTACACACGGGTATGAAGATGACCAAGTCTCCAGCATCTCTACATGCCTCTGTGTTTTGATACTGGGGCCTAGCTGCAGAAGTCAGAGAGGTTTCCTTCATTTGATTTTTTAAATCCTCCAGTGTGAATGGCTACCTCCAAACTAGTCCCCTGACTCTGTCACAGTCCATGGGAAGAAACAGGAATTTTAGAAGGCTTTTTTTTTTTTTTCTGACCAGAAGTAATTTCACAACAAGATGAATCATCTTGTGGTGCACAAGTTGGTGGACTAGATCACTGTTTTACTACAAAGGGACCACTTCTGGCTTGGATATCTCCATTTAGTCAGAGCAATCTTGCCTCCTGATATTTCTATTGTAAAGAACACAGATTCCAGAAGGATCTTGGGCATTGACTATAGAGAGGTCATTTTAATGGATTTTGAAACTGAAGAATATGGAATTGAAGAACACGGAATTGAAGATTGTTGTCTACTCTCTCTATAAATGAGACTTCCTCCATCCATTGAGAAGATACTCTTGCTGTGATTCCTGTTTACTACTGCCTCAGGTGGCAGCTCTTTGAAGTTGTGGTAGCTCATTCTCTGTGACTAACATGACACCAGGAGAACATTACTACAGTAGTTCTTAGATACTCCACACTTGCCTGACATGAAACCAAGAAGCACTGCTGCTCTTTAAGGAAAACCCACTCTGTTTCCTAGGCACGGCTACAGGAAGTTTTTAAGATAGGGCAGCTGTTGACCTCTCTTCCTCTGACTGCTCATTGTGAGAACAGACTTCTGCATGTCCTTCTTCCCTCTTCCCTCCCATTACTCTGCACATTACTAAGAATATTGTAGCAATTAGCAAAATTCCAATACTACTGTTTAATGAAGGAATCTCACAGCTCCTGTGACAGGACAAAAGGAAACTGACACAAACTGGAACATGCATAATTTTTTCTGAATGTAAGAAAAACTGTTGGGGTGGTTTAACATTGGAACATACTGCCAACAGTAGCTGTAGAGTCTCCTTCCCTGCAGTTTTCAAAAGCCATCTGGATATGCTCAGGGCTAACCTGCTCTTGTGCTTGAGCAAAAGGCTTTGGGTAAATGACCTCCAAGAGTGTCTTCTCACATCACTCATTCTCTGTTTTTTTGTGTCTCTGCTACTAGAGTGAACACAAACCTGCCTAGGTATGCACACATCGAGTTTTTAAGAACCAAGTATTCAAATTAGACCAACTACTGCTACTTCAGTTAAAGAGAGACTGAAGTCTAGCCCTAAAAAAACTAAGAGGCATCTGGTTGCAAACGCTATCAGCGTATTAGACTGGCATAAATTCTAAATATCTCTGAGACCACAGTAAAACGCAAAAAAAAAAAAAAACCCAAAAAAACCCCACCCAAACAAACCCAAGAGATTGGCATAAAGATACAGTAGTTACAAAACTTACCAAAGACTTAGGCAGCTGTATATTGTTTTTCCTTAGTTTCTTGCAGCCACAATATACTGTTGGTATTACAGTCACGATCCCAATAACAACACAGAGAATGAGGATACCATGTGTACCTAAGAAGTTAAAGCAAAATCTACTAGGAATTTTGGAAAAACAAGCCACTGCTGTATCATTTAGAATAATTCCAGAAATTATAATAGCTCAGAATGCTTAGCTGTAATGTGTGAATTTGTCAATTTATTACCTTTTCTCACTCAGGAAAACTTAATCCATAACACTTTTATGGAGTAAATAAAAATTAGAATGACAGCAGTTCTTCAATTTATATAAACATAATCACTTTTTATAGAACTAAAGGAATTTTGCAACTAATTTTTTGTTCCTTAGAGATGATAGATAGGGATGATGAGATTTGTACACTTTCTGTGTGACAGCATATTAACTGACATACATAACTACACAGAGTTTATGTACAATAAAAGTAAAATAGGAAATATTCCAAAACACAGAACTGTTAACAATTACAAGTAGGACTCCACTAGTCTGACTCTCCTTAATGCCCTCCTTCATCCAGCTGCTCCTGTACATTCAAGAAAACTGCTTCTATCAATTTTATCTCTTTTCTTAAATTACAGGCCATGATGAAGTATAACCACAATGTTTGTAAGAGGCTCACAGATAGAAATTTGTGTCACTATCTGCCTTCTGTTCTAATTAAAAAAAAAAAGACTAATATCTAAATTTAATGACCTTCAGTTTCTAGTTACTTCCAGTTAAAAGTCTATACACATTATCCTCAGTGATGAGACTGAGCAAAAACCCAGTTGCTAGAAGAGACAATGCCTACAAAAACCACATGGCTCAGTGAATGAACCATTTGTGGTTTTTTAATTACACCAGTGTTCATGTGCAATAGAAATAGGTTTTGTGATACCAGTAACACAGGAAAAACACTCCCCAAAAAATTCAGGGTCACTGAAAATACTACATGATTTGTAAAGGTCAGAACTATCAAAGCACATTTGGAAAAGAATGACTAAGCTTTCCCTATTTTCTCCATTCTCCCAAAGGCATACCAAGCATCAAATACTTGCTAGATCAGATCTGTCTTCAGATTCAGTGTGTTCTTAATATAGCATTAGAATCCTCTTACTCAATGTCTGCTTGAGAGGAACAGGAATGCAACTTTCCTCTGATGGAGTGCCAACCATCAGATCATCAAACAATGCTTTTGCTGAAACACAGTAAATGGAACCTTCAGTAGGAACTGGGATTTTGAGGCTACACTTATGCATTGTACAGCTGTCCCCGTAGAACTCTTCAGTCTGAAAAAAAATGGAAGACATATCATTTGACTCACTAGAACAATGTTACAGTACCTTCCATCACTTCCAAAAATGTTAAAACACTATTAGATGTGTTTCCTACATCACACATATGCCTTGCAAAAGCTGTGTGACCATCAGCTTACTGGCTACCTTAAGATGTTGTATTTGATCAGAGCATGGAATTTTCCAGCTAAAATTTCTGTTGTTCATAGTAGAGACTCACATTTATAAAACCTTTACCTGGGTGCATATGAAAACCTAAGTGTAAGTAAACAAAGCTGTTGCAATTTTCCTTGCCCGAACCCTCCAAGATTGCTAAATAAACTAGTATAAATGCCTTGAAAGGTAATTTTCTTAAATGAAATCTCTCTTTAGACAAAGTGAGAGGGGCACAAGTTAAATTACCAGTGTTTCAGCACACACACAGAAACAGCAGCATGTGATCAAGTAACACTTACCTGGTACAGCTGATGCAATAATCTAATTTTTGTTGTAAGCATTCATTTGGACAACTAAAATACAGACCATTAACTGACATATCTCACTGTAATGTGCTCAGCATTCTAGGTGTTCAACTGTTTTCTTGGTATCTGTTAGCTCCATGTGCCACAGGCCTAAATCCCTTGTATAGGCATCTAAGGTAAACAAGCAATTTTAACTTTATTTGTAGAACCTACCTCATTTTCACTATCCCGAACAGTCACCAAGTACTCAAGCTTTGAATAAATGTCTTCAATACAAGAAAGAGGGAATACAAAATGGTAAATATCAACCATGATTTTATCACCATGTCTTGAGAAATTCAGTTTTGGCGGTCCTATTTTTCCTGCAACACATTACACCATTGCTGTTAGGCCAAAGCTTTTAACATAAAACATGGTATTTATAGTTAGCTTTCCAAAATTCATCAAGAGATTTGAGAAAAATTACATATTTATTTCCATGCTGTTAATACAGCATAGCTGTGATAAGACCTCTGCGTTGCTTAGAAGTAATGTTGACATTTGGGTACATTAACTAATTAGTTTCTAAAATGGAAACAGACTGTTATGAAGAAGTTCACTGTTAAGCAATTTAACTTTCCTACACACATAAGGTCATAAAAATTCAGCTGACAACAGAAAAAACTAACAATTAAACATATACATGAACAAGAACCAAACACAAGATCCTGTTGACTAGAACCCACCTTAAATCACCTCAGTTAAAAACAACACTGCACTGAAACAAAGGCTATATGAAAAGCTAACCAAATCTCACCATGAGCACCATTTGGAAATGTTGGATTTCCCATGGCAATGGCCTATGTGAATTTTTCGTGCTTAATGGTCTGACTGAATGAGTTTCTTGTTCAATAGGAAAAGGATTCTGTTTCTCTTCTCCATACATGGCTACTAATTTTCTGGAAACTGTCACACTGAGCATTACTACCATGACTTGTATCCCTTTGCAAAACTCTAGAAACCAGCCACTATTTCAAGTCATAGGACTGTTGAGTGGGAATGGAATCACAGCAGAAAGCAAAGAGGGACTCCAGTCCTTCAGCTCCAGCAATGCAGAAATCCAGCTCTAGCTAAATCAGTCTAAGTCAGAACCTCATGGGCCAGGTTCTCCCTGAAAGATGTACATTGGGAGTGGAGCAAGCATGGTAAGAAGTCTCTCAGTATTTCCTGACTGTTGCATTTCCTTTGCACTGCCCATGCAATGCCAGGGCCTGCCACACTGGACTCTAGACACAAAATTTACTTTTACAATCCTGATGCTGAAGACTGATTTCTTCCAAAGCGGCCCAAAGGATTTACATGAAGAACGAGTAACTTAATTCTCCAGTTACAGCTTCTAGGTGGTACCTAGATACCTGAAGCTATCGATACATGGCATTCCAGTGTCAACCAAGGCATTGCTACTTCAGTGATGCCTAAAGGTCCATGTTGCCTGGTGACAGTTTCCTACCCTAAACTGCTGTCTGGAATATGGGAAGGATTCAGAACTGCACCATTAACATGACCTTCTTGCCTTTAGACATTTTGAAACAAATACCCAGACACCACAGAGTCAGAGCTAACATGCACCATGAAGTTCCTACTAAGCAATCTATCATAATTCATGATAGATTCATTTCATCCTGGACTCCTGGCTTTAAGATATTCCCAAATGCAATGCAGTAACAGAGCAAAAGAAATAATTACACGGTTTAGTTTAGATACAACTTACCATGTCTTTGCAAAATAAACTCTTTTGCCTCAACATATTCAGACTGTTGTGACCCAACAACAGCTTTAACTCGAAACCAATGAGATAAATAAGGGTCACATATTTCCTCTGAGAGATCACAAAAATGAGCTGAAGTGTTTACACAGGTTGAGACGTTCTTATAGGAACCTAAACTGTAAAACAGAGCAAGTAATAGTTAATACAATTTCAGCTGCACAATTCTGTACAATACACTGCCTGTAACAAAAAAAAAAAACCTTCATCTTATGTGACTTGACCATATAGAAATAAAAGAATTTACCGTAGACTGACTGCTTTCATACGGCTTCTAGAGAGTATCAGGTAAAGGAAATAACAAAACAGTAAGAACTTACTTGTAAGGCTTGATTTCCACAGTAAAATGAGGAGTTTCAGACACAGGTGGGTACTGCCAATGCAAAACTGTTTTGAAATTTTCAGATGTTACTACAATCTCTGTTGGTGAAGGCACTAGAATGAAGAGAACAATTGCACTTTGATAAACAGACTTTTGCAAACACAAGAACAGCCAAATGTGCTTCTAAATTATTTGGAAAAGGCAACATGCCAGACATAAAAATCACAAATACTTCCCCCAAATGAATTACTCTGTCATCTTTCCTGTAGAGACAGCTTTTGTCCTCTTTGCAACAACAACACATAACCCATGCCCACTGAAAGCAAGTCCATCAGACAGTCTGTATCAGACGCATAAGCAGTGATGATTACACCCCTGTGTTGGTCTTTTACAGATATAACAGCAAGACAGTTTGTAAGACTTTACTCAAGTTAGAGGAGATTAGCCCAGCTCCTGTAGATTTCCCTTGCTGTTCAGAAACTGAACTGGAGTGGAGAGGCTGGGAGATTGTACCAGAGCTGGAGTATCAAGGCCAAAATACAACAGGCCTGCTACGGTAAGCCTGGATTCCCCATGAATTTCTAACAGAGATACTTTTACCACTCCAGCAGTATTCTCAGTAAGCTATGATAACCAAAATAAATTACAAACATTTGTAAGGAATTTGAACACTGAAGCTATAATGTAGTTTCATTTGAAGGAACACATCTGAAGTACACTCAGCAAACAACATCGGGGTAATGTAGTAAAGCAATCAAAAACTAAGAAGCAATACTTCCACGTGCAGCAAGTATCTGTTTCGGGCAGCAACCACAATAGGGATATCATGGGAGTGGCTGCAGGGGAGGATCCTGTAACTGTTGAAGGCTGTCACCTGACACTCAGGAAGAGAAGAGAAATGAAGGTCACTCAACCTAATTTAACTGTTACAACTCACCTTCTCAATATCTGGTTTGGCACTCTTAGTATTCTCAATGTGGCTTTTACAAAATGTTGAGGGAACTCATATTTGACCTGCTCTACACTGCTTCTTGTTCACAGAACACACTCTGTGATATATTATGGGAAAGTAAATAATTTTCACATCCTGAGAACAAGACCACAAATATAACACATTACTGAAAGTAATACGCAGAGGCTGAGATATGCTATTGACCACAAAGGTTTGACAGATGTAATATAGATAACTCTATAGAGTTATAAACAGTTCTGTGGTTTGTTTTAATACATACAAGAGTGGTATTTAAGCAATTGGAAGAAAAAAGAACATAATCATCAAATTCACAACCACAAGAAAAAAAAAGGTAACAAATTGACAGAAGAGGTGTCAAGGACAGATGGGCCAAAGCACATTAATGTAACTTCAAATATGCAGTTTTAAGCCACAGTGTAGCTAGCCTTACAAAATTTTAACTTCTGTATACTACTATACAAAAGAAACTGCTTAACAAAAGGGATTGTCCCCAGAGCACTGAAGGAGGTAGCAAAGGTACAGTAGGACCCCTATATCATCTGCCCAAGGCTTGAGGAGGTCCCTGCTGACTAGAAGCCAGCCACTATCCCAACTTCAAAAAGGGCATGAGGACAGACCCAGGACACAAGACCTGCTAGCGTAACCTCAGCACCTGGAAAAACAACAGAGAAGACTGTGCCAGGTACTCCCATTGAAAGAATAATAAAATCACCAGGAACAGTCAACAAGGGTTCACAAAGTGAAAGTCCTGTTTAACTGTTTTATTACCTGCCTAGTGGGTGAAGGGAAGGCAGTGGATGTACTTTTTCTGGATTTTAGTACAGCTTTTTATGCTGTCTCTCAAGGTGTTCTTCCAAATATGCAGGTCACAGCACACTGAGTGAAGAACTAGCTGAAGGGTAGCGCTCCAAGGGCTGCTCTGAATGGGGCTGCACTGAGCTGGGGACCAGCAGAGTTCCCTGGAGCCCAGTTCTAGGGCCTGTTCTGTTCAGTATTTTCACCACTGATCTGGATGCAGGAGTCGAATGCACCTTGGGCAAATTTGCTAATGATACTGAAGTGGGAGGTGCTGTCTATCCTCTTTAAGGCATGCAAGGCCTTGCAGAGGGAACTAAACAAATGATCTTTGTTGTCTAGCTCACAGCTCCTTTACTCAGGCTGCTTATCTGATTTCTAATGATTTCTTCTCCAGACAGTCCAGAGACAGTTCTGGAGGACACCACAGTCCCATTTCACTCCAGCATCAAGAGTGCAGACCACAGAGGACACTGAAGATTTTCAAAGTGCTAGTGTCTAATCCTTATAGATGCCATTTCTGCATATCGCCAGTTAAAAGACCATAAGACTTTATGTGAACACTGTTTAACTTAACCCATGATGAAGCTTTAATTTTTCTAAAGATGTTACACCACGTTCTATGTTATTCTGCAGCCACAAGTGGAAGATGATGAGGATGAGCAGTTAGCGCCACAAAGGTAACTGGTAAACACAAAACTCCTTTTAATTTATAATAAACATAAATGCAGCAACACTCAAAGTGCAAATTCAAACAGTGAGCAAGTATGGAAAGAGAGAAGAAAACCGATCAGCAATTAATGTTGTAATGCACGATGCAGAAAATTCAAGTTCTTGTTTGCCTCCAGTTCAAAGTGATTCCCCATCTGCAGTTCACCTTGCCTTGTAAGACAGCAATACTGGCTGCTGAGAAGCCAACAGAGAACAGCAAGATCAGTTTTTTCACAGATATTTAAATGTGTATGTGCATTGTAGAACAACATAAAAGGAACTTCAGGAAACAGCTCTACATCCACAGAATAAAGGAACTGTCCTGAGATGACTTTATGATGCTGAACTGTATCCCCATTCATCAGTTTAGCCCAGAAATAAGTTTTGCATCTTTAAAACTGGATCTGAGAGTGAAGGGGAGAGAAGGAGAAGTACTGGAATGTCTGAGGCGGTTGTATTCAAAACACATAAGAGAGAAGAGCTTCATCTTTCCTTCTCAGGGACTGTGTTGTCTGCAGCAGGAACAGAGGGAGAGAACTCTCCTTTGCTTTTTAGTTTTTAGCTAGCTGAGGGAGTGAAGTTCCCCGGGCTGTGTTTTTTTCTTTTTATTGGAACTGATTGGCCCTGCCCTGGACTGAAAACCCAGAAGAGCCCTGGGAGCTCACACCTGTGTCCCACCCGGGCCTGGCCCGGGACACGGCATTTCCCAGCACCAGAGGGACTGATAAGAGACTGAGTGATCCCAGCTGCAACCCACAAGAGGAACTTTCTGAATTTGTCATCTCTTCAGAGTGGTGAGAAGTTCTGTTGTTTAATATAATTCATTTTTTTATGCTTGTGAATACTTTGCTTGTTAAAAAACCAGTTTTCTCCACTTTTCTCCAAGAAAATCTTCTGAACCAGTAGGGGGAGGGGCAGCTTGAATCTGCTTTATAGAGGGATCACTTTGGAAGTTTCCTCCCAAGTTTGCCCTAAACCAGGAGGCAAAGGCAGGCCAATCAGATACACCTTCTTTAAGCATGCCAGAAGAAATTAAACATACCTGTATTTCAAAGACAAAGAACTGGAATTTTGGAAGGCAAATATAGTACTAAGAGAGGGGTAAAAGTAAAGATAAGCATGACCACAGGGTGACCTGAAATTTAGCATTAAATGGAGAACAAATGTGGGAATATAGCTGCACAGTTTATCTCAGCAAATTCATACCTGCATCAGTTTATAACCTGGACAGAAATGTACTTATTTGTCCCCATACAAACAACCCAAACTATTGCTGCCGTACTGATGGCAAAGATCTTATCAGGTGTGACTACTGTGGAACATGAATGTGGATATACATAATCAAACAGCTTCTCAATGTACAATTATCTTAACTAATGTATTTAAGATTTAGTAGACATTTACATCTCAGCAAACAGGAAGGAAATTACATGTAGGAGGAAATTAAAAGCTGAACTCCACTGAAAGACTTGATTTACTGCAAGTATCTGCTGCTGCTTGATTTCAGGCTGCTAAGAAATAAGGGGGATTTGGGTTGGTTTGGAGGGGCTTTTTCAGAGTAACATAAACAAGTGTACCTAGCTGCATCTTCTCAGACTAAGATAGATGGATGTTAGAACTAATCCACTACTTGCATACAGTATACAGTTCTGCTTCAAAAGTGTACATTACCAAAGCAGAAAATGCTTGTTTTAACCTGCAAGACAAATGTAATTTGTGAAGAACAAGTCTAACTTGTTCTATACATTCACTTCCCCAAGTCAAAAACAACCACTGCACATCTCTCACAAATTTCAGCAGGGTCAGACATATGTAAACCATATAGACATAAAGAAAGATTTCTTTACCAGCTTGAAACCTTGATATTCTTCTATGTTGACTACATGAGTGTTCCTGAACATACTACCTATGGAAAGTACTTATGAAACAAAAGTTTGAAGGACTTAATATTTTGTATATATGTATATGTCCTACCTATTCACTGAGCTTTGGCAGTGCATTGCCTAGAGGAAAAATTAATTCAATGAACTGGACATTTCCGAGATGTAAAAATGAGACAAGCTGATACTCATCTCTTGTGCAAGACTAACGTTCCTTCCCTCATTCTGGCATTACTGTATACACACAGGGATTTGTCACCACTGCCTACGCAAGTGGAATTCAGCTGAAGTGCAATAATGCATGTAAGAGAACAGGGCCTGATGAAGCCACAATGCAGAGTTCAGGGCACAGCTATTTGAGACCACAGCGGTCCTAAAAGGCATAGAAGTTAATTCAAGTCACATGTAACTCTTAAACATCGTTTAGGCACTGAAATGCAGACTGAAAGCCCAAACTGAAAGCTTGAAAAGACAAACCCTGAAAAAATATCAAGTAAAAAAGTATTTTGGAAGTTTGTTCCTTTTCTGGATTTCCATTAAGAACAAACAAATCCTTATAATCCCCAAGTCACACATTGTAGGAAAACACTTATAAGCCACTTCAATAGGCCAAGAGGGACAACAGTTTGAACTTTACTGTAATATCATGGTTAACTCATCATTTAAACACAGACAGCTGCAGTAGTAATCAGCCAGGTCCCTTCTGGGCCCCTGACTGGAGAAATGTGCCTTCCTTGTGCCAGCCCTATGCTCTACCTACAGCTGCTCCAGCTCATAGATTCACAGAATATTCTGAGTTAGAAGGAATCCACAAGAATCCAAGTCTTATGTAAATGGCCCGTATGAGGACCGGAGCTCACATGCTCACTTAACTGCACCCAGAAAGGGCAGCAGCTCTGATGACTTCACAAATGTAAGAAAGTCACTCTCCTCAGCTTTGATTACCCATGAAATTGAAAACAAGGGAAAAAATACCAAATAAATTAACACTACCTTTGAATGCGTCTGTATTATTCTGCAGCCATATGCATTTTAAAAAAAAACCCCAAACAGAAAAAAAAACGTGGCAAAAGTCAACCAATACTCTGAAAGATGGATTCAGAAGGCAGCAAGTAAATGCTATGGATGAAAAATAACACATAAAAAATTTAGTCTATCTCTGAAGGCTGGATTTCCTTAATTATTTTTTGTGTGCCCAACTTGGGATTCAAAGGGTTTGAGATAATGACAGACTTTACCAGGATGTACCAGACGAATGAGCAGGCTTCTGTGCTTGCCCTGAGGCTCACTTTCCTGACTGTATATTCAAATCCAGCTTGTTGCTTTCACTGCTTGCTGTACTGCTTATCACCTCACAGGAGTATGCCTGGGAACATTCTGGTAACAGCCATGGAAACACGAATGGGCTGGCAAATGGCCAGGGTACTGCTGCTTTCTGTGCTGTGTCACACTCTGGACATAAAGTGGGGGGAAGAAGGAGGAAGTGTGGGACATTTGGAGTGATGGTGTTTATCTTCCCAAGTAACCCTTGCTGGGGCCCTGCTCTCCTGGAGATGGCTGAACACCTGCCTGCCCACGGGAAGCAGTCTGCATATGTGCACGGCTTTTGCTATCCCTATTAAACTGTCTTTATCTCAGTCCATGAGTTCCCCAGCTTTTACCCTTCTGATTCTCTCCCCACTCCTGCTAGTAATGGAGTAAACAAGAAGCTGTCTGGGGTTTGGTTAAACCATGACAAAATGGTCCTCCTAATCATTTATATCCTCACTTCATTCTGTTCTAAATCAAAAGAAATTGGCCTGCACTAAAAGCAGAGTTCAGCCATCTGGGGACTAGAGGAGAGTCAGGAGCGCTGCCCAGCAACACAGGACCGAAACTGTGCAGGAAGAGGTCACTGCTCACCACAGGCTGCAGGAGCATGAAGCACGAGCCTTGGAGAGAAATGGGAAATGTCTGTCAGAGCAGTGGTTCTGCCTTCTGCCACGTTCCACTTCAAGGAAGCACACCTGGGTGACCCCCTCTCTGTGCAATTCTGGCAGGCCAGGCACTAAACAGTTCCTGCTCCTATCAGGCTGCTGGAAAGGAGCTGCCTGTTGGCTGTGCTAGCTTGGGAGCTTGGCAGACCGACAAACATCAAGGAGCAAGGTAATGAAGAAATTTTGTACCTGCTACCTGACTGGCTTTCTTTTAAGTGGCAGCAGCCACTTAAAAGCCACATACGCTGGTAGTGCATGTGAAAAGACTTGCCTGTGCTTGCCTTTGCCCATTTTCATTTATCCCTCCAGAAGAAACCCAGGACATGCATTTCTCTTTTAATGCCACTCTCATACCTGGATGGTACTTCTTGAAAAAATTTACTGCGAACAAGCTTAAACTAATGGATGTAACAGCAACTTATGCAGAAGGTTCTACCAAAAGTTCTCAAAAGACCTCAAATTCACAAATGTATTAGTTTACAAATGATATGAGTACCATGACTGGTGACAAATGTAAAGCTATAGATTTTTACAATAGTTACTCAAACAAACTTAAATGATTTCCCAAGTATAATGAATAAACACTATACAAAGTATACAGAGAATTTTTACAGCTTCTATTTACAGCAGAAGTTTATCTTCTAAGGGCTCAGAGGTTTGACATTGTTCTATGGAGTTTTTAGAATCATTGATTATGATAAAAATGTCCATAAGGTTGTAAGCTGTACTAGGAGGAGGTAGACTGAGATCACCATCTTAAGAAAAATCATAGCAAGTTACACAATATGGACACTTTAAAAACCAGATGTAGTAATACAAGCTAAATATTGTTTTATGTATTTTATGAGTGTTCATCCCTTTTGTTATAGATGAGAAGTGTTGTAATAGATGATATCTAAATACAGCACTTTGTACTATCTTTGTTTTTCTTTGCAGCTTGACAGTGAATTGCTACGAATGTCCTTAATCTGAACCATAAACAACAACTCAAGACTGCCACGATTATCACATAAAATAGGAAGTCAGCTGCCTAAATGAAGTACACACGTCCTTGGGAATGTGGCTTACAATGTGCAGTAAGCACCTGAACTGCTACCACAATCTCTAAATCTTCCTCACCTTAAACACACACTTTGTCTTCCACGATACTAGAACACAGACTAACAGTTCCCATCAACCAAGTGCTCAGCTCCACTGAGGAGTTAGAGGCCTATCAATGCAGGCACATTAGGCAGCCAGATGAAGGAAATGCAAGAGATGTTGCAACTGCTGCTGGGTTGTCTGGCTTCATTCCCTTTCTACGGAAAACAGTGTCCTGCAACAGAGGATGACCGAACATTTCCTCATTACACACTCAGCTTTGATACATGTATTATACTACTGGCACATTGAAAACCCTCTAAGACATAAGGGAAAAAAAAAATCCTATAACTGATGCCATGGAAATTCTGGGCTCCTCAGTACAAGAGAGACACGGAGTTCATGGAGCAGGTCCAACAGAGAGCGAGAAAACTGATCAGGGAATTGGAACACCTCCATTATGAGGAAAGGCTGAGGGAGCTGGGCCTGTTCAGTCTCAAGAGGAGATGACTGACAGGGGACCTCACCAGTATCTACAAGTAACTGAAAGAGGAGTGCCAAGAAGACAGTTTCTGACTGGTGCCAAGCAACAGAACAAGAGGCAATGGGCAAAAATTAACACACAGAAAGTTCCACCTGAATACAAGGAAGAACTTCTTTACTATGTGAGTGATTAAGTACTGGAATAGATTGCCCACAGAGGCTGTGGAGTCTCCCTCACTGGAAATAATCAAGAACTATATGGACGCAAACCTGCACCATGCGCTCTAGGATGACTGTGATTGAGCAGGAAGGCTGGACAAGATGACCCACTGTGGTCACTTCCAACCTGACCCATTCTGTATGTGACAGCATCATAAACCTGCTTCAGACTTCTCCTTCTACTTTAATTTCTCCCCTGTAGGTCAGCATATCTACTTGCATCAATATTATAATGAAGTAGTAACACCACTAATATAATGACTAATATTAGCCATTACATATAAAACCACAAATTTTATTCAACTAATATACAGAAATGTTAATTAACATTCCCTTTATGATATTTTTGTTCACCAAAAAATAAGTTTTTACTTATAGTGGCTGTGACCAAGCTGAATGCAAGTCACCAAGAAAATACTGCTGGAGTTTTCCAAACCTAACACAAAAATACATTCTGCTCCTTTGAGCTGAGGGTTTGCTGCACTCACATGCAAAAAAAGTGAGCTTTCTGCTTCTAGGCAGCTTGCTACATTATCTACACCACAGCACTACTATTTATGCTCACTAAGATAACTGCTGTGCTGAACTACGCTGGATTAAAGCAGGTTTGTCTGACAAATGATTTACTGGTATTGTGCTTTTTACCCTAAAAATGCTTAATACAACGTGGAAGTGGCATATTTTACTAGCAATTAAAGTACGCCCTTAAAAAAGACTAAGTCAGAGCGAACAAGACAATATTTAACATATCAAGCCACCTTAGTGATCCAATGAGGAAAAAACCACAGTTTCCCTGCAAGGTTTGCCAGTTACAATCAGACACCAAGTCAAACGAACTGGATATTCAAAATGCAAACTATTAAGAGACAAGAACGCAGACAGATTGCCATTTTTAGCACTGCTAGTCTATATCAGACAAAGCTAAGCAGACTTCCAAAGCACGGTATGGCGCATGCTCCGGGGCAATCAAGTTGGGTCACCAGCTGGGCCTGGATCTGAATTCCAAGACACTTCCATTGGCAGAATCCAAGGACCTGGGGCAGAAATCTCGATAAAAAAAAATAAATGCCTGTTCCCATTTGATTAGACAGCAATCTGTTTTTAATGAACTTTTCCAGTTTAAAATGAAACTAGTAAGCCTGACTATTTCTTTCGCAATTTACTTGCCAAAACGCCGTGCAAACAGAGACACAACGCTGTTCTCCGCTGGCAAGCCACCCCTCCTCCCCAGCAGCGCTTGGTCAAAATGATGGCGTGTTCCAGGCCGTGATCCCGATACGTTCCTTACACTCCCAGTCCTGTGCTCCCCATTCAGGCACCGAAATTCCCAGTTTCTCTACTTTTTTGGACATATTAAGTAATAAAGCACAGCGGAGCATGCCTGTCCCACGCACACCCTGCTCTTGCTGTGCGTGCCAAAATGTGCGAACACCCGAAAGGAAGGCGGATGTCACCAGCGCGCCGCCCGTGCGCCGGGACACGGCCTCCGAGAGCTCGGCCAGGACAGCACGGCACAGCCGAGGGGAGCGGGGCCCCTGCGCCCACGGAGGGCAGCGGCAGTACCGTGGCGCCGGCGGCCTCACCGGCGCCGCTCGCTCACGGAGGATTCCGGGGCAGGGCAGGGCGCGGCAGGTACCGGTGCCGGTGCCGCCGCCCCTCAGGTAACCCGGCCTGCCCGCGCAGCCCCATCCCCCCGTTACCTGCGGGCGGCTGCTCCCCCTGGGAAGCCGCTGCGAGAGCCAGCAGGGAGAGCGGCAGCCACATGGCGCCCAGCGGGGATCGAGCGACGGCAGCCCCCGCACGCCTGCACCCCGCCCTGCCCCGCTGCAGCGCCTGCGCCCGACGGGAAGGGGCGGGATGGCCGGCAGTGATAGTGCGGGGGCGGGCGGGGGCGGAGAGGTCACAGTCGGGCAGCGCCCGAGGGGCGCCTGGGGGGCGCCGGAGGAAGGGGAGGAGGGTGGAACCGCGTCTTGGCGATGGTCCCCGCTGTGAGGAGGGTATTGTACTCTGCGATGCCCGCTCTGGCTTTGTTAATGCTGTGTTTTAAGTTCTGGTGCTGGGCCATATCTGTCTGCCCCAGACGCTTGGAAAGCGCCGTCCAGCTCGTCATGTTGTGACTTATGCTCTCTCCCCATTTCTTAAAAAACACGAAGTGTTTACCCTGTGGAGTGTTTCAGAAACAGCACACTGAACTCATACACGTAGAAAAATCCTAACTTACACTGAGGCTTTATTCTTTCTTGGAAATAACCTAAATGTATATGCACTTCAAGAAACTGAAGCTTGCTGAGCAGGATGGAGACTGCAGTTTTTTGCCACTTTACTGTTCCCGTGTCTCCCATCCAGCGTCCCAGTGCCAGCTAATTCTGCACATTAACCTGTTAAAGTCAAGGCCATCCTGGGCCAGATAAGTAGAAGGACACAAAAATCTTCTTCTGCTACTTGCCCCTGCAGCTGTGATGAGGATGATATTTAAGCTCTTGTCAGTGATTTTTTTAAATAATGCCTTTTCCAGTGAGATAGGAGAATTAAAAACTAGAAATTAAAATTAAAAAATAAGAGCAAAAGGGAAAAACGAGGGGAGGGCCGACAAGGCCACCTGGAATGCCTAACAATTCACTGTCCTTGTGTCCTTGCAAATAACAGGATGCTATAAGGTAAGAAGGAAGCTGAATGCCAAAAACGGGATAAAAGAAACAAAAGCCCTTACAGATTCTGTTGCGACAAGGAAATTCTCCGGAACCCTGAATCAGTGAAAAACCAGTATCAACCACTATTGGGTCTGGAAAGGGGCGAAAAGACTATGGAGCATGCACAAAAGGAAAAAGTGAAAAGTTCATCCCCGAGGAAGACGCCTTTACTTCATCCTATAAGACCACCAGCAACCACCAGAAGACCCTCAGCTCCACCAGAGAGGCGTGGAGCTAATTTTAATATGAAGCCAGGATAGGTGGGGTTAGGAAATGAACATGTATTTGGTGTAGTGTGTAATCCTAGTCTGTAGAGAATAAATAGGAAACTCAAACTGCTGGAGGCATGCGTGGTTTTGGAGGATGTATCCCCCGTGCATCCAGTACTGAATAAATACACATCTACTTTACAACTTCTCTTTGTGGTTCTTACGCTTTTAGTTGTAAAGTCTTCTACAAATCACCAGACCTGAAGTGGAGGCACCTTGATGGATCCTTGACATCCACACATCTTCTCCTTTCAAGGAGACGGGAAGGAGGAAACGGAGCTACTTGCCAGAGCCACTATGCATCCCCTTTCCCATACCTCTCTTTGTAAAAGTTCAGCTGCTCCGTCTCCTTTATTTCCTGTCCCAAGCACTAGTTCACTCCCTAGGGAAAGGGAGTGGAGAAATTGATTTTCTTGCCATCTGCTTTCCACACTGGCAAAACTCAGAAGAGGGGAGGAATGAGTAGCAAGGAGGGAGGCGGTCAAAAGCTAGCAATGGATGTTGAAGAAGCCACCTACTGTTATGACCTCAGGAATCATGGTGTTCCCAGAAGTGATGAGGTGGTGCTGTGGGGTGTAGGATGAGTGTGGGGTAGAGCGCCAACATCTCCTCCCAGATGTGCTAAGGTTGAAGAAAATGGATTGTGAAACTGCATTGACTGTGTAGCAAAGCACCCTCACAGACTTACCTTTGTGCTTAATGCAGTGCAATAGCAAGCTTTTTACAACAAACGAGCACTTAACTGCCTTGACTGAAGTATTGAGCACTCCCTGGCATGTGAATTTTAACTTCCTGAGTGGTGACATACTTGCATGCTATTTCCTAACACATAATGCATTTTTTGGCACAAAATGACGAGACAAGAAAAAATGGCCTCATGTGGCCTCAAGTTTAGATCAGATATTAGGAAACATTTCTAGATCAATGCAGCTGCCATACATTAGAACATGGTTTCCCAGGGAAGTGGCTGAGTCACTATCCCCAGATAAAAGAAGTGCATAGGTTACACTTAGAGACGGGGTTTAGTCATGGACTTGGCAATGTTTCAATAACAGTTGAATCTGGTGATCGTAACAGTTTTTTCCAACCTACATGATTCTGTGATTGAAATTATGTTTTATGCAAAATTAAGTAAGAACAAGGCATCACCAGCCCTGGATAGAGTTTAGGTGTTCTGACAGTTGTATCAAAAGCTGACAGTGCACCTAAGGTGGCTGTCACATAAACAGAGCTTGATAAGATTGTGGGTGTTATATGACAATACTTCAGAGATTTGAAAAAACATGAAAGGGGAAATCAATGAATAAAAATTAAGTCACCTCTATATAGAGAAAGTAAATATAGTTCCTCGTATGAGAGCTGTTCCGGGCATACACGCTGCCTGTGCCACCAGAACCCTGTACAGAGCTCCTGGCAGGGCATGTTCTCACTGTGTAATCAATGTAGTCTATCACCACCAAAACATTGCCAACTTGCTGAAATTTATCCTTGTCTTGAAGGATACATTGGGAAATAAATAAATTGGCTAATATGTAAATTGTCATGTAACTTCCTCCTTTGCTCTTCACGCTCTCAGCCCAAGTGCTGGTCATGTGCCTTTTTGTCAGAAAAGGTCCTGACAATATAAACAACTTCCCTCTTCATTGAACAAATTTCCACAGCCTTTTGCTTGCTAGTTTGTTTGCTTGTTTTCTTAGCTATCACTTATTTGTGTCACATGTGCCTTCATGTGCATGTACAGTAGTGCTCCATGTGGTTTTGCCGTCCTTGAAGAAGTAGATACACCTACTAGACAGAAAATAGATTTTCACCTAAGTGTACCTAGACTGAAATGCCTGCTGCTTTGATTCAATGCCACAGTCATTGACCCACATTTTCTTTAAATGTTATCATAAAGAGAAATCACAGAGACAGAGAAGTTATGTCTAACCAGAAGTTCCCCCAGTGATTAAAAGCACTAGCTGTGCTCATCTTCCAAAGGTAAAAGCAATCATACACAGCTCCCAAAGAAATAGTTAAAAAGTGCTCATTTGTGATCATTTTGCTTCGATACATCCCATTAATCTTTCAGGAAGTTTAGCAATATTCTTATACAGACTTACAGTAAAAATATACATTTGGTCTTCCAGGAGTGTCATTCTTAACTCTCCAGCAGTCATTTCAAATGTATGCCCATTTTTATTTTCCTTGGCTATCCATTCTTTCTAAATTCATAGTTCCAGGAAACAGAGAACTCAATTGGAGCCTCCTTTATTAAAATTTTAAAGTATTTTAAGAAATATTTTCCAGTCAGACAAATGAATGCAATGTATACTCTGTTGCCGCCCTTGTTTTTGTTCTGTCCCATTTGTTACGGTTTAGTCCCGCCTCCCCTATAGTTTTCTCCATGTTGGTTTCTCCCACCCAAAGCTCCTCCCCGAGTTGCAGCCTCCCTGTTGTCAGTTACCCCGACCTCTCCCTTTGTTCCAGACCCTTCCCTGTCACTCCCCATATGGGCCAATCCCTGAAGTGTCCACCCCTTTCGAAATCCCCTAAACCTCGATGTCTCATTGGCCCATTTGACCCCTGTCTCTCCTCCCCCTGTTACCATTGGCCAGTTGCCAATTGTGTAATCCTTTCCCTCCACCCTCTCTCCTCCCTGTCGGCCTCCCCATTGGTTCTTCAATTTTACCCACCCCCTGTTCAACCCCCATACTTAAATTCCTGTACCCCTTTGTTCTCTGCCTTTTCACCTTGGATTTCTCTGGAATAAATGTGTTCAGTTTGTGTCCTGGCGTGAAGGAGTCTCCTTTACCCTTTGCCTTTCTCCAGTCAGCGGCTTTCCCCCGAGCAAGCACCAGCTTGGCAGGTTGGGTGCCCGGCACGCACATCACGCCGGCGCCCTTCCCCACTCTCATCACTTGCACCCTCTGGGGTACCTGAGTGGGTGACACCAGAGCTGGCTGTGCTGAAGAGGGGCCGCGACAATAGTCCCTGTCAACAACCGTAAGATCTTGATATTTGACTGACTGTGCAATGGATTTAGAGTGCTGAGCCAAGCAGCAGTTATATGACTTACGTTGGCCATTTAAAGTCCTGGTTTTGCATAGTGAAGGTATCATGGGGGACATGATGTAAGCATGGAATTTGGGAATCGGCAACATAAATTCCTAGGAAACCAGGCTTCATTTATTTTGCTGTCCAGAGAAAGTTCTGTTATGTGAAAATGTGTTTGCTGAAGAAAGTTCTGTTCTCTGGAAAGGGAGGAGGCCAAATAAACGGTAACTGGAAAGTGTAGCAGAGGAAGAAGGTGAAGTCAAATAGATGAAGCAACGTATTAAAGTGCCAGTGCATGTACTGATACCAGCCAAGCTTTCATTCCTTTTCACAAACATCCAAAGGCAATGCAATAGGTGGCCTGCAGTTGATTAGGAAGAGGAAAATAAGGATATTCAGTTACTGATTTGAGTACAGTGTTAAGCTGTTACCCTTGGATGGAGTTGAGATGAAGTAGGACTCAGTTCAGGATCCCATGGGGAAAGAGGTAATTCCTGAGCAGGACAGTCTTGGGCTTTTCCAGGAACAGAGGAGATAGTCACGGAGAAATCTCAGATGGCAGAGACTTAGAGAGACACCCACCTTTCCAAATTTATCGTTTATTTGTTTCCTTGGCCATTTTTTAGATATAAGTTGTTTGCCTTATGCTTCTGTTGTTTAAAAATAACAAAAGGATATTTTATAAATAAGTAGTGGGTCAGGAAACTGTCACATCAGCTGAAGCCAGAACAAACACCTGGTCTTTATTCTATCCAAAGATTTATTGTGTTGGGAGACTTGCCAAATTGAGTTGTGTGATAATTAATAAACTATGAAAAATGTTATCAGCCAGCAGGCTAATAAATTATAAATGTGTTGAATCCAGTAAAGAGAAGGAAATAGCAATTCAAGTTCTTGAAGAAGCAGGTAGATACTTTCTGCAGCAGTGCACTGGACTGCTCATGTCTGTCCAAAGAGGATCTTGCAGTTAGGAAGAGGGCCTGAAAGGGGCTATTCTGTTCAACAATTGAGAGTTGGTATTCTGAGGAGAGGCTAAAAATGCTTGTCTTGTCTAGTCTAGGAAAAGAAAAAGCTGAAATGGAAACTTCTTCTCTCTGCAAATATGTTCATGGTTTTTAAACCAAAAGATAAAATTTACACAAAATCATGAAATACAAAATATTCCTGCCTAATTAAGGTTAAAAATTACAAGAACGTTTCTAATTTTCATGAGATTAGACCTTGGAACAGTGTCAGACTAGTATTAATGGGAATGAAAATCTAGTTAGGTGTAATAAAGTTTGTTTATATTATAAGTAATTATTAAAGAGGACTACTTGCTATAGCAGTGAAAAGGGTTATGGTAAATAGGGTTTGGTAATTGTCTTAGGTTGAAGACAGGTATCTGCTGGGAAAGGCAGAACCCTCCCTCAGAAATGCCCCTCTCTCCGAATTACTAAAATTAAGTGGCCTTCAGGCAAAATATGGGGAGGAATAACAGTCCTTTACTAATGAGTATAACAAGATACAAATGAACAATAACTACGGTTTAACAACAACAACAAATACAAAGAAAAAGTCAGGGACCCCTGTGGGAAAGCCAGGGAGAGGGATGGGGAAGGCCTTGCTTCCCGAACCC
>VXBU01018109.1:90684-103549 GCA_013400315.1 Bombycilla garrulus | reverse complement strand
CAAAACCAAACCCCCCCAAAAAAGAAACCCCCCAAAAACCCCAAAAAACAAAAACAGCCTCCCACTTTATTTAATAAGAAGTTTCTGATTTCTACTGGACATGTGTTTCATTTGTAAGCATACTGAAACAAAATGCCCTGCAGAGCTGCACACAGACTGGCACAATTCTGACATAGAAAGATCAATAAAGGGATGCATATCTCATTGCATCAACTAAGGACTTAGTTGTTAAAAAGTGTCAAGATTGGTTTAGATTGTGGAATTGTGCCTGAGACTGATCTGTAACAGTCTTATATAGCGTACTGTAAAACATAAATAAAACATGTTACTACTCAANCCTGGGCCCGGCAAGTCTTTGTCCAGCAAATATGCTTAAGTATTGGCCATCAGGGTCCCCCCCGTCCTCCCCTGTCCCCCCCTGTCNGTTAGTAGTTTGTGTGATTTTGTTGTCCTGATTTTTTCCTGACAGTAAACTCTTCTAAATTTTTTTTATTTTTCGCTGAAGAACAGCATGAAACTTGTGGTAGTTTTCTTTTATTGGGAGGAGAGCCATATAAAGACAAGGAGCTAAATGTCACACACATGTCAGGAAATGGAGTGGTGTCCACGTTTTAGAAAGGTAAATTACTTGTTGGTAGAATTGTTTTGTTAAAGTTTAGGACTTGACATGCTTCAGTGATCTTAGTCCTAGGTGGAGGTTAACAAAGTCTGGGAAGAAGGAGGTACAACTGATAGTGGACACAAGGAATACAGAATTTGCAGGCCCCAGGGACATTTGGCAGAACTCCTTTCTCCTAAGGGTGGATTGTTACAAACTCACAGAACAAAGAAGAGCCAACTTAGCAACTCTGCGGAATCCTCTCCAACTGGGTAAAAGGCAATTCTGGCAGGGAGAGATCGTGACCACCAACTCACAAACCACTGACCCTAGAAACCCACCAACTCAAGAGAAGAGGAAAGACTGAGCATATGCTCACTAATTAGCATAAGAGGTGAAGAAATCATTCAACCAATTAAGATAGAATAATAATAAATAAGAGAGCTAGGTGACTTGTAGACAGTGAACATTAATGTCTTTGTTTGCTAAAACATAATTAATAGTGAAAATTTTTGAAAGTCAGTGTGCTGATTTTGTGGATTTGCCACCCAGCACTGCTTTCTGTGCAGAGCTGTAAATACATCAAACACCTCAGCTCTATGTGGGGATCTTGCACACCAGGTGAAAGAACCCATTTTGGGACAACAAGAGTATCTCTGAAATGTGCAAGATAAAATCACTTCTCTAAAATATGTAAAGCTGCTAGGGCCATGCAGGTATGTTTTGTCGAGACTACACAGGTAAACTATTGATGTTTAGTCACAGAGCTAATAATCAGTTTTCCTGAGAGAGAATAGGAACCAGACCTCGGAGAGAGGTGTGTGCATACTGTAGATGTAACACCACCAGGGATTATGTGATAGGTGAAACTGCAACTTTTGCATTCCAGTGCATTCTATTTGGGAGAAAAAAACTTTCTATTAATCAAACAACAGCCTTAAAAACCATGTTGGAGAGCTGCTGACTGCACACATGGACTGTTTCACAATTTGGTTCCCTAACCAAATTCTCTCTCTCCCTAATCCTCTTCTCGGAGGAAAGCAGGACATGGAACGTTTTGGCAAATATTTGAACCTACATAGTGAATGAGTAAGACAAAAGTACTCACAATCGCATCAGAAAATCATATGCCAATCTTTGTTCTCATCAAAGGTGTTTGTTTTTATGGAAGTCAATCAGGAAAAAAGAAACAACTCTTCTGGTATCTTACATAAGAAATGCGCCTTTGAACTTGTTCTGGTACAGAATGTTCAGTATGCAGTATGTATTTGTAGAGACACACAGGTTCACAAGCACACAGAATGGGTTGTAGATAATCAATTATTCTTGGCCTGATGATCCTTATTAGAGTAATCTACTCTCTCTTATAATCATCTGCTGAGTGAGAAAGGGGGATGAGCATGGAAAAATTGCAAGTCAGATGCACGAATCGCTAATTCCTTCTGCTGTCTGGAAGGGAAACAAGGTGTCAAGTGACATTGAGGGACCACCACGTCCAGGTGAGGCACTGCCTTCAACAGCTCACATAAAATATAGACAGTTAAGTCCCTTCTGCTTGGGCTGGCAGAGGCAGAAGGTCACTGGTGCAGGGATGCATGTCATGCTCTCTGGGTGCATGAGCACACATGCATTCATGCATCCCCTGAGAACCAGCATGACCCCTCTGATGGTCACCTGCCTGCATCCAACCCTCCCTTCCCTCCCCCACAGCTCTCCCAATTGCTGGTTGGTCCAGATTGAGGCTCGCTGCAAACACCCATGCACTCACACTTTCATTCTACAGACATCCCTTGTTCACAAGGCCCCCAGGCATGGCAGCACTGACTCCCTGTCAGCTTGATGCCCCCACCTGAGGCTCCCTTACTCACTGGCTGGTTCAGCTTGAAGTTTGCTGGTAAGCACACACACTCCCTTCCCACCCCAACCCCCCAACCCCCACTCCCATTTTGGGGAAGATACAGACACTCACCCCTGGCAGCTGGCACTGGCGCCCGGGCTGTGACCCACAGCCCTGCTCCAGCCCCTGGTGCAGAGCCCCTCATTCAGCTCATTCACCCCTGGGAGGGACAGACTGTAGTGCTCATGCACAGGGCTCAGACAGACACACTCATTGGACCCATTATTTCTACAGGTATCCTACAGGTCTCCCCTTGGCCTACAGTCCCAGCTGGTGCAAAGCCCAGGGTCTTGGAACTAGATCCCTTCCAATCCAAACAAAGCAAAGATGAGCCCAGTTTCCAATACTTAATAAAAAAAAATTGTTAGCACAAGTAGAATTTATCTGATTTCTCTGTGAGGTTTGTTCAGCTCAACTAGACTTCATGGTGCAAATTAACATCAGTGAAAATGAATAAAAAAATTCAAGCTGTCAGCTGGAGAGGTCCAGGAGAATTTAACCACAGGAAAGTATCTTACTAATGCAGTCTGGGATAAGACTTTAATAGGAGCCAGAAATTAATCTGACATAGAAAAAGAGGCATAACTTGGAAGTCTGATTGGTATGTAGAGATTTTTGCTTTCCTGAGATACCAGATACAAATAAAGACATCTAGAAAGGACTGAGAAGAAATGAAGGTATGTGGGCCTGCAGGTACCTTTGATGAGGTGCATTTTTGGTCTGCTGAAGGAGGCTGTCAGTATACGGACAGGCTCAGGATTGTGTAGCAAAGAGTGAAGAACAAGAAAATTTGAAAAATGTCCTTGGGAAGATGCTGTTTCCAGATATTATTAAGGACAAAAGGCACAGAGTTTATGCTTGCTGCCCAATGATACGGCCAACTAAGTTGCTGCCACGCTGTCACTTGGTATGCTAAGAAATAGATAAGAAGTGTAATATTGCTACCAGTAAGGACCAGAGCCCAGGACTCCCCTTCTTGTGAAGGACTCTGATCACTGGCCTTCACAGCCAGACTTCCTCTCTCCCTGGCCAGATGCATCTTCAGTATGGGGAATGGGCTGTGGGGAGTGCCACCCTCTGGAATCCTGCACAGATGCCCTGTTTCTGTCTGCATTGGAGTCCCTTCAGCAACAGCAAAGGTTTTGCTCAGCAAAATATATAATGTGTTGCAGGATGTTTATACATGAATGCTCTTCAGGGTTTTGGCTTCTCTATAATAGTTGCATTTTTGCTATTTGCAATTTGTTGTTATTTCTTTTTCCTTTAATTTTTTTTGATGCATACAGAATGTCATGCCTCTGAACTTCACTGGGAAGTGTTGGAACCCAGGGGGTTCCTATGATGCCTTTGGCCGACCCGAAACCTGGTCAGGAGGCTTTTCAGCCTTGCCAGAGGTGTCAGAGACCTTGGAATGATACTGAAAATGCCTGTGGCTCTGATTCTAATCCATGGAACAGGTTGTCAACTTTGTATGAAGAATTTCAAGTCACAAAAGCTTAGATAGAAAAATAGTAGTAGTTATAAGTAAAAAGAAAAGAATTTGAGTGTATGTGCAGGGGGATTTAAAGCCCTGCACAGGGGGGTTGGAGATCTGTACAGGGGGGTCTGAGGCACAAGATGGAGAATTTTTACATGTAGCATGTTATTTTTTGTTCTTCTTCATAACCTCCATCTTCTTGGTGATGCTGGCACTTTTGGATTGGTTTGACACAGATCTGGACATTGTGGTGTGAGGGGCACGGATTGGTAATTAATTATAAACATTAAATATGTAGTTATTAGTATAAAAGATTACAGCTCACCTGGGGCAGGCACAGTGTGTCTCTGGACGCGTTCTGTGTCAACCCTGGCAGGGCAGAGAAATCTACTTGTGGTAAAGAACTAATAAACTGCCTTGAGAACATGAACAAACGACTCCAGACTACTCCTTCAGCAGCACGGGCTGGGAACCTGGACTTATCTGTACATTGTGAGGTCTCCCGGGGCTGCAGAGATCCTCGCAGGAAGATGGGCAGAACTGAGAGAGAAGGTATTTTAGTTGCTGAGACTGGAAAACTTCAGTGTAGCTGACAGACACAACTCCAGTCATGCATCAAGGACATGCATGCTTTTTACAGAGGAAACAGCCGAAGCTACTGCTCAAACAGAGGCCACTATGCAAATCAGATGAACTTTGTGAACACAGTGGTAAGGGACACATGACAGAAAGAAATACTTAGAAGCATGTGGAGAACAGGAAGGAAAAGTAAAAAACTCCCCCAAACTATGAAGGGAAGAAATAATTAATAGGGAATAAAACAAAGAGCAGGAACATTTTAGGAAGAGCAGTGCTTCAGAGAAAGCTTGACTGTATTAGAAAATACATTTCTTCTTACTGTTTGCTTCTTACTATGTTCAGGTTCCATTAGAAAAGAAACCAAGGCTCAATCTTAATTTTTTGCTTATAAAGGAAACCAAAATCCCTGAAAGTTTCTGGAAGTTAGAATCAAAAGCAGTAACAGTGTGTTCAGTAAATAACAGCAGATAGGAGATATAAACAATGAAGAGCCAAGATAGCATTTCATACAGTGTGAATCCTGTTAATATAAAGTAAATATGAACTTTACTTTTACTTTACAGATCAAGGATAAAATCTTCATTTTCATATTGGTCTCAAAACACCAATAACATGGTAAGAAGAAAAAAAATGGTATTTTTAAAATTTTCATTCTTTTTCTCCTAATGCTATGCATTTTGAGCAAAATTTCATAAATATTAAGACATATAATGAAACTCAACTCAGCTGTTAAGCCATGACATAAAAGTACTACTTTTCACACGATTGTCTTTGTCATTGATGTTGGGCTAAGGGTGAAGATTGTCAGCAATTTTGGGCTGCAAAACAGTCCCTTCATGTTCCATTAAATTTTTTTTGTTTTCTGGGTGGAAGCCAAAAAATGCTTTCTGTCATTTTTGATTTTTTTTTTCCTATGGCAGCCTACCATGTGCTGAGATATTTCACCACATCTCATGCTTGATATATTGGCAATCCACTGCATGCCCCAGAGTTCTGAAGAGAGGACCATGAGGCAACTGTGCTGTGCCTGCTGTGGCTGAAAGGGGCGTGTCTTATGTTGGTAACACATAAAGTTGCAGGTTACAGAAATGTGTAGTGGCTCTAAAAGGGAGCCAGAAGCAACAGAGGACTCTGTTCGTTGCCAAGTCTTTATATTATTTTCGCTAAAGAGGAAGTGGCTATTTTTCCCTCAAGTGACTGGAATTATAAACAGGCGCTTCCTCATCCAGTTCCTGTGCAAATCTGAAAGATCAGTGACTTGGCTGGCAAAATTGAGTCAAGAGACTGAATGCTATTCTTTGTGCTGACACTTAGAAGAGTTAAGCTTTCTGCGTGAAAGCAAATGTTAGCTATTGATGTTTCAAAGCATAAAAAGTAGATTATTAGATTTAATCCTCTATCATTAAGTAGGTGATTCAATTGCTTCTGTATTTAAATGAGTGGTTGCTATTGATGTCCCAAGAGCTGTGGTCTTGACATTTGTTGTTGGAAAAGGAAGGCAAGCAGGTAAAATTTAGTGATTGAAAGCAGCATACAGAGTAACACAGAGGAAAATTATTATAAACATAGTTACTAAGCTTTTTTTCCTGTCTGAACATGTGACTGAATGATCTGGTTTGCTGCCAAAATTCCCATATTCATCATTTTGCTATGTTATCATCCCAGAGGCATCTGTCAGATCAAACTGGAGATACAGTACTTCATGTGAATTGAGGAAGTACTAAAAGCTGGAGTTCTAGTGTTGTAGCATTTATAATGCATCTGAATACAAAAGAAATAGCCTGATTTAGGGAGTAAAGGAGGTAGCAAGAAGAAGGGAAATGTGAAAGCCATGATTCAGGATGCAGAGTTCCATTTCTGGTCCTGCTGCTAGTCTTGTCAAATGACTTTTACAGGTGACATTTTCCTGCTCTTCCTCAGTTTCCTCTCTTTCTAATGAGAGGAAATAAGGGATGCTACATCTAGCACGTATGTCATATAGTAACTATGGAAGAAATCATACCTGTGTTTGAGAGACAATGAAAAAACCCACAGACTAAATCACATTTCTGTCTACAGCTGGGTATCCTTGAATTTCACATTAAAACACACATACATAGAGAAATGGATGTAGCTACTTCACTAATGTGGATTTTTAACATTGTAGACTCTGCAAGTGAAGCACTGAAGGACCACTAAATCTAACAAAAGGATTTACATCATGTTTAAATTGACTGCCTGCAGTGTTGTTTATTAAATGACATTAAACATTCTCAGGAAATAGTTTCTTTTCTCAAAACAGGGACTGAAAGACCAATAAGATCCCATCTATATGGTCTTCTGATGGCAAATATATGTTTCGTTGAAATTTTAGCAAGCCTATGTTGGTTCAATCTCATAGAATTTCTTTCTGTTTTTTCTGAGTTAGAATATTATTAACATACATAAAGATAATTCTGTAGGAGAGCAGCAGACAGTCAGTGGGTAAATTAATAAATCCATTCCACTGATAAGCACTCACAGATGAAAATGAGCTTTGCAGGTCTGACCTTTTGACTTGCTAGCTTCTCCTTACGTTTAGTTACACGGATTCCATGCAGAGTCAAAGCAGGAGGAGGCTGAGGCCATCAGCTGGATGCAGTTTGCATTGGACTAATTGGGGTATATGTTCATTGTAAGTTTTTTTTTTTAACTGCGGACCCTATGCTACTTCCAGAAAAATTCCAGATGTCCTTCTACTTTTATTTTATAAGAAAAAAAAAAAAATCAAACTTTGGAAAAAAAAATCAATAAACCCACTATCTCTATGTCCAACTTTGACTTTAGTAGGATGGTGTGTTTATGAGGAATATGTCCAGAATGCTGTTTAATAACAATATCAAATTGCTTTTGCTCTTCCTTCAAGGCGTATGTCAAATTGTTTGTAGTGGAAAAAAAAAAAGCATTGATGTTCCACATTTTACCTGTTTAACATCACATAGTACCAATAAAGGGATCAATGGGGAAAACTTAACTTTTGAGTTTGCTGGGGAGATGCATGGCCAGATCTAGGTTGTGTTATCAAGAAGGGGGTCTACCTGTATGTGGTTTGTGTCTAAATGAGTGCATTCCCTAATTTGTGCTACTACATAACCTATACTAAGTGCCACCATGAAGATAAGGACTTGATGGACTTTTGGTTTTACTTAGGATTCTGCTTCTTATGAGCTCCCAGTGGGAAGCTAAATATCAGAGAGCTAACCTAACTCTGCATAAATGGAAGAGCAATCAAGCATACAACGGATACTATGTAATAACTGTAGATTAAATAATTGGGGAAGATGCTTCAATGTCGTGACTATTTGTGCTGCCTAGATGGCTTAAAAATTGAAGCGTGTCCAGGAAAGAATAATTTGAAATCTAGAAATTGCTCCTGGTAAGAAGAAAGCAAACCAAGTTGGTTAGTATAATTTACCTGGCAAAGGCCAAATTGTGGTCCCCCTTAATGCGGAAGAGTTTTCTGATAGAAGATAGATCTTCAGTCTAGGGAAAATGTTGTAAACAGGTGTAATTCATAAAAGATATTTACATATTTTAACAGTATGTCCTGCCAGAAGAAGTTACGCAGAAAACGGACAGGATCTTTAGCACTTCATACTAAATCAAGATCAAGAATCTTTCTTGAAAATATACCATAGCCTAATAGAAGTTCTAGGATGAATCCAGAAACTAAAAAGTGTAATGCATGAAGTAAGAAGTGGTCACACTGTACAAAGGTGGACTAGGTGATCATGATTGTGTCTTCAATTCAATTTTACAAGAGTACATAAGAGTCTGCAAAAATTGCCAACTGTGGTTGGTAAAGAACGCTAAAGACTCAGGTTGTGCAAGAGTGCTACATGATAGGGAACATTTCAACTACCACTTCCCTCAAGGAGTTTTGAAATGCTTTTTCTGGGTTATCTGCAGAGCTATAAAAATAGAAGAGAACCTCAGTTCCTAAATAAACTGAGATTACACACCACAGGACATGCAGAAGACACAAGAACCCTTAGAGATTTCTATGCTTCTCCAAGCAAGGAGAACTGATGACAGAGCATGTTATTTTCCTGATAAAACCATGTTTATTTGCGGTAATGTCTCACAACTTCTTTATTTTGGTTTGGTTAGGTTTTAACTCGTTGTTGTGGGGAGAGTTGTAGACTTCAGACTAAGTTTATTAGAGAAGCCCTCCTGTTGAGTCACGAGGTGCAGAAACCCCCTGCTTCCTAAATGCCTTCTCAGAGAAAAGTCTAGGTGCAGCTACATCAATCTTAGCCTCAGACTTTGTCAATGGTTTAAGGAATTATAGAGGTGTGATCTTTGTACATCTTTTTCCTGCAGGCTTAATGATGGCAAATCAGATATATTTACATGAAAATGAATTATTTCTTATAATAAATTAGACAAAGAGTCTTAATCAGAATTTTTTGCTAGTACAAGTTAAAATTACTCATAGTGGATAGGATAGGATAGGATAGGATAGGATAGGATAGGATAGGATAGGATAGGATAGGATAGTGCACTATATCAAAGCCATTATTTTAAAGCTAGCAAAAAGAAGGAGGAATATCTTAGAAAAACTGATTCATATGAGAGTAGACTGGACTTTCATAGTATAAAGTGATTGACTGCCAGTCACAGGTCTCCAGTTGCCTCACTATCAGTATGTTGATTTGGGGCTAGAGACCCAGACTGGTTTTAGCATAATTCAACACCAAAAGCAGCACATGATTCCCTCTCTCAGTCCTTGCAAATAAGGCATTATCCCTTGACCACATTCCAGGCTGAAGAATCCTGCTACACTTGTATATAAATAAAGAGCTGGAGAAAATCTTCCTGTTTGTTCTTAGGGTCTTGTGTGTATGTGTGGGGGGGTGGTTTTCAGATCTTAAAACCTTTGCAGTTGCCTCTTGAGACAAGAGGGGTGCTGTGGTAATGGAAAAATTCTTGATGATGCTATTTAAACAGTTCTGGAAGGTTTAGATTACTGCTCTGGTGCAACTTGCTTTCATGTGGTTTAAGTGTAGCTTTTGTAATTTTTTTTCTGATGGGAGCTGTGCCTCATTGCCAGGACTATGGGAATGTAGCCTGGGAGACCTAGTCCTCATGCTAGCTTTGCAGCATACATCTTGTGTTGGCCTACAAGCTCAGTCCTCCAAAGTTCAGAAGCTGGTTCCCCTCAGCTTCTTAAAGCCTGACTGACCTCCTCCATCACTTTCCTTACCATTGGCTTCTAGCCACAAACTGAAAGGGAGGTTTTGCTCACTCAGGATTAGACGGACATGAGCTGGTGCTGGAGTCTGGTCAGAAATGGCTTCAGAAAGCAGGGTTGTGTGTCATGTGCTCACCACAGCCATGCACAGGGGTTTTACTGCTCACTGCCCTGCCTGCACATCTCTAATGCACTCAAGTGTCTGGTGCTGCAGAGAGGGATCTCACACACATGAGACAAGTAATTTCATCTCTGCATACCTCTTTCCTGTGTATCTTTAACCTCTGTCTTTTTTCCTCTCCAAGGCTCATCATGCTGTCTTGAAGATCTTCTCTACTTCCAAATGGCAAGAGCATTTCAAATTAACATTCTTCCTGGGTATCCACTTGCTTGAAGTAGTTTATCCCTCTGAATTAAACATTCCATGTGGAAACAATTTTATGCTAAGATTTATCTGGTTTTAGAAACTAGTTTTTTACTCTATCATTTCTTAATAAAAGTGTTTGCATTTACTAGTATAAAATACAAATCTTTTCCCCCTTCTCAATGATCAGACATCCATCACAGATACCTTCCTTAGGAAACTCTGGCATAGTCCCTGATGACACAAGCACACCTTGTTTTCTATGGCATAATTTCCATTCTGGCACCAGCTATCCATGACAACAAGAAACTTAGTCTGCCTGTACAGGTCTTGGTGTTTTAGATAGAAGTATTGCTTAAACTTTTCCTGTCATCTTATGCTTCTCCTTCTAGCTTAAGGAAACAAAAATACAAATGCACCAGTCACCTTTGAAAATTGTTCTTTTCAGTCTCACAAATGTGTGATAGCTCTTTAGATTTTTTTTTTTTTTTTTTTTTTTTTAGGAAGAGCAGCAGAGTTAATATTAGCAGAATAAATTTCAACAGTAGGAAAATATGGAAATTAAATTGGTACAGGCTCCCAACACATTTAACATCAGAATGGCATCACTAAAAGGCAAAGGCTGCCAAGTTCATCTGCTCTGGCAACTGTGATTTGTTTTTAATCATTGCAGTACAAATGAGGCATTTCCAGAAATCAATATATCCTTTGTGAAGACCTACAGGATAATAACATGATTTATATTGAACAGTGCCTGTTTTCCACATTCTTTCTTGAAAGAAGCAGATATTTCTGTTCTTGCAGAGACATTGTTACATAATTGTTTGAGAGCCAGCAGAAGCATTTGAAAAAATTGCCAGCTGTTCATTACAGCTTCTCATCTGGATATTGCTCCCCACACAGCTGAGCTGCTGGAACAGATCTGATGGGTGTTCTCTACATTAAAAACTGGACATATTAGTGCATGTTTCAACTAAGTGGTTTCAGCTAAGTAAGACTAATTTCTCCAGAAGCAGACTGGGGGTGCTCACACAACACATTAGTGCTCAGCTTCTAGAACTGGGTGTTACAGCTGAGTGGGGGGCAATAAAACAAGTGACCTTCAAAGTTTCATTTATAATGTGGTTGTTGGGATCAGCTTTTGCATCCTTTGTCATGAGGGGGAAATTAAATTTAAAAGCACTTTGGTTCTGGTTCTTCTGTTGTTGAGAACAGCAAGAGACTTCATTAACCAACAAAAAAAAAAACCCCAAAAACCTGAGGGTGCAGAAAACAACTGGTGTTTCTGAATAAGCTTTGATCTCTGCCCAGTCCTTCTTGTATTCTACACCCAGTCCTGTTTTATATTTTTAATGTATTTATTGATGATCTGGGTGAAGGGATCAAGTGTACTCCCAGTAAGTTCACATATGACACTAAATTTGCTGGGAGTGTTGTTCTGCTGGAGGGCAGGAAGGCTCTGCAGTGGGATCTGGACAAGCTGAATCGATGAGCCAAGGCCAACTGTATGAGATTCAACAAGGCCCAGTGCCTTGGGTCCCAGCAACCCCAGGCAGTGCTACAGGCTGGGGGCAGAGCAGCTGCCCAGCAGAAAAGGACCTGGGAGTGCTGGTTGGCAGTGTCTGAACATGAGCCAGCTGTGCCCAGGTGGCCAAGAAGGCCAATGGCATCCTGACCTGTATCAGGAATAGTGCAGCCAGCAGGATCAGGGCAGGGATTGTCCTGCTGTACTGGCCACTGGTGAGGCCACACCTTAAATCCTGTGCCCACTTTTGTGCCCCTCACTGTAATAAAGACATTGAGGTCCTGGAGCAAGCCCAGAGAAGGGCAATGGAGCTGGTGACAGGTCTGGAGTACGAGTGCTATGAGGAGCAGCTGAGAGAGTTGGGGGTGTTTAGCCTTGAGAAAAGGAGGCTCATGGGGGACTTGATCACTCTCTAGAATTCCCTGAAGGGAGGCTGTAGCCAGGTGGGTTTGACCTCTTCTCCCAGGCAATCAGGGACAGGACAAGAGAACACAGCCTAAAGCTACACCGNTGTAATAAAGACATTGAGGTCCTGGAGCAAGCCCAGAGAAGGGCAATGGAGCTGGTGACAGGTCTGGAGTACGAGTGCTATGAGGAGCAGCTGAGAGAGTTGGGGGTGTTTAGCCTTGAGAAAAGGAGGCTCATGGGGGACTTGATCACTCTCTAGAATTCCCTGAAGGGAGGCTGTAGCCAGGTGGGTTTGACCTCTTCTCCCAGGCAATCAGGGACAGGACAAGAGAACACAGCCTAAAGCTACACCGGGGGAGGTTCAGGTTAGACATTAGGAAGAATTTGTAATGGAACAACTCTGAAAAGGATTGTTAGGCATTGGAATAGACTTCCCAGGGATGTGGTAGAGTCGCCATCACTGGAAATGTTCAAGAAATGACTGGATGTCATGGTCTAGTTGACAAGGCGGTTATCTATCAAAGGTTAATTGATCTTAGATGTCTTTTTCAACCTAAATAGTGCTGTGATTCTCTGATGTGCCCGTGGTCTGAGAAACAGCACAGTACAGCACAGTAGGGCCATTGTAGCTTGTTAAGCCATGGATCTGCATCTTCTCTGCTGTCTAAGAAGGCCTTTCCTGCAACTGGAAGTCCCAATGTGTGTATGTGCACATCTCTCCCTTTTTTCAAATTTTTGCGGAGCAAGGGAAGAGCTTGCATTGTAGCTTTCCTTCCAGTGGAAGCTAGAATCCCTTCTACTCCTT
>VXBU01018109.1:32428-90664 GCA_013400315.1 Bombycilla garrulus | reverse complement strand
TTTTTTTTTTAATTTTCATTATATTTGTAAGAATTCACATGGTATTTAATGAAAGTTGTCCAATTAATTTGCAAGCCTTTGGGAAAGAGGATGATCACTTGTGCAGAAGTACACTTGGCAGGGGGGGACTGTCATTCCTATGTGCACATATACAAGCACTCCTCCTCAAATGGAAATGAGGCTACAAATATTTTTTTTTTAATCTTCAAACTGTGTTTGCAGCTATCACAACACTTTTAAGATAAAAAGAAAACACACACACACAAAAACCAAATACAAACATATGGGCAAAGATACAGCAGTTTGGGTTTTTTGCTGATTCCAGGTTAAGTGGGAAAACTAGATATCAGCACTAATACAAAAAATAAACATCCATTTAACCTTTTGTTTTTGTTGTTGCTGTTCTGTTCATCTGGCATAAATTAAAAAAAAATAATAATAAATCTTTTGGGGGCTGTTATTGTTTTAACCTGCCAGTAACCCCCTTGAGTTCATCAGAGCAGAAGACAGCAAAAGCCTGTTTATTGTCCAGCAGGCACCTACACATGTTGTAAGTGAAGTTCCATCTGGTCACAACATCGTGGATCATCTGGGTAACAGCCAGGCTTCATTTGCTTCATGTCCTGGACAGCATGAAGGCAGCCGAACAGGAATATTTAAATGACTGACCAACCGCAACCAAGTTTGCCCCTGAGAATTCGTTTAATAATGGCTGCTCACTATGGAGCAGTAGTGGCTCTGTGAGTTGTTTTCTGCTTTAAATGAGCCAAGCTGGGCTCCGTGGAATAATTCAGCCTTTTTATTAGGTGCCAGCAATTTGCTGGAGGCACACTCTTGCTCTTACCTTGGAATATTGGGGGGTAGATATTGACTGTGCCTAAGATTCTTCCTGAAACTTGTTTATAAGCGAAAACCTGAAGAAACCTGGACTGCATAGCACAGCTGACAGAGCAGTTGTATGGAGTGTATTTTAGACCTGTGCAGAGAGCACCTAAAGCTTTCCCATATCAGAATTTTCCAGGCCTTTGAAATTATTCATAGCTGTTTTGCCCAAGGGCAGAAAACAGAGAATGCGGATGCACCACTTAGTTTTTGCAACCCATGAACTGAGCACTCCTCAGAGAGACTTTTGGTGGCCAGCACTGCCATCCTGATGGCAATGGTGGATGGGTAAGGACCCCCAGGGACATACAGCCTCTGCCTCCAGAGGTTCCTCAGCTGGGCAGTGGTAGCTCACCGTGGATGTCCTGCTGCCAGATGTACATTCTCCTTGGAAAACTCTGGTCTGCAGATCCGGATTTGGGTGCAGGTCTATGAAAGCATAGCAGACAGATGCCTAACACAAACACCTGCAACTTGAATTACAAATGTTGACAGAGGCAGTGCTTGCTAGGTGAATAATACCTTTCACCTGGGGCTAGGAGGACACACAAATCCCAACATGCTATGGGAACAGAAATGGGAGCCTCCAAAAATTCATTCTGTCTATAAACACTTGGTTGGCAGTGCCCTAAGAAACCTTTTAAAGCACAGCAAATATTTTGAAGTTCAGCAGGTTGCTCACTGCTTGTTTATCATAACAAAATTATGAATAAATTATATGGAGAAGTACCTGAGTTTACCTTCAGAGGTGGCTGTGAAAGGTATTCCTTTATGCTTTGAAATGTGGGCATTTTCTATAAAGATGTCATTCCTGTAAGATCTTGGAGTAAAAGTTATCCAGGAAAAAATGGCTTAGATACTGCCATGACATCTATCAGGATGGTGCATGGGCCATTCCTTTCAGAAAATCTCAGGAAGTAAGTATCCAGATGTATTACAGGGGCAAATTCATGGCAATTTGCAGTTGGTCGCTGTAGACAGGCCATAGAGTATTATGGGGATATCAGGCAGCCCACAGCTGGGCGTACCTGTGCCTGCCACCTCCCACAGCCAGTCCTGGTGTACAATCTCAACAGACAAAGATGTACTTAAGAGTTTACAAAATTAGATTTGAGAACCTCTTTGTGTCCGTATCTCTTGCTCCCCTTATAACCTGAATGTAAGCACTCGAATGCAGGTGTGCACGTAAACAGAAACTCCAGGTCAGTGAGGTCAGTAACACCAGTGTCGCCACTGCTGGATAAAGCTGTGCAGGAGCTTGAGGAAGCAGTTAAGTGAAGTTTGGGTCGAATCAAAGTGCCCCGAAGTATCTGTACGGCAGTATCTCCCGAAATCCACTTGGAGTCACTGTAACACAGCTGCCGGGCCGGGGCCGGCCGGGGCGCGGTGGCAGAGCCGGGCTCCATCTCTTCATCCCCCCAGGGCGCTTCTGCGAGCAGCAGCACTGACCGCCCAGGTCCGAGCTGCGGATTAACATCTGAGCCTGTTACATTTGCCTTACATGATGTGCTTGGGTTTGTGGTTATGAAAGCAGATATTGGCTAAGTGCATTTTCCTGGATGCTTGAGGAATATCTTTTGCTTCGCAAAGTAGTGTAAAAGAAAAGTATTAAGTTGTTAGAAAAGCAAAGCTATTATTTCATTACTGCTTGTGCGCTGAGATGTCTGTATGAGGTGCACAGTTGCATGGAGGGTGTGGGGTTGACCATATTATCCTGTTTCTGTAGACTCATGCTTCTGCCCAGCTAGAAGCTTTTGGAGAGAAGGAGATGTGACTGGGAAAGAACCCAGCTCTCTTCTCAAATGAAGATTGCAAAAATGGACAGGGATTGACAGAGCACAGCTACTGAAAAGAGCATTGTCTTCAGGCTGTGAGCTGTATACAATGAACAGTGTATTTTACCTAAGGATTTTAATTTAAAGCTTCCATCTTTTTTTCCAATACTGTTATACAGTAAATCTCACAAATGCAGCAAAGGTTACAAGGGATTATATCACAAAGCAGTGTACACTGTACAGCTGTACAACAAATTGATACAATGCATTTTTAGCATGCCCTTTAACAAGAAAACATACTACATGACAAATGAACATTAAAATAAATGATTTTCAATGGTTTGGTTGGCAGAGAGGCAAAAAAGCATAACAGCTGTAAGGAACAGTTTTAAAAGTCTCTTAAATTATTACCTTACAGTTTCATTAACTAAAAATTACTTGAATGGACATGAATCCATTTCAGTTTATAAGAAATCTTGGGTGTATTTCAGAGGTGGGATAATTTTCTCATGGCAGGAACAGTATAGTCATGTTTCTATGAAATATTCTGCTATCCTCTGTCCCTTCTCCACATTACCAATCCAGATATTGCAATCCAGAGATGGATTTGGAATACTGCGCCAAAGTATCTAATGAGACATTTACAGTAGCTCTGCTGTCATAGTTGCTATATCTGTTTTTGTCCCAAGCATTATCATTTCAGAGGTATCTTCTGAACAATATCCTAAGCCACCAGACAAATACATATTGAGTTATTTTAACAAAGGATCAAACCAGAATACAGAACTGATGCTGAGCAGACTGTGGTCACAGGCTGCAATTCTCTGGGCAGTCCCAGAGAGGCTGTGGCAATTGGTACTTAACAGAATTTGTCAGAAGGGTAAACGTGGTGTAAAATGCTGAATAGGAAGGAAGCTACTGCCTTTAGCCTATTAATAGCAAGACATATTTTGAATCTAACTTAAAAAATACACCTCAACCCTTGTTATTCTGAATAAAGAGTATATTCTCTTTCTGCCTGAATGATGAAATAATAGTAGATTAAAGTAATTTCACTCACTAAAAACCAAAAGGCTGTTTAACAATAATCATCACATAATTATATCCTCACATATATTTACATTTTTGGATAAACATTACAGTATGTTTAGGAATAATTCATTTATTTAAAATTGTTTTCAACATTACAGTTTTAGTGATTGTCATAACACTGATCTTGTCAGCAGTATATGCTCAAAGAAACCATAAGATTCTATCGTGAATATTTCTATGAATTTGCTTACTTACCGCAGAAGAGAACATCGGTATGGTGCAGTGTTCCAAGCATAGAACATCCTGCAGTGTTGTGCAGGAGAACATCAACTTCCACAGTGTCTGAAGGAATCTGAATACTTTTTCAGTGTAATTATTCAGGAAAAATGCTATTTTGCTCCTGGTTGGATAGGATCTCAATCAATCTCCAGCAGATCTGAATCTTAAGAATGCAAATGGCAATATATAATTATATCTGTTTTTTCCTTAAGCTCTTACTTGACCTGAATTATGCTTTCCATCTAAAGCCTAATTTATCTCTGCTGAATGGAATAATTTCCACTATCTGTATAATTAAAAATGGACAAATGCACACTGTAGAGTTTCCATGGTGTCAAATGACATACTTAATTTGGTTGCTTTGCCTGGATTCTGTATGTGGAATTCATCCCCAGTTTACATGCAATCCATTTCTACAACAAACCCTCTTTCTATACATTACGTGTATGGAGGGGTTATACAGTATTTCTGACTTTTAGAATTCCATAAAGAGCCTGGAAGCAAATGATTTGAAGAATCTGAAATAGTCTCAAGAAATACAGGTCCAAGCAAATGCAAATATTTTCTATGTGAGCATTTTCAAAATGAATATAAACTCTTCAATAGACTTTCATAACTGTGCAGTCTCTTTTCTAAGACATGCTGTTACAGAAACTATATTAGCTGCAATTTAGGGTTGTATATACTATAAATGTGGTCATTTGGCTCTTTTTAGCAAGTGGTGACAGCTTAAAATTTTCCAAATGAACTACATCACAGCATTTTTCAAGGTAATTGTTGCACTAATTTTTTATTTGCTAGATAGAAAGTATTCAGTGTTCAATAAAACACAATGAATTGTTGGATACTTTAAGTACATAAAAACCTCCCTTTAACTTCATTAGATCACATGTTCTTTCTGGCATGGAAGGTGAAGAGGGAGGGCAGGTACATTTTACTCTATGCTGCTGATACTTATTGAGCCATGAAGGATTTTTCAGTGCACAGCGTGGAGTTTAGCAGTTGGCAGTGAAACTGCTTCAAATTCCAGGTAAATATGTTTAACTCACGTTTCTGTGATACTTTCTGGGTTAAACTGCTGACATTAATTTGACCTGAAAATTGCTACAGGATTTTAAGGGACATTTGAAATGTTAATAATTTATATTACTGGAAATCAATTGCTACTTGCATTCTTAAATTCTCCCCCCACAGAAAGTTACTGGACCTTTTAAAGCTAAATATGCAACACCTGCCTAGGACATTGCCCCGGGGCACCTCTGGGGTGATCCCTGAGCTGCTCTGTAGTAATGGGCTGCTCCCTCCTCTTTGCAATGAGAAAACCACCTCAGGTGAATGCTCTCTGGAACCAGAAGGATATTAGTTAATTAAGAATTAGGAAGTGTCTCCAAAGGGTAAGGACCCTGTTTTTAGCTTCTCATGGTCAAATGAGAATGGAGGAGACGGAAATGCAGCTCAGGGAGCCCCAGGTAAGGACAGGTCTGTGGATGCTCTTGTAGATATGGTAGTGTACAACACATAGCTGCCCTCAAACGCAATTTGGAAAATGTTGTGGATAAAACTGATTTATATGTGAAATCTCATGGTGCTTCTTAGTGTTGAACCATGCAGAAATAACAGGTTGGGCTTTAGGATGATGGAATGAAGGCCACCTGAGGCCATCAAGGCCATTTTGCTAGGGAATGTGCCCTTGTGCCTTAGGCTTTCAACATTGGTATTATTTTACTTCCTTTGGACCAAGAGTCCAGTTTTGCACTATGCTAAAAGCCCTTCAGAATGCAGGTTCTCCTGTCAAAAGACAGCTACATCTTCCCAGGACTACTGTAAGGTAAAGATTCACTCTAAGGGTGTGATCTTGCATTAGATGGAACCAGAGACAAAAGTCCCACTCATCTCAGTAAGCCTGGACTAAATTCACCAAGTAAAGACTTGGAGGTTGATTTCCCATGGACTAAGTTACCACTATAACCTGCAAGTGCCTTGGCATCGCTGAGAACAGTCACACTTCCCACCATCTCCCCGATGTTACATTTTCTCCCAAAATACATGTATTTAACTTTGAAATTCTTAACTTTAAAAAGTATTTCCTCATTGACTGGGGGCTCTTGTGGGAAAAAATGAAGAAAAATGAGATAATGAAAAAATTTAAAGTCACATCTGACAGACAAATTGAAATTTTTAAGCGGTAGGAAAATACTTACAATTTCCAGATGAAAACTAACTTGCTGGATGTTGGAGTTTTTAGCGTCTGCTTTATTTGCTTTTCAGTTTTTTAAAAATTATAATAATGATCTTGATAGTCTTATGTGAAAAGATGACTCCTGCAGAGATTTTCAGTTAAACAAAACCAGCAAAATTAATTTTCTACTCATCTATCTGATGCAATCAAAGCAACAGTAGAGATAGTTTACTTGTGGTAGCTCAAATTGTTTCAAGTGCTTAAAACCCTGGACTTGTTATCTATACATAAAAATGATTAAGAGGTCAATAGTGTTATTTCTTTTGCCATGTGACAAAGCTGAAACTCATCAGACCAAGGCCCATTCATGCTAGTTCGAGCATGAGACTGTTGCTTCGATATTATACATGTGTATATTGGCATGCCTTACAATACTAGGCTGCCATACAGAGTCACAAACTCACATGGTGACCATAAAATTAGTGTCCCTCTTTGGTCTCCAGCAGCCTTTCCCCAGTCAGCTGTCATTCCCTTGCCCCTCAACCCTCCTTCCCAGTGCTGCCAGCTGGGAAGTTATTGCTTCCCTTCCAATTCCTCGCTCTGCCACCATGTGACCACAGCAAAGCCTTGGCTTCAAAATGAGACAGGATTGTCTTGTCCACAAAGCAGTGAGGAGAAGCTGGAAAAGTTGACTCCAAAGTTCTGCCCACCAAAAAACCTTCCAGATTTTTCATAGGCATTAAATTAAGCTCAAAATGTTGTTCATGTTTTAAGCATTTAAAAACACTCATTATGGGGTTTTTTTGGTTTATTTTGTGGTTTGGGGTTTTTTTTTTTAACAGTTAGTGGCCCAGGGTTCTTCTTCATTATTTCTCTAAGATACTGACAACTCAGATGTTTTCTAATGAGCTATTGCTGTTTTTGCTTGAGGTCAGTCCGACAGTTTTGTTCACATCTGCTGGATTCCGTGAACTGTTTTCTTGCTTGCTGTTTTTTACCGGTTTGAGAGATGATGCAGATCTTTTCAGTTCTGTGTTTATTCATAAGTATCTGACAGGCTAGCTCCTGCCTTTTTACCTGTAGGTCCCAAAAATATTTTATGGAATTCAAACTGCAACTTGTCATAGATATAAATGAATAGAAATGTCTGACATTGTAGAGGGAGGGAGGAGGAAAAAATCCCCAACAGTGAAATCACCAGAGAATGGAGATTAAAAGCTCTGCAGACAACCTTTTTTGTTAGCACTGTGAGCATGACACTACAGTAACTCACTGACCTCCTTATTTTCTGTATCTTCCTCTGAATCTTTGCATTCAAACTTGGCAGAGACCTGCAGGCAAAGCAGTTGCTTTCAGTCTGGTCTTTTGGGCAGGCTGGGCAAAGGCATCTGCCTGGGAGAGCACCCTTGGGAAGTTTTTTTAATCAGTCTGTAACTGCATAAAGAGAAAGCACATTTCTGATCATGACAACAAATTGTAGTGCCATCACTAAACAGCGATAGAATTGATGTCGGCAGCTCTGATGTTGAATGTCACTGAAGGCATGGAAAAACAGCTTTCAATACCTCCTCCTTTGTAGTGATCTGAGAAGATGGATGGATGTTTATCCTGCAGGAAAAGGAAAAATCTTTACTTCCCATCAGAATTCCAGAAGCTTGGGCTTTTTTTGCTTAATGCCATTTCAAATATTTTTGCTGCAGGGTAGGTTGAGCACTATTCCCATTTCATCGCCTGGGATAGGAGTTTCTAAGTATCACATCCCACAACAGCTGTGCATTGAGTAAATCCTCACACTGAGCTGGGAGCAGATCCCATGGCTGGGGGATGACGTCTCCAGAGGCTGGGAGAAAGTGAGAGCAGGCTGAGTCATTCCCTGTCTCCTTATCCTCCCTGGTGGTGTCTCTGATTTGGGTTCCTTTCAGCCCTATGCATGATCAGATAACTGAGGGAAGGGCATGGGGAAAGTTATTTGCATTCCAACATTACATTTAAAAGCCATAAATTACTGGCAACTATAAACAATCTCCCTGCTGACAGCGCAGCTCATAAAAATCTGGGTTTGCGTATATGTTGCCCTTGCATGTGTGTGCGCGTATTCAGCCTTGTGGGATTTCTCTCCTAGTATTTCTTTTTCTGGACTCTGAATGCAATGCACAATGTAATGAAGATTTTTGCTTCTTTCATTTGATGTGGGTCTGGCTGAAAAGTATGGTTGTTACCACTGCCTGAGTTAAGTTTCAGCTTTAAACAGAGAGAAAAGGTTGTGAAGACCTGGACTAAAACCTAGACAAATGTCAAGAATGCTTTTGATCCTGTGATGTTTACTGTAACCAGAAGGCTGCATGCTTCAAATTGCTGCTGAAGAGGAAAGAGTCTTAGGGAGAACAATGAAGAGGAGGGCAAAGTCAAAGTTGGTGTTTGCTATGTGTCCACTGACTACTGAGTGCTTGGGAATGGAGTTTGCAAATGAAGGGAACGCTGCTCTATTTCTGCCACTGCCCTGCCCCAGCCTAAAGATGTGAATGTGAGATTAAACTGAGAGTGGTAATGATGTGAGGTCTGTGTCTCTGCTCTGCAAAATCTGTCAAGTAGGTATGATGGTGTGACAGCACTGCAGTGATCCTTCAGCCTGGTGGATTCCTAGTATCCAAGTATACTTTTCAAAGCATTCTCAGGTCCCCAGTTTAATGCATAGTGGAAAGAATGAAATTCTGCTGGAAGAAAAAAATCAGTCTATTTCATATGTATTTTATAGAAACATTCTCTTAGGTAAACAAACAATAGTAAACTGCCAGATTTTTCTCTTGTGGGATATAATTCCACATTGCTTCAACTTGTAATATCTTCAAGCCAGCACAGTCCTCAGTCTTTGTGCTTGGGAGATATGAAGGTTTTCATTGTAATAGATCTCTGCACTAAGGAAACAAAAATAACAACAAAAAGGAGATAATTCCATTGCTGCTGCAATAAACTGGATGTCATCTGTGTACCTCAAGATGGGGCTGCTTTGACTGAAGTGGCCTGTCCGATGATCAGAGAAGAAGGAATGTCACAGCCCACCATTTCATAACCAGACAGGGAAAGGCAAGAGTGCTGTAGTGCAGAGAAGGCATTCATAGCAAGAACCACAGTCTAGAGTTCTTGGCTCAGGAATAGCAGTGACCTGGGAAAGTTTTTCATGTGGTTTCAGATGAGTGTGCCTAAACTCTCTGTAGAACCACACATAAAACCCTGTCAGGACAAGGTCACAGAGCAGGGATGAAATTCTGCTATGAATAGCACAACTTCCAGCTGGGCTAGTATTTTCAGTCTCTAAATATGAAGATGCTTTCTGGATTCTGCCAATGTTAGGTGCAATGTCACAGCTTCTCTGTTTCAGTGGCATGTCCTATGTGAGAAGACCAAGCATGTGTGTCCCAGCCAACAGGCATTTTGCTATTGAAAAGCCACCCAGTGGAGTTAGTGCTGATGAGGGACTGACTGAGAATGCCTTTGGAGCACTGCAGAGAAAAGTTGAGCCTAGGCACAGAGATTGGAAAAATGAAGAGGTGCGGACAAAGAGTGAAGGAGACAGGGAGAGCATGTGCTGTCAGGAAGGTGCTGGAGAAAAGGGCTTTCTTTGCACTGTTCACTCTCTAAAGGCAGGGCATTATCCATTCGCTGTACCCTGGATGAGCAGGACTGCGAATGCCATCTCACAGGCTGTTTGGAGATGTGTTTCTTTTCTCTGGCTCTTGCTCTCATGTGTCACAGTAGCAACATTTATCAGGTCACTTTCCACACTTGTGTTGGGCAATTAACCTAGGGCAGAGCAGGAGGCATGGCAGGATCGTGGCTGCCTTTCATAGGCCGTATGCTGGAGACCCACCAGCTTCTCTCCAGAGAAGAAGGTATTGGCTCCATCACCCTGACAAAGGCAGGGCTTTCCTTATACAGGCTACGCTGGGGCCCCGCTGACTCATTGAGATCTGAAATTTGGTCTCAATCAGGGCAGTTTCGTGGCTAATAACACTGGCAAAATAATTCTCTCTCTTTGGTTTTGTGATGGTTTGGGATAGCAGCATGACAGGAGCATGAGCCTGGACACTGGGCACCTCCAGCTGGATGCTGCGGTTCACAGAGGATTTCCCCTTCATTTCCCTTCAACCCTATGAGGTTTTGCTGGAGGAAAGCAGCAAAATGAATGTCAAGAAAAAGTAAGCCAGGCTTTTACTTTTGCATGGCTGTGTGATTTTTTTCCTGAGCTCCTCCATTGCTGCGCTGCTGCTCTTCACATCTACTCACAAGATCACACTGAGACTCCAGGAGGGGTTATCAAGGTCTGATCTCCCACACTGTGGATTAAAGAATGCAATGTTGCGTGCATTGGCAGATAAATGTACCTACTCTGAACTGTGGTTGAAGTGAATTGCGGCAAGGAGTGTATGAGGCTCTGGTGGCTCCTATGCTGGGTGGAAGGGACAGGTTTAAAGCCTGAAAAATCAGAAGCAGGTCCTGGCTAGCTCTTTGCGGGCCCTGCAGGCCCTACAGATCTCCATGAGAAGCGCCACTCGCTCGGCAGGGAGAGTGGAGCAGGCAATGCCTGTGGTTCACATCTCTTTGTCAATGGCATCCAGCCCCTGGCCTTGGGAACTGACTGGCGGCAGTTTGCAAATGTATGTGCTTGGCTGGGAGCCTGCAGTTCCCTTTGTCCCGGCGGCACAGGGGGGCTAATAGGGAAGCCGGAGCGTGTCATCCCTGACTGCCAGAGCCTCCAAGCAGTAACATGATGGCAACTTTTCAGACAATATCCAACATGAACATTCAAGGCTGAGCCTATTCTTCTTCTAGACACTGGTACTGACTGATTCCACATGCTGTTTTTCAGACTCTGTTGCCGTAACAAGCTCCGGTCCTGAATATGGACTGTCCTCCCAGTGAAAATTCCCATTAAATTTGAAAGAGTAGAAACTGTTTGGGATAATAAAAAGTTGAGTGTCTTTGAACGTCATGTTTAATGCTGTAGATGTAAAGAAGTAAAGTGTTTGTAGAGAGTCTCATATAACAATAATTTTTGTACACAAAATTATTTGCATTTGCTCCGTTCTGCTTTGCACACTCTGCTCCTGGTTCTTACATGCCATTTGCTTGGATGTGTGTGCAATTAAATTGTGCTGTGCTGGACCTTTTCTTAAGATGAAGTAATTACAATTTAGAGAGTGTTTGAGATGGAGTAATAATGAAGGAAATCCACTCCTCCTTTTCACTCGTGGGAAAATCTGAATCAGGTGGCTGTAGGGAAAAATCTTTTGGAGCTTCCATTGACCTTCCAGCTTAAGGTAAGAAATTGTGTTTTTCTGGAAGGCTAATTCTTTTGGGATTTGCTAATGGGTAAACCATGTGCTGGGGGATTTCGTATCGTGAAAGCACGGCAAATGGAAAAACCCATGAAGACACGGGTGGGCAGTGGACCTAATGGATAAACTGCATGTAGACTTACATCTAGTCTTCTGAAGACTGGCACAATGGTCACGGCTAACCTGATCCCGGGCTAGTGATGGTCCTGCTTTCAGCATGGACAGCATGACCTCCAGGAATCCCTTCCAACTAGCATTCCTCTAGCCCACATGTGAGCTGCCTACATTTGCCATAGGTTGCAATTCCCTTAAACCAGCTACTACTTGTAAATAACTTGGAAGTCCTGCTGTGTTTGATGCTTTCTTGCTGCTTGTTTCCTTATCGCCACGAGCTAAACATAAAAGCTTCCCAAACAATTTATAACTAAAAATTCAGTCATCTCAGAGAGCAGCCTGAATTTCTTCATTGCTTCCCTGGAAGAAAAGCTGCAATCTCATACCCCTGACTGCAAATGCTGTCTGGTGGCTGTGAAAGACAGACGTTTTTCAGTACTGCAGCTACAACTCCATTTTCTTCTGCCAGAAATTAGAGTAGTGGTGGCATGTGATTTGCAAATCTGGCATACAGGCATCAGCCTGGTTGAAAACAATCAACAGAAGCTATTTCCTCAGTGCAAGTAAATATATTGACATGTGTTGACAATAAACTGATTTTGTGCACTTTTGGAAAGGCAGACAGCAGTTCACATGTTTTAACTGCTTAGTTCCTTTAAAGCTGTATGCAGAAAAATGTCTTTCATAGGCTCTATTAGGCAGTTCATCTTCCACATCCCTGGAGCAGTCGTGGTATCCTTTAATTATAAAAATATAATTTTTACAGACTATTCATGCTGCATTGACCATGACAATAATATGTAAAAAAGTACATCTAAAGCATATGTTTCAGTGTATGTGATGAAGTTATAGTTGTTAAATAATAATTTTTATCCTGTTACTTCCACATAAAGTGTTAGCAAAGGCTTAGAAACCATTTGCTATCTTTGTTTTGTCTTGAATGCATTTGTTCCTTACTGAATGATTACATGGTATAAACATCCTTCCACCATTGTCAATAATCAAGAAATATGGAACTTTGTAATAACTGAGGCCCCAATCCAATGAGGCCCTAAATCTCGTGTTTAATTATACTGCTCTTGCTTTGAGACAGGCTGGCGGGCAGGCAGGCATCACAGCATGGCACAGAATTCAGCTGGCAGCCCGGAATGGTGGGAAGTGCCCATTGCACCCGGCTCTGCCGGCAGCCAGCGAGCCCTGGCAGGGCAGCTGGGCTGAGCCACTTGCCCTCAGGAGCCAGACACCCAAACCCTGCCTCCTGGGGGAGGCGCACTACAGCCTGAGCTGCCATGCAGAGTCACGCACCTCCCAGAAGAGAATAGCCCCCATGTGAGCACACCCACAGCCCCAAGGTAGAGGCCAGCAATGCCCTGGGATCGTATGGTGCCGGGGGGGGTGAGCAAAGCTGGACACCAAAATACCCCCCCTTTCCACAGGGGTGTTTTCAGACTGCAACGTGGCAGCAGCCTGCTGAAGAGGAAGCTNCCACCACAAACCAAACAAACAAAAAAAACCCTAAAAACTGCCCGCCCCCCCCAAAAAAAAATCCAGTCTAGTACTTCCCATCATCACTCGATCTCAAACTGAATCTGTCCAACCAAATAGTCACCTCCATGAAGGATTGTCTGGCTTCCTTGGGAATCAAAGATTTAGTGACCCATCTGGCAGATTAAAGAAGCAAACACTGAGAGAGAGTGGATTGCTTGGGTTTTGTGGTAGACCTCTGACCAAAAAAAAAGTCTGCTGGATCTTACCCAGATCTCTGCTGGAGTTGCAGGGGCATCTGTAGCTCTCCCAGGGGAAGCAGAACTTTGTTTCTCTAATTGCAGGCTTTTCCACCAGCATTCACCTGTCAGCACAAGGTTGTGCTAGCACATCTATATTAAGTGGAAAATGGAACAAGTCCCTAAAATGGCATTTCTCTACTGTAGGCATGCTGTACCTGCAAGCCTTTGGATTTCCAGCTGCTAAGCTGGACGGACCAGTGACTTTTGAGATGAAACTTCTGTTCTTTATGGACACTGAATTATTCTTAAAACCAAGCTGAAGCTTGGAATAAAGCTGGCTAGAAGGAATCTTGATGGAAGTAAAATGACCTGCCATGACAATAGAGAGAAGTCCTGGATCTGAGACACAGACTTCAAATGGTCCAGGATTTGGCTGCATCCCTCAGGCTCTGTGGATGTGAACATGTAGTAAACTGATGAGAAGAATTCTAAGGCTGCAACCAAAGTCCTCCAGCTCTGTATTTGGGCAGTGTTTGAAGATAAAGGGAGCAGACTGGGCATGTAGTCATGTATTATCTGAGACAGGGAGTCTCTCTGCAAACAGGCTGTGATCCTGTCTCAATAATGATCATGGTACTGTTTGCTTGTAAGAAGATTTTCCAGTAAATCCCATTTTCTCCCTCCTACCAGGGTTCACAGCTTTGGATCTGCAAGAGACTTTTTTTATGACAGCCTGGGAGTTTCTTCCCTCTTCTCTGCTTCAAAAAATGTAAAAATTTCTTCACCAGATTAAAACAGAATTGTTTGATCCACTTTCACTTCTCTGTTCTAAAACTTTCTTTTTTGCATGGACATTATAAACCTCTCAGTGAAATTCTCACTTGCAAAAACAAGTGATCCTATGGCAGTCCTGTGCTGCAGCTGTTCCTGTCCAGGCACAGGGCTCCCCATGCAGTGGCTGCTGCACTTGAATGCACTTGCTGAGACAAAGACCTAACGTCAGCCTCCGCTTTGGAAGCTGGGGATTTGGTGGCTGCTGTGTCAGAGAGACAAGTATTAAAATAAAACAGTACCTTAAGCACAAGCTTTTCACTCCTGCATAAGCCCCATGTAATGACAGCTTATAGCACTACCGCACAGGAGGGGATCTTAATGCTGCCCTCATTGACACCTTTAGGAGATTTTTACCTCATCACCTAAATCAGTACTGCCATGGGCAGCCAAATCTGCACCCATTGTAATTGTATTTACTCCTCTAGCTGTTAATATTGCCTGGAGAGATCTGTGATGGAAACAGATACTGAGTGTGCAGACAGGCTATTTACTAAAGGCATTAATTTAGTAATTAATGAAGTGTCAATGCACCTATTTAGCATTGCATTTAGGCTTTATTTAACTTTGCGCTTATGCTTCAGCCATTTGATGTCGAGGATGCTGCTAATGCCGAGCTGCCACCTAAAACTGTAGTAAGCAGTTCTGCAGTGGGTTCTCGGGCTACCCGGTACAGGCTACTGCCCTTTGAACACCAAGAAGCATTTTCAGAAAACTTGTGCAAATTTTGACCAATTATAGTTTGGGCATTTGTTTCACAAATGAGTTAAGATAGATATTTTTCAGCAGAGCTGGGTGGAATATGCCAGCTATTTTTCTTTGTGTGTTTTTTTCCCCCTTTTCTTATTTCTGTCAAATTTTACAGTGTTTTGGGCTTCTGTTGGCATTACAGAACTAAAACAAAAGCAGTAAATGCCTCATTTTTCCAAAAAAAGCAGTTTCAGGTGAGCATTTTTACTCTAGATTAAAAAAAATTAAGTTGACAGGGGAAAAAAAAGGTAAATATTACAGACATTATATAACAGTTTGCATTTTCTTCCTGAAAAAAATTTTTGTGCAGTAACTTTATGACTAAGAATCAGTTCTCGTGTGAATTACTCTTTGAAAAAGGAGAAATTAAGTGAGCTTTCATTTCAAGCTGCCTGAGAACAAGTCGCCAACAGAAGGGAGAAGAAGAAAAAAAAAATGCCTTTGAAGCACCAAGCTGAGGAGAATAATGGCACTTCCAGTCATCTCTAAAGGTCTTCCCCAGAGATTATGCTTTAATTTAGGAGAATTTCACAGGGTGTATTCACTCTCATCTCTAAGGCCTCTCCTTAAAACTACCTAGTTTATCTCATCTAACTGCGCTCTGAAAACCATAATATACTCACTGATGGCATCTTTTCATTAGTACAGCCCTGACCTGCCCTGATGTGCCAGAGAAGTGCACAGCAGCTTCTTTAAAGACAGGGCTGGGCTGTAGCAAGCAGTTTAAAAATTATTAGCCACACACTTTCTGCTCACATTTTACAGAAAATAATATTGGAAATACCTGATTTGCCTGGACATATACAAAGCATTTCTGCATTGTTATATCATATATCTGCCATTAAAATAATTGGATTAAATGTTGTAAAACTCATTAACAAATGTTTTTAAAACCCACAAGAAAAAAAACACCCAGCTAGAAACATTTGAAATATTTTAGTGTGACTCTGCTTTTCTGTGCAACTAAGGAAAAAATTCCATCCAAGGTGGATAAACTTAGGTTCAACAGCCCAAGAGCTCAACAGCCATTGCAGACAAGTAGAATTCCAGTATTTTTTCCTATGCGTTCTTATGACCATGTGGTTTAATATAAATTAATCTCTGTTATCATTTTCTCAGAGCTCACACTAAGTGAAGAAGAATGACAATAACATTAGACTGAGTCAGAATTTAGCATGAACTTGTTTTTATAAACAAAAGGGAGAAAAAAGTCCTGAATTTTTTTTTTGCAAGCACTTAATTTCTCCAAACTACAGCAGTAGCTGTTTTATTTCAGTTCCATTGGCAGACACATTTAGCAGTACCCACACTCCATCTCAAATGATGCAAACTACTTTCCCAATCTATTTGCAAAGTGCATGAAACATTGCGAGTGATGTAGTTTTACTATCAGCATGATTGAATTCTTTTGCAGCGCAAGAAAGCAACTAGTTATTTTACCGTGCCAGAAGATTGGTAACTATTTATTTACACATTTATTATCTGCTCCACTCTGAGAATAAAGAATGAGCCTGAACTACAAAAGCTGAGCCTGCATGAAGGCCCATCAGTCTCTCCACACTTCTGCTGTCAACCCTATTATGGAGGAAACATTATTCAAACTGCAGGCTCCAAACTCCCAGGTAACTAGAGACAGCAGGAAGCTCTGTTTGATATCAAGTATATTCTTTATCAACCTTTTTGTTGTGATGGGAAGAAATGATGGAACTTTACTTTCATCTTGCTCTGTCCTCACATCACCCAGTAGGTGAATTGCTTTATTGGTGAGCCTTGGCCAAAAGCTCTTTGATATACGCTGCCCTTTGCAGCCATAAATTTTCCATCTTTCAGACAAGGTTTGAGACTTTCCCTGTCCTGCTATTCTGCCCCTAAGTGATTAGATGCTCTTTTCAAAATGAAAGATGAGCTTTCAGGCAAACTCTTGGCCCTCTCCTAGGTACCATAAAATAGCCATAATTTGATTTTCCTAGCACTGATGAAAGTTGTGGGTTTCAGACCAAGACCCATCATGTGGATGCTGACCCTTACACTGGCATAGCTGCAGCATTCAGGGACACTGAGCTCTTCCCCTGAGGCACGTCCAAAGTGAGAATCTGGGGTATGCTGAACATGGCCCTGTGCTGAGCGCAGTGTCCTCAGACCAAGCCCTGGCCAGCCCCCCAGCTCTTGCTGTGCCTTTGTCCCATGCCAGCAGCTTGGCTCTCCAACCCACCCGCTCAGGCAGAACTGATCAGAAACCTAGATAACAAATATTCTGCATATCTGGTTGCTTTTGGAGTGACACAAGGCAGGGAACTACACCCAGCTCACAGAAAGCAGATGGAGGAGGGTCAGTGGTCCCTGCTGTGGGCAACAGAAAGGCTTCAAGGCTTCAAGGAGGTCAACTGTCCTGGCACAGAGGCTTGTTGTACTGCCTTGACCAAGTCTCTTAAAAAACTTTCATGATCCAGCAGCAATCTCCAGATCTTCAAAGGTGTGAGCTGGAGCTCTGTACTTCATGCTCTGCTCTAGTATACCTCTGTGACATGGGGAATGTGGGAACTAACTGCTCCCTCTTCTGCTGTCTGGAGGGGTCAACTATGTGGGCAGTGTCAGTACAGGAGCACCCCCGCTTGTAGCAGGTTCTGACCACCAGAGAGGATTATTTCCCATGGACATAAGAGGAGAACCAACGAAGAGCTGACAGCATCCTTCCTTCACAATTAGATGTCTGTGATTTAACAAAGACAGTTAGGGAACTTTTTTATGTATTTCTTCCCTAGAAAAGACTAATGAAGACAATTTTTCTTTGCCTTGCCAAAATATTTCTTTGACAGCTTTTGAATTTTCATTGAAAATGGAAACACAATTTTTTTCATGAAAACTAAGCATAACAGCCTTTGAGATGACAACAATACTAATGTGTGAACATTTCTGCTCTGGCAGGAGATTTTAAAGAAAGTAGAAGGCCAAGTACCAACAGCATTATGCCCCAGACTGTCTGAGAAGAGCTGTCACAGCCAAACCATATCCTGTGCCCCAGGCTGCCGTGTTCTTACTCTGTGGTTTCACCGTCATTGTGACTCTGATGCTTGGTGGTGGCTGGGCACTGCAGTGGCTGGGCAAGTGAGGAGGTCCCAAGTTAGGCTGTGTACTCCTCTGCTCCAGGGCTGGCTGTGCACCATGTGGATCCCTTCTAGAGAAGCCTAAAATCTGCTCCCAATTTTGGTGCCTGCCTTGAGACTGTAACGATGACACAGAAACAAATGTGTTCACACAGAGACATCAGAGAACTGGGTGATCCATCTGTCTCTATGGTGCTAAAGGATCCTCCTGGTATCGGGGATCATGGAACTGATTAACCTGGTTGTGCTGAGGATTCTAGGCCTTTATGGCTGAATTCGTCCTTAAACAGTAGAATTCAGTGATCTAAAATGGTGTTAATTCAGTGAAATATAAACCCCACATGCTCAGGGAAGGTCAGTTTTTTGGCTGACTACATTTGGTATGAATATTGTTTTTATAAAGAGGGCCAGAGTTTTTCCCTGCACAACCTCTGACAGACAACGACTGAAATACCTGCACAACTTGCTCAGCTAGCACCCCGTCTCACAATGTGCCAGTTTCTTGTGCATGATCTCTGGCATGAGGCTGAGCATACACATCAGAAACTGTAAACTGATGTCCTTTGCTGTAAGAATAAGGGCCAGCCCCTTTGCTCAAGGATGTTGATGGAGAATATCGTAACTTGTGCTTTTCCTAGAAGATGTTGTTTTGATCTTGGTTTTGTCAATTTGATGTTGATATTAATTCCAGATGAGTCTGGTGCTGGTGCTGGAGCAGAACAGGATAGAGGGGACCAGAGTGAGCACATCGACTGCCTGCTCAAAACCCAGCCTTTCTGGCAAATAAGCTGCTGCTCAGAGGACGCTGGCTGTCATCTGGCTGTGCTCAGCCCGGATGGCCGGGCTGACCCCGGGCATGCTGCGAGGACTGGGGACCAGAAGGCTGCCCAGTGCCAGTGGCAACCGGGCTAAGAGCTCTGGCCAGAGCCCTCAAGAATGGAGTGCGTCCTTCAAAAGGCGACCAACCTTCGACCTGCAGTCATCATTTTGGCCATCAGGTCAACAGTTGTTCCACAGAACATCGGCAATTGTCTTTCTCCTTGTGTCAGGAGGCTCTTGAAACATTATACGAGGATAATTAAGTGGTGAATAAGGGTCAGCATGGACAAATAAATCAAACTGATAGTTTGAACACAGACTGATTGAGCAAAAACAAGGAATTGTGCCATGCCTGTTAGCGCTGCTCTTGATGTTAACTGACTTTGTTAACATTACATCCAAAGGCAGCAAGTGGGAAAGCTTTGTGAGGAATCAAAAGCTGAGCAAAGAGACATGGGCTTTAATTGTTCAGCTTTATTTTTGAAATAAAGACATGCAGTGCATCAATTTAGCTGACTTTAATGGACCACAAAACTGAACCTATTCTTTAAAATGCTAATTGAGTTTGAAGATTCTTGCCTCTTGCAGAAGAGGGGTGCAAGAAATGCCACTGCCACATTCAGATGTGTCAGGAGCTGTCGTACAGTTTCATTCAAAGCAAATGGGTGAAGTGCATACCATCGAGCAGGAAGAATGTGTGCACATAACAGGATAATCTATCCACACAGAAGATAGCATCCAGGCAAATAACATGCCTTTAAATACAGACTCATTGAGAGGAGAATGTCTTTATATGTACTAAAATACAAAATTTATTTGCAGGTCTTTAATTTGCTGTATGGCAAGCCTTCAAGGTACATGAAAACTTTCACTCTCAAATTCACGAAAATAAAGGTCATTAACGTATTTTGAGAAAAAAAAAGGAACAACCAGTACTTAAAACACTTTGTTAAGGGAAGCAATGTGTCCACAAGTTCACGTGTTTCTAAGGAAAAAATGCAGTTAGGCATGGGGATACATAATTTGCATTTTACTCTGTCATCCTTAAAAGGAGTGCTGGGTACAAACCATACTAGTTTTGACTCCCAGGATCAAAGTGATGCATTTAAAGAAGGAAACTCATCTTTTTATACTAGTAATACATGCTAGCAATATTCTTTTAGAAACCAGTCAGTGTCTCTCCATGCTGCTGTGTTTCCTTATCTGCACACCTAGCTATTATTTCACTGAATTATTGATACTAGCAAAAATAAATTCTGAAATTAAAAATGAAAATTTAAAGAATACGCTTTTCTCTTTTATGCAACCTTAATCCTCTCTAAAGCAGAGTTTGCAGCCAACATAATGCCATTATTATGTGCTTTCCTACTCATATGGTACTGTGCATGGCACATTGCAAATATAAAATGTGTCTGCCCTAAATACTTCACAGTCTAGCTCAGACAAATTTTAAATATGGACCTAGTGTAATAAAGTTCACAGCTTTATTTTTCCACTGCAAGTCATTATATAGCATTTTTGCATGTATTTATTTCTGTGCTGCAGAAACTTTCCTTCTGACTGGGTTCCCACATATTTATTATTGCTGGGTTTTCACGCTGCAAGCATTCCTTCTCAGGCAGGACACTATGAATGCTTCAACATAGGGAACTGACACTTCACATCGCAACTGGACCATACAAAGGCAAGTAAGTTATAAGAGATAAATTTAGTGATAAGCATATAAAAAAAATTCTATGGGAAATGTATCAGCGCGGCCACATGAATTATGAGGGTTTGCCAAGAAAGGTGTAATGGATTGTGGTGGAAGATGAAGGGGAGCTCCCACCATATCCAATCAGCCTTTTACTTAAAGGTCAGGACATTCTGTCTGGGTCCACTTGAGTTTTTGATTCTGCCGTTTCACTATTCAGTGGCACAATGTAACTGTCAGTCTCAACAACGGTTCCTCGAGCCACTGGCTCCACTGCTCACAGGGCAGCACACAATATTTCACAGCCACAAAACAATTCACTGTCTGCATAGGCAAACCATATGATTTCCATGGGGAGCAATATTGACACACCCTACTGAGCGCTCTTAAGGGGACTCTTAAAAGAGTTACATCTTTAAAAAAAAAAAGGAAAAAAGGCCTATGGCTCTACTATTCTTCTCTATGACTAAGTTACCAAATAGCATTTTAATGTTCTGTCTCCATGACATGAAGTTAAATGCAAATATTCTTTATGCTTTCTACACCCTTTCTCATTTTACTGGGGAGACAGTTTTACTGCTCTGCAAAATCTTTCTTGGACAGTAAGTAGTATTATGATAGATACTAGGAGAAAATGTAGCACATGAATGATGTTCTGTTTGGATTTTCCTCAGTGAGTATTTACTGTGTTATATTAGTCATTTCCAGGTCTAAGATAAATGCAGAGACTGGTATGAATTTATAAAGACAGAGGACCCTGCTGATGACACTATAGCTCTGCTCTGCTCCTTGCCTTCTTTGGAGGAAGTTACCTGCAATAGTTATGAGTACTGGGAAAGGATTTGCTGTGAGAAAGCAGAAGGATTGCCCTGAACATTGAGGGAGAGAAACAAAATATGGAAGTAAAGAGTAGAGGCAGGGAGAGATGAAGAACCACTGCAAAAATCTATGGTCTCAGCTGCTCTTTGGAAACCCTTTAAGCAGGCATTGTTTTAAACTCCTTACCTTGCTTCTTACAAGCATGATGTGTTAGGTAGGGTGTAGTGCCACCTGTCCCCACCCATCAGCAGGCCACTACCTGGGCTGGGTTTTTGCCTGACACTCCTGACGTTGCCAGATCGTTTTATAAATGAATTTTCTTTCACTGTCTCTGTAGCATTCAGCTCTATTCAGATCATGCAGCCAACTGCAAAATGAAAACAGCATCAGACGATTGTCAGTGTCTCACTCTGGCCCCTGATCTCAGAGAAAGCAACATCCCCAGTGCTGCAGAGAAAGGAGAGGGGTGAGGGCTGCCTCACCAAGACAGAGGAGCAGAGTGCTGCACTGTCACAGGGTGAGATCCTAGGCACTGTGCAGGCTGCAGTTCAAGGAGGGCAGGCTCGCCTGATGCCAGGTCTGCTACCCTGGGTGGGCCACCACTGCAGCGTCTGTGTGGGCTGCGGTGCTTGCAAGCACTACAGAGACATTTCTTGGAAGAATTGCACTTGAGCGGTAACCCTGACTTGGCAAGCACATTTCCAAGCCTTGCACAAAGGTCTCTGTGCCAGCACGAGGCTCAGCTCAGCAGAGGCTGGCTGCCATGATGGGAAATGAGGCTGGAGCCCAGTGATGGCCTGGGCTGCCAGGCTGTGTTAGCTGAACACACTCCCTGTGGCCCTGAGATGCTTCCACCAGGTCGCTTCACTCAGTGCTGGGAAGCCACCTTGCCAAAAGGACGGGTAACCTAGATAACCTGGAGCTGCTTTGGCCCCCTGTCCTGAATGACTTCCCCCTGCCAACTGTGCTCCTGACAGCTTTAACACCAGCCCTACCACCTGGAGAGGGCACATTGTGCCGCACAGCTCCCTGAGCAGTGGCAACCCATGGCTCCTCTGAGGACGTACGGCTTTGAAGCAGCATGGATTGAGCCTTCAGCAAAGCCCTGACCCACTTGAGTTCCATCCTCCATCAGCACAACACTATCCTATGGCTGAAAAGCTTCCCACTGTTAAAAGGGGGGATGAAACACTGTGGCAGCTGCCAAGAGCCCCAGGGACCCTGATTTGTTTTAAAAACATCATGTTCTGATGCTTCCAAAGGAAAATACTGCAGGGTTGGATTTTCATTTTCTCTTGCTGGTAATGGTCTGTATGGAGTTGTAGGATTTCCTACAATGTGGGTTTGANTTTTTTTTTTTTTACCCTGGAATATTATTATAAAGCAGAAATTTTTTTCTTCTGATGAGCTTCACTTGCATGTCTGCCATCTGTTGCCTGGGCAGTCCCAGCCAGGACTGGTGACGGCATGATATAAAGGTCCCTTCTGGCCTTCAAAGCTCTGAAACCAATGTGGCAGGGTTTTGCTCAGCAGTGAGAGCAGGACAAACATATGGACCTTCTTTGGTCATGCTGGACTGATGATGGCCAGCACACACCAGCCTTCCTTGGCATCTCAGTTCAAGCTATATACTGTGATCATTTTGCTTCAAGCAGCAACTTGATCCTTAATGATTGCACCAAAAATGAGACTGCAGACATTACTGCAACAAATATGATTTAATCATCTGCAGACATTTCTTTTAATGTTCCTCCCACACACAGGGGACACCGAAGTGCACCACAGTACCTCCTTTCCTTCACACTGGAAAGGGCTTGGCATGAAAGAAGAGAATTCTACACTTGTTTTTCATTAGTTTTCAGGTGAGAAGTACTCAGTTTATAAGAAAAAGAAAATACTCATTTTCCTTTGCAATCTATGAAGGAATGTGGAAGGCTGACTTCACAGTCACCCACAGATTTTCACCAGTACCCCAAAAATGTCCCCCTCAAACCTCCTATGCTAAATGACTCTCTTGGATGCACAGAATTCCACCTCTTCTCCCTGGGCTGTGCTAGTTCTGCACTGTGAAGGGGAGTCAAGCAGAGATCTTTCTATCTAGTAAAATCAAGAGTGTTTGTGTTTAAAAGTGGTGCTTAGTACTCTTATGCTACTGTTAGATTTGGAACTTACAGTCTGTTCTGAATCTAACCTGTGATTCATCTCATCCACCCCATCATCAGCTGGAAGAACCCCTCTGCTGACCACTGCCAGAACAGTGTAAATTAGATTAATCCACAAGCTGCTCTAAATTTATCTGGGAGCCAAGACTCAGCAAGTCTTAGGGATGAGCAAGGGCATCTGAGACCTGGCAGTAACTCCCTAACACCTGCACTTTTCCACCGCCTGTAATTCTATCAGAACAAAAAAATCTCACTTTACTGTGCAGTCACCCAGGATTACAGTGTTTGCTGTCAAGCACTCTAATGCTGCTACCTCTGTCAAAGAAGATATGAGATTCAATAGGCTTTGAGATCTGAGTCCTTGTAAGACTTCTTATAGCAGCTACAATAAACTTAGAAGTTCCCTGTGCCACTTCTGCAGTGGTTGGAAATGGATGGGAAAAAAAAAAGGATAACAGATAATACTAGAAGCCAAATACACATGTGTGTGCACTGTAGCAAGGGCTAGGTTATTTATGAACAGAAGATAGCTGTAAATAGACTTGTTTCTTGTCAGGAAGGATATGGTCAAAACATCTCCTACAAGATGGGAAAACTTGCATGTGCAGCAGTCCATGACAGGCACATGTTGTGCTAAACAGCTCCGTGCTGGAAGAGTGCTTGCCTGATGGACATCCAACTTTGGAGTGATTTGTGATGGTAACGGCTCGCTCTGCTGCCTTCAAGCCCAGGCAGCAAGAGATAGAAAATGCCTCCAAGTGCTGTAACTTATTTCTTGTCAGCTGAGAGATGCTCAGCCACGCTGGCTTGGCCTCAGGGGCTCTCCTCCCACTCAGGTGGGTCCCGCAGTTTTGCCTGTCAGAGGAAGGTGGTATCTGTAAATCTAGATTAAAATTGCCCTAACAGATCTGACTGGCTACAGTAACACAGATGCTGTGAGCCGTGCTTCAAATAGCAGCTACCTAACCTTGCCTTGATCAGCTGGCAGCCATCAGTCCAAAAAGGGCATCAAGCCCTCCGTGTATTTTTGGAGTGAATATTTCCCTGTGGTCACAGTCCTGAGGCACTTTACAACCTAATGCATATTTTCACTTGCAGCTACCCTGCAGTGGTGTAGGACTTTTCTTTCTGGTTCACAAGCAAAGAAACCAGGGCTATGCCTACACTACCAGCGAGACCCAGGGCTGAGTCCCAGGTTGCTCTGTTACTGGGGTCTCTGGAAGAGAGGCTCAGGTTGTTTTTTCCTTGAGAGCAGAACTGGGCACAAAGAGCACGTATCTGTTTTCACAATAATATTTTAAATGCACATTGGTGCTTCACATGTTCAGCCTCAGTGGCACATTAAACTATTTCATTTATAGTTCTAAGCCAGGTGAATGAGGAGCTGCCATGCAGCTGTCCAGTCACTGGGCAGCACTTCAGCTGGTACTGTAACTCCGGTATTGGCTCTGTGAAGGCTGAGAGGACAAATATTATCCTGTTTCAAAAAGTGTTTTATCTCTCACACCTGTATTCCCCTCCTCAGAGCATCTCTATGAAGGTAAAATGTGGTGATGAAATATGTTGATCTGGAAAAACTGGAAGCTTTGATTTGCATTATCAGATGTATTAATTTGGTTTTTATTATTTCTGTGCTCAATTAGATATATGTTTGCTCTGTCCTTTTGATTTAAACATATGATTTTTATATACACTAAGGACACATTAGATCACTCTGAAAGCACAGAGGGGCCTTAATATGAGAGTAAATTATTTTTTATACCCACTTTAAGGTCTATTTATTCAAATTGAGCAAAATCCTAGCTCTACTGTGAATGAGTGGGAATTCTGCCATTGATTTCAACTCCAGGATTTTGCCCAAGCGCAGTATAAAATTATTTATACAGAAGTGGCCAGCAGTCTTTTTTCTAGAAATTGTGATCTAAAAGTGCAAAAATCTCCCAAGACTTGAACTTCATTCTTTTTATGCAGTACTGGAGCACTCACTGTTTCCTGCATTAAAAAAAATCAGTTAAGTTTCAGCATATTATCACACTTTCCAGTTGCCCGGGGGGGGGGACATGGGGAGGGGTGGGAGGTGAGAGAATCTTGTTTGCTGCTTGGATTGGTAGGTATTCAGAGTACAAAACTGCACAGGAGAGAATTTTTAAAAAGAAAGAGTCAAATCTACCCCATAACATGGTAGAGAAGACAATGTCTCCCTGGGGCACCTCTCTGCCAGGCTGCAAAGTGCCATCCCTGGGCTCTAACAGATGCCCAGCAGAGAAGTTCCAGACCCTAAACCTTACCATAGTCTCTTGTGTTAATGAGGACTCTTGTTGCAGTTTAAGGTACACTGGTGAGCAGCCCTAAATCAGAGCTCATCCTGCTCAGGAAACATCCCAGTGGCTGTGGAGGTGGGTCTGTTTGCATTCCAGATGTGGTGCCTCCAGCCTGCCTCTGACCAGCATTCATTTCTGTACTCCACAGCTGGTCCATGTAAATGTGCCATATTGCAGCCCATCTGCTCAGAGAGTGCACAGTGGCACATCTCTCTCTGACAGTGGACCATTTTATTGAACGCTATAAATATTGAAATTCATAGGCATGAAGCAGCAGATTTTTAATGTTACTTAGAGAGACATTTGAGCCACAACCTTTGGCAGCAGCACACGCTGTTAGTATCTCAGTACGCTGCACGCCATTTGGTTCAGACTCATGAACAACTTTTCCAGAGATTTCATGGCTCTCCAATCCCAGGTAAAATGGAGTACAGACCCTGTGGGATGACATTTAGTGTGAATGTCACCCTGCATACAATGTGCATTTGGGATATGGACTTTCCAGCCCTGTGCTGTGTTAAACCATATGTTAATGTTTTCATACTCAGAAAAGATTAGATCAGGGACCAATAAAGTTTCAAAACTACAAATAATAGGCTAACCAAAATGAAATGTGAGGTATTCCTAAGCCTGAGTGTTGTTTTTGTTTTTCCTCCCAAAGTCTCCGCAGTTTTTGTTTTTTAAATGTGAATGCTGTATTTTGCAGTAAGAAATGGGCACATTCATATTTTATAAGCTAATACATGTAAATTTTGTATTAGAGAGTAAACATCTCTATTAATTTTACATTCATGGCATCTGATCTGGAGCAGAAGCAAAACACTGCTCTGCAATTTTCTATTTGTCAAGTAGTCCCTAGTAAGTGTTCAGTGACTTATAAAGAGCCAAACCCCAAACTAAGATAAACATAGATATTATTTTTGATGGATTTTTTTTCCTCTTGCCAAGACATCAGTTTCTGCAGAGCTTCACAAACCGGTCTTTTCCATTTTGGAACCAAAGACGAATTTTCATCTACATTAATTACAGAAGAATCAGGCCCTTAATGAAAGAAACTGTGTTAAAAATGGAGAACATATTTAACATTCTCCAAAACGCTTTCAAAAAAATGTTCATTTTTATGTGAGGTTTTGAGTCTGCCGTTACATCCACAATGTTTTCCTCTCCTGGAGCTGTTTGGGCAGTAAATAACATTGTGCTGACTGAGCACTGGTTTAGGGAGTGAAACAGGGCATTTGCTTTATTTAGAGGTGTGGATCCCAGCTCCTGTGACAAGCAGGCTAAAAAGTTTTCTGGGCATGTGGAGTAAAGGCAAAAAGGAGGGGAAAAAAAGCAAAGCAGAAAAGACCAGCTGAGGATATTGCCTTGGCATGTACATTTCTCAAAATTGTGCTGCTTTTTAAGTTTTCTTCAGTATTGCTTTTGCAATTGCTCTGTTGTCTTCATTATAATTTAAGAAAAGGCAGAGAAGGCAACATCTTTAATAGTGGAGTCATACTGTTTGGACAATAAGCTGTGTCACTGCTCAAGCCAGTCCCCCGGTTCCCAATCAGCAGTGTTATGTAAGGTGGCAGGTTAATAAAATGCGACACACTGAAATCATTTGTACCAGATTATCTCTCCTTCCAAACTCTGACAGATGCTAAGTCCAGCTGGTAAAAAAAGTTTATAGGCGAGTTGGATCTGGGGCCTTCACACACTCCACAATGTTGGCTACCAATGCTTGTTTTAATGAGTCACGAATTGCCTGTTTATCTTCTGCTCCCTGCTGTTTCTGCATTTTCCCTTCCAGAACAATCCTAGAAACACATGCTGCTACAGACGCTGGAGCAATGTGTGTAGACATTTGAGCCAAATTATTATAAAGAACTCTTTCTTCTTGGATATTAAAAAAAAAAAAGGCGAGAATTGCACATTGCCTAGCAAATCGTTATCTCAGATGTTCGCTCTGACATGCTCAATATGGCCTACCAGAGAAAGTTGGAGACATTTGAAACCTTAACAACTACACAAAATGACACTGTAATTGGCGGGTTTTGTTGTTCATGTTCTGGCTCTGTGAAAACTGCTCTAAACACTTTGTTTAATGATGTTACATTATGACAATACATGGCTTCTGTAGAGCAAGTTATCACGTTGAACTTGAACATGTGACATCACAGGAAAGGGAATGGGGGCCAGTGGGGCTTAGTGTCCCCTCAGAAGCAGAGGGTGCTCGCACATGCCAGCACACACATGTGTACATGTGGGAAGAGGGGGTGGCCTAGGGATGATGCACTCCCATAGGCTCCGTGACACATCCAGGACAACTACTTGCTGAGGGATACGAGGGGGCACTGACCCCTTGCAATGCAGCAGCTTCCATCCCCCTCTGACTCTTCTATTGCTGCAGCCGTAGCCCTCGTATTTGGACAGGCCAGGTTGATTCAACAGAGCACTGCCCTGATATACAGCTGAGCTGGGAGCTGCCGTAGTCCAGAGATGACTGTCTCCCAGAGACAGCCAGACATCAGAGCAAGAGATCACATGGCATTTCTGTGTGGGTCGTGTTGCCCTGCAGTATAATCTGTCACTAGATATGTAGTTGTCATGATCCTGTTTAAAAGAGATTCCTATTGCTCTCTCTGAAACAATGTGCATACATGATGCAGGTACAAGACATCCCAACATCCAGAGATGCCCTGTGTAAATAAATGGAGAGACCCAGGATAACTGGCCTGAGCCCCTCAGCAAGGGCAGTGCTCCTCTCATGCAGTGTGGTGAGATACTGTATCCCTTTTATCCTGAAGCAGACCTTCTGTCCAAAGGGATGCAGTGGCAAGGGGTATGTGCAGGAGGCAAGGACACAGAGTATGCCCAGGAGGGCTGGTGGGGTATCAGGTAGATTCTTGTGGCACAGAAATGGACAGGTAGGGATCATTGATCACATTGATCATGGCTCTGTAGCACCTCCATTTTGTCTGTATGTGCTGAGCACACAGGGCAAACCACCACATCTGATGTGTTTGTGGAAAGGGGGCCCAATGCTCTGAACCTTGACACAGCCTCAGCTTGTTTGGGCATGCTGGAAACACCTTGTTGGAGCATCTCCTCAGTGGCACAGGAAACTGTCACTAGCTCAGTCTGTTGCAGTTAGCATTGCGTTGCAAGGGGCTGCAGCAGTGGCTCCTCCATTTGCAGGTTTTCCAAGGTTTCTTTGTGTGTCAGTTGCCTGACTGAATGGCCTTCCTGACATCTTCAGAAAGAAAACAGTGAGGAACCCATTTTTTTCCTAGTGCTTCTGATTATTAATAGAATGTTTCAAATTTGTCTATTCTTTGCACATGGGAAACTACATGGTCATTTGACAGATACTGAAACTCACTGATTTTATACCCAGAAGCCAGGAAAAACAATAGATGTCATACTCTGTTTAACAAAATATATGCTGGGCAGAGTCCATCCTCTGTGCCAGCAAAGTGAATCTTACTCCTACCGATCGCTCACTGTCACAAAGCCAAAGGAACCACTGTAATGCCATAAGATGATTTGTTTGCAGCTGTAGCTTTCACCTAAAGTGGTCCAGCTCTCCTGTGTAGCCAAGATGCAGTTATTGCCAATGCTGTCATACATCTGCCTTCTCCTTCTATCTAGCTGCTTTAGGAATATGCTAATGACAGGAAGAAAACATACATATAAAATATTGCAAGCATCAAGACATGGAAGGAGAAGGTAAATTTGGCTCCCAACCATGAAATCTTATTCTGTAGTTGCCTCCTTAATGGCATCTCTTGAGGTCAGTGGCTTTGAATTCTCCCAATTGTATAGGGTCACTCTGGCAGCATTGACCAAGTAGAAAAGATTCAGCCAGGGGAAACAATGGCAGAAGTCACCCTTTAAATGTCCTGCCTTCTATATCATGCAATTGATTCCAAGGCTCCCCACCACGATGTCACTGTTTGACCAGTTTGCTTTAAAACAGCTTAATTAGCTGAAAGAAAAGCTATGTCTGAGCATGTTTGTAAGAAAAAAACAAAAAGCTCTCGCCTTTCAGAAAGCTCATGCTCTGTCTTGTCGGAAATCTCTGGTTCTGAAATGAAACAACATTCCTTTCATACAGAGTTAAGTCCCTGACAACAAATTTTCCTGGATCAGTGAAATAACCGATAGTGCCACATGCTGATGTCGATAGGTTTGGTTTGGTTTGGTTTGGTTTGGTTTGGTTTGGTTTGGTTTGGTTTGGTTTGGTTTGGTTTGGTTTGGTTTGGTTTGGTTTGGTTTGGGGGGTGCACCTTTGGTGAGAGCTGTGCACCTCTGTTAACTTCAGAGACACTGCAGAAGGAGATCGTGAGAGGCATATGCAGCTCAATGGCTCCTGGTCTGAGAGGCAGTCGAGGCTGACTGCTTCAATATATCAGTGCCACTTGTGTGTTAACATCCAGGCTGCCAGTTGGAGAGGGTGTGAAAACACAAGAAGGAGCAACAGAAGCCTTGCAGTGCTTAAAACTAACTTTTCTTATGGAGTTCTTTGTTTTCCCAAGTCTCACGTGCAAGCAAGTGGGTGGGAAGAGAGCTGATAGAAGAGGGAAGCAAAGCTCCTGGTGTTTGTTGGGAAGAAAACGAAACCAGAGGTCCCAGTCCTGCTGCCCTTAGCACAACCCATAGAAAGTGGTGCTGCCTTGGGCTCTGGTGGCATTAAAACACTCAGTGCAACAAGTGATGCAGCTTCTGAAATAAAACACACAGAGAGATTGTGCTGCACTCCCTTTGGTTTCCTCATCTGCTCTCTGAGCTGTAGCATTTGCAGGGACAGCATTGAAATATAGCCTTTGTCCCACTACATGTTCTCTCCAGCAAACAAATCTTTCCTGAAGGAAAGAACATTAGCACTGTGGGTCTTTGTTTTGTGTTGGTTGTGGCAGCTTGTTGGCATTACCAGGCTGCTGAGCAGCTCTGTAAGAACTGCTACCTTCCTGAGGGGTAGAGAGAGATTTGAGTAATGTGCACATGGCATCAGGAAGAATCAGTTTCAGAGCTGGATCTACTATGCAAAAAACAAAGCATGTTCTTTCTGTTCAGTCTACTAATCCACAGTTCTTTATCAGGCATTTTTGTATGTGTATTTACATGGTGTGCCTAGCACCAGAACTGATGGAAAATAGGGGAACCCAGCATCAGGGGTGCATGGGGAAGTGAGGCACATAATGCCAGAGTGTTCAGTGAAGTAATGTGCTTAAGGTATTTATGAATGGGAGTAAAACTTTGCAGAATCAAGCTCTTAGTGTTATTTTGACATTAGTGCTATCATAACGTTTTGACATCCCTCTCATCCCTGTCATTTATTTTCCTGGGCATTTATAAAAACAATCAGTTTACTGTGGCTTATTTGTCCATGTCCAGAACAGGAAAAGTATTTAAATTATTTTGCTTTTATTTAATGAAGGATTCTGACTTAAAAAAAAGTAAAGATATGCCTCATTGCTGAATCATAAGCTTTAGTAAAAATATTTTCTGTGTAAATGTTTTTGCCAAAAAAATCCCCATTTTTTAATTCATGTGCTTATATTTGAAACAATGTTCTGCTGAAGATGAGGTGTTTATCAGGCTTTTTTTTCCCTTCTCAGCTTTACAGAAAGGTGAACGAAAGGATGATTAAACCAGAAACAAAGTCAGTAATTAGCAGTATAAATCTCTCAGTGATTTCAGTAGGTCACGAAATTAACTGGTACAGGCTTCGGACACATCTGCTCTTTTGGCAAGTGGTGCCCTCCATGAGGCTGCTCATTGGTTCTCACTAACCACACGATGGGTCTCGGGGAACTTATTTTGCACTCCCTAAGCTAAACAGCTCAGCGATGAAACCCGACTGTTTCTGAAGTGCTGCAGCACGTACCAGAGCTGAGCCCTCCCGGTAACTGAGGCAGTCTTGCAGGGTTTGGCAGTGCTTTGCCATCATCCTGGGATCCGTGGAGGGAGGGGGGACATGACAGTTTGTTATGTGTGGCCAAATGCTGCTTTGCAAGGCTCAGATTGAGGAAATTATTTGGAAGGTTATGGAAGAGGGACATGGCTGCTTTGCTACAGGCTATCAGGAAGGTGGCTATGCCTACAAGCCATCAAGGAGAGCCCCAGCACCAGTTACTGCTTGGTTTTCATCTCGACCATAGCTTCACTCTCCTGATGGCAGAACAGCAAAGGAGTAGACAGCCAAGTGCCAGAAACAGGGAAGTGGATGGCGGGGAAAGGGAGGAAACAACATTTTTGTGTTCCTTCAGCCCCAAAATCTAAGGGAGCAATGCAGAGTTTTATTGCATCAAGTCTGAGTTGGCTGTAGAGTCAGGCCGGAGGCCAGCAGTCAAGTTCCCACCACAAGGACTTCTCTAGGCTGCTTGTCTCAAGCAAAGCCTTCCCCTCTCTGTCTGTGGGCAGGCAGGCAAACATAGCAGCAAAAGCTCTTGGTGTGGTTACCTTTCTTGTAGCTATTCTTGATGAAGGAATTGTTTGGTTCTGAGTTGACTACTCAGCCCAGTTTGGAGGATGGACACTCTGATCTGCTTTCCCCAGGCACTGCTGGTGGGATCCTGGTCCCTTTTTTCACTGTTTCATTTTAGTTTAGAATTATGACTGGGCTGTATCACAGCACCCAGAAACAGCAGAACTGTCTGCAACTGTCAGAGTGGGAAGGGTGGTTCTGTCTGAGCTGCCTTCTAATTCATAAAGCAGATTCATCTGGAAGCTTGGACATTCTCATGTTTGTGCAGAAAACCCAGAGTGACATAAATTATGGAATTTGTAGCTGTGTGTTCAACATGTGTTGTATATGCAACAACCTTAAACCTAGACTAGGCTCTTGTACTTTGGCCAGCCTTCTAGGGAAAACACTGTAGCAGTAAGGGAGCACGAGACTCTTGGAAAACCAGCAGTGTTTGTTCCCTTGCTAGATTCACTGCAAATCTCTAAGTGCTAAGGCCATTGATGTAAAGTCTGTCTGAGGGAAGCAGAGCCATTGTGGCACCATCATTAACCCATTCCAGAAGGAAAAGAAAATGAGAAGAGAATAACAAAGATCTTCCCTTTCTGAAAGCTCTCCTCATATTTTACCACTTGGTTTGAACACAATTTCTTTCTTTCTCTTTCTTTCTTTCTTAGCTGAAATGATGCTGTGTCCTGCTACCCTTTCTTCTGTTTTAGAGTTTACGGTATAAAAGCTGTCAATGTTACAAAACTTAATGCAATCGTAGTGTATTTATACTTCAGCATCCCCGTCACAGGATTTTTTTGCTTTGTGTAAGTAGTGTCTGGTTTCGTGCATATTTAAAACATGTATTTTGACACTGCTCTTAAAAGCTTTTTCCAATCAAAAGGTAGTTTCCTGGTATGGGAACTTGCCAATATAGTATAGCCAAAGGAGGGGAAATTATTATCCTGAGCCAAATATACTTCTCTATAACAGAAAAACTGGGCCTCTAGATCTGCTTTGTGTATTTTTGTATGTAAATAACTCCTAATTTTCATATTTCTCTTTGAATTGTATCAATACAAAATAGTTGGTGATAGCCTTTTAAATCCTGGTTAGCATTTTATTCCACTGGATGGAGGTACTGGATGCTGTACTATATGCCATGAGAATAGTACAGTGTCCATGTAGTCACCAGACTCATCATTTTCTTAACAGTTCTGGTTGTTACTGCACCAGTGAAAGGTAGTACACTGATGTGGGTGAAGTTAATTGAATTTCAGCTTTCCAGAGCACAGGGCAGCCAAACCACAGTGATTTGGAAGGATTAGTTAGCTGGAGCAGGTGAGAGCTTTCACCAGTGCTGTGGCGAGGAGTTGTGAATGCCCTATTTTGGCTTGAGGTACACTGAGATGCTCAGTTATGTTTGGGAACTGTATTGCACCATGCAGCATCACTGCTTTAACAATCCCACACTGACTCAGCAATAGGCTGCTAGCTGGATTATCATCCAGCTCCCTTTTATGGCACTGTAATACTTTTAAGGTTCCTCTAAGGGCCTTAAAACAGTAAAAAAGTCCCAGGAAATCCTGTTTTGCTGACAAGCTATATTGCTGTATTCTTTTGGCCATGTCAGCAAGTCTCAAAATTAACTTGATCACTAAAGAGACACGAGTAGATCTACTGGCAGTGTAGTAGAGAGCTCTGTAATAACTTGTATTTGGGTTATTTTTCTGTCTTGGAGCTCTGGTAAATGAGAACTTAATGGAGCCATTATATCAGAGCACAGCATTTGTTTCCCAAGGCTATTAGGCACTTTACAGATTCCATCCCCAGGGGAGCAGAGCTGGCTACTTAACCATCTGCAGAGCTGCCGAGACACCCGCCCCTGCTTCTGCTGGGCTTGAGACTGGAGGCCAGGGGCACATGAGCTGTCACTAAGGTATCCTCTAACCATTGCCACCAAGTTGCTCTTGACAGTGAATGTGAGTTCCTAACTGGCTTCTGGGAACACAGTTATAGAGACACAAAATACAAATTCCATCTTGTTGCTGTGACCCTGGGAAGATTGCACCCTCTGCTCCAGCCAGCCCCTGGCTCACGCTGGTGGAAAAGCAGAAGTTTTAGACTGTGTTTCACAGCACCTTTCAGTGCCCACAGCCCCTGCTGGGCCCACTCAGAGGTGCAAGGTGCCCTCTCCCTCTCTGCCTTTTGGTTCACAAGACCTGGACGTGAAGTTGGCGACAGCCTGGGCCCGCCTTGCTCGGTTCACAGGGAGGCAGTTCGCAGGGGAGCCCCTTCTCTTTCTCTTGCACTGCAGCCATTGTGCGAGTGTCAAAGGAGCATCCCTCTCATCTCTCAGATTGATGGCATCGTCTAGGACTTCCAGCATAGACAAGATAAACTAAAGGCTTCTGCAGACAGGTATGTAACTGTGGAGACAGCAGCACTGCAGAAGAGGCCTCCGCTCAGGGAAGTGTTTGTCCCACAGTCGACTCTCTGGCATAGCGGTCACCTTTGACATGACTTGCTGAATAGGAGTTTGTTTTCTAATTTCCATGGTTCAGCCACAGGCCATGCAAAGTAAATACAAGTAAACGGGCAACAGTGGGTTCAAAGGAACATAAGGCAAGTATTTGCCCCCTTGGAAGACAGTTTGGGTAGTGTTCACATGTGAATCAATCTGGTTTGGGTCTTTGAAGTGATTTTGCTTAGGAAGAGTGGGGCAGAGTACTAAAAATGATGGGTTCAACAAAAGATTGCCCATCTTTTGGGGCATACTCTGGAGGGAAACTGCTGGCATGCCAGTGTAGGGCTGCCAGTGATGCTGCTGTGGAGATGCAAACTCATTTAATAAGAGAGGCAAGAGGCCTCGTCTGGCACCAACACTGTGCCCAGACAGCCCAGAAAGGGGATGCTGTCAGGTGATTGCTTGCTGTCATGTTCTTGTCAGGCCTTTTCCCTTATGCTGACTGGCCTTGCAGGCACATCTCTCAATGTGACAGTGCTGTGTCATCAGGCATAGCTCAGATCAGAGGGTTTAAGTGACTTCAAGCTGTTCTTAATACATAAAGAGGCTCACTCCCTGCTTGAATGCACTGCTACATGTTGTCAATCTCTTTCACACAACTCAGGATCAAAATAAACTTATCAGGCAGAAACTGAGACTCATGGTTTTGGAAGGTATTCTTTTGCAGGTTGCTTGAGTTACAAAGGGAAGCCTTGACCAGGGGCTGTTTCCAGTTCCACACAGCACCCAGACTGGAATAGACTTCACCGTCCTATGAAAGAAGGGCTGGTTTTCTTTATTTGTTTGCTGTTGTCCTGGTTTTAAGTAAGTGCCTTATTTTTCTCCAGTTAACTTTGAAGGAAAGAAAGTATAAAGTATGTTTCTTAGAATATTGCAGAAATACCACCATGTGCTTCCTAGCAAAATGTTGTCTGACTGAGAAGTTCATCTTTTGGAGGCTCTGCCTTTCCCTGGCACCTTAATGCTTTTACCATTATATACAGCTTTCTTCCTTGTCGTGCACAGCATATCACCTTCAGGAAGCTATATGGTAAGCAAAGTGTCTTGTGACTGATTTGCTCACTGAAATTAAGAGAATGTTAATCCCATAGAAAAGTAAAGACTATTAGTCAAAAGGAGTGACACATTTCAGATGAGAAAAGATGTGGGTCCCAAGAGTGACTGGTCAGTTATCATTCCACAAAAGATGTCACAGTGCAACATGCAGAGACTTCAGCAAAGAGAACAAGCAAACTCATTTCTAACTTGTTGGTCTATAGTAGTTCTTTATTTCCTGTTTCCAGCAGCAGTAGCTAAGTGGGGACTGTGCATATCATTACAGATTTTAAAAGGGTTTTAATATCTCAGCAATTGCCTGAATATAATGAACCCTTGCTTTAAAATAGGCAAATTCTGGCAAATTCTTCTGAAAAGCTGCAAGTGATAAAAGTTTCCATAGCAGTTCATCATTGTGCCTTGAAGGCTCATACGGAAAAGTAGAGACTGGTCAATGTGAGGATGTGCTGATTTCACAATGCAAGGAAACTCGGTGTGCAAATGAGCAGGCAAGTGCTGGCAATTTCATGATGGAGCCCCTGAAATTTTGCTGAAAAAGCCTCAAAGTAGCCATTCAGTTGTTCATAGTCAGCCTCACTACTGAAAAGTTTCTTCTGAGATGAGAGAAATGCACTTGTTTGATTTTGATTTTTTTTAGATTTGTCCATTTTAAAGATGAACATAAAGCTGGTGATGCCAATCCTGAAACCCAGCTGTCATGTGAAATTCTGGTAGTACCTGACTGTGCCTGAAGAAACAGGGGCGGGAGCTGGCATAGGCACATCCCTGTAGCTGCTGAGACCAGAGCCCTGATTTCCCCGTGCATGAGCCTAACCTTCACTATATGAGCAGAAAAGTAGGTAGGGATAAGCCAGGCAGAGAGGTGAGCATCCCTGTGTCTTACCCCGGTGAAAATACAGAGCCTTCTCCAAGGGTTTGCACTCTGCAAAACTGCCAGGAAGGCTGACTCTCAGTCTGATCCTAGCAGACCTGTTCATATACGCACACACATGCAGACACACCTGTACAACACACACTCCTCTCCAATGCTCCTCTCACTGCCCAATAAGGGTGAGTGCAACCAAAGATAAAAGACAGGCAGGAACAAACCAAGTCTCTTTGTGCTGCCTTCTCAGCGGCCAGGGCACAGATGTACTCTGTCTGCTGTCTCACCCTTTGTTAGCTCCATCTCCCACCCCTTTGAACCTCATTAATTGGTTACAGAAGAGAGGGCACGAATTATTGCCCCAAGTGATAATCCAATTTCTCAGGATAATAAAGTGCCTGTGTCTTTCTACGGCAGAGTTTGGAAAAACCACTGCTGGCTGGAAAAGTGAAAGAAGTGAAAAAAATCGCAAAAACACCCCCAAGAGTTTTTCCCCTTTCCTGACCCACAAGATTGATTTCTAGCCAGTCCTAACCCCTGCTCATAGTGCCCATCTTAAACAACCTCCTCTGCAGCCCATCCTCTCTCCCAGCACAGATCCCTGACACTCCTGACCGGCATCAGGGAGGGCCCAGGAAAAGAAGACAATGGTGAGAGATACAGCACACAGACTTGGGGGAGAAGACAGCAAAAGGGACCCTGTGTTTACTGCCAAGGTGAGCCTCTTGCCATGTGCTCATTCCTGCAGTGTTTTGCCTCCAGTGACTCTAGACATCCTTGAGGTACCCAAAGTTGAATTTACTGCTTGAAGACTATAAATGCTATAAATGGAATTTATTCTCCAACATGGACAAGAATAATTTTAATTCAGAATGGTGGGGAACTTATCCCATGGCTAATTGCATTGCCCACAGGCATAGGCTTTGAAGCTGCCCCTGGAAAAACCCTTGCCTTTTCTCATAAAAACAAGTAGTGATGCACTGTTATACAAGATGTCATTTTAGATACTGATCTTCTGGCACCAAACCAGGACATCAGACTGGTTTGTCTTATAAAGCAATATTTTTTTTTGCATACCTTAAGAAAGATTTTTCCATGTCTTCATACGAGGATGAGAAAATAAAGCAAAGATGATTGATCCATTCCAAAACATCTTTGCAGATACATTGCTATGATGCTGCTGAAAAAAAAAAAAAAAAAAAAAGTCTGTATAAAGTCACAGGCTTTCCCAGTTGAAGGAGTCCAGTTCCTAAGAAAGATGAGTGGTGCTTACTTATTTTGCTTTTTGCTTTCTCCAGAGGATGGAAAATTGTGAGGAGGGTGTAAGTTTGGTGGAAGCTGGGCTTGCAGAAGTAATGGGAGGACACAAAGGGTTCATTGTTGGGCTAGCAATCTGTCATGGGAAGGACTGCCACAGGAGTCTCCAATGGGCTGGCAATGAAACGCCACTGCTGAGCAGAGGGAGACTTTGCCTCACCTTGGGCTGCCCAGCTCCCCTCCCCAGGCCAGACCACCCGCCAGCAGCACTGGGGCAGGTTGACCCAGCACCCTAAATCACAGGCAGAGGCAGAGCAGCACGCAGGGAGGGAGTTTAGATTTATAACTATACAGTGTTTCTCTCTTTTGAAAATGAAATGGCATGTTTGAGAAAAAAAAAGAATGTTGATGGGAGGGGCTGAGCCCATGCATGGCCAGTTCAGCCTTCAGGGCTGATCGTGCACTGGTTTAAGTACAGCAATAAGTCACTGTAGTGGAGGGGAAGAGCTACACCATGAAGGGCACTCTTGATTTCTGTGGGTCTCTGGTGAACTTTCTGTCCTGAAGCCATGGTCACCTATGGAGCAGGGTGCCGGCCGTATCAGTAACGCTTCTGTCCCCTGCTACCCGCAGCACAGCATGGACTGCCTGTGGGGACACCAGCCCATTGGCTTCATGTGTGAAAGAAGCTGAACCAGGTTTTGTGTCTGCAAGAATAATGAAGGCTTTGAGCTTTTAATCAATACCTGTGCAACTGGCTTGTTGGATGCTTGTAAGGAAGCATGTGGTGGTGATTTACTTTGGTAAAACACACTTCATCCCTGGGATGGAAAATTAATATCTAGCCCAAAATGAAGGCAAAAAGGCTATGCTGAACCTTGGAGCCCTGCCTGAATGTCAGGGGCACTGTCAGCTGGTGTAAAGCAGCATGGCTTTGTGGAAGGCAATCCTGCAATGACCGATTTACATCAGCTGAGGATCCAGGCTTTCGTGTCATTAAAGACATAGTAGAAAAAAATGTGTTGTAAATGAAGGAAGCTTTGGCTAAAAAGTGCCAACAAGTTCGCTCTTTATTCTTTATCAGTGAAGTCTGCACACAATGAAAACACGGACAAGGGAAATTTGCACAGCATTTAACGTAGGTCAGAAAAACAAGTAATTTGTTAAGTGGCAAGGGCACCAACGCGTGCCATGTCACGCTGGATTTTCTTTAAAAATAAAAAAAAAACCCCAAAGTTAAACTTTCAGTCAACCTGAAAATATCTGCTTTTTATGGGGGCAGTGCGGAACGAATGGGACAGCAAATCTTTCTTTGGTTGCTCCTTTACAGAGACTGAAAAGCTCTATAGAGACAGTGGGAAAAGAAGGGAAAAGGAGGTGTTGTAGAGAGGGAAAGAAAGAGAGAAAGAGAGAAAGAGAGAAAGAAAAGAGAGAAAGAAAAGAGAGAGAAAAGAGAAAGAGAGAAAAGAAAGAAAGAAAAGAAAAGAAAGAAAGAAAGAAAGAAAGAAAGAAAGAAAGAAAGAAAGAAAGAAAGAAAGAAAGAAAGAAAGAAAGAAAGAAAGAAAGAAAAGAAAGAAAGAAAGAAAAGAAGAGAGAGTAGAAAGAAGGGAGGGAGAGTGGAAGGATTTGTGTTTGAACTCAGGTTTTTAACAGAGTGTTATGAAAGGTTGTTAGAAAATATACCAGACTGAGAAAACAAAGCCCTTGAACTTCCTGGTGCATTTCTTGATGACAGCAACCTCTTACAAAAACAGAGACTGCAGGAAAAGACTCTGATCAGGAGATCAGACAGGAGAGGAAATATGACATTTTCTCAGGAAGGAAAACAGGAGCTGACTAGAGAGAGAAGAGGGAAACCCTGATGCTCATGAAGTATAAAAACATACAGGTATAAATTCAAGCTCTGAAGTGCCAGACATTCTTCCTAATTATTCCAGTTTAGCTGATTTACTCCTGTTTGGAAAAAAATTACAGATGATCAATGAGTGAGCTCTCAGAGGGACTGATGACTGGTCATTGTAAATGTGTTGTCTTACTGCACTCATCTGACCTCATGTAAAAGGTGGTACCATCAAAACAGATACTCTCGTGTTTTGCTGCTCTTTTTCCCCCTTCTGGTGCTATCCCAGAGAAGTGAAAAATGTCTCTTCCCCTTTCAAATATGCATACCCTGATCTTGGTAATTAAAAATCTTGTTTCTGAGCTTTGGATTTCTTCTGTAGTTTTTCAGAATTTTTTAATCTCATCTCCCTCACTGACAACAGATTCACCCAGCAGAGATTTCTATTTATTGATATTTTTTACTTCATTGTTCCCCTTCCCTTTCTGAATCCAAATTCAGAAAGCCAAACAGCTCTTATTGCCTACCTACTGGAATACAAAATTCCATTTAATCTGCACAGTTGCCCAGAATCACTGTACTTTAAGATAGCAAGGGTGTATCTCTGTTCCAAAGTCTGTGTTCATCCTCATAATCTTTGTTTCTATATAAAACATACATACACACTTTTCCGTGCTTTTGAAATGTGCATCGTATTATGAATTACTGTGCAAAATCAGGAAGTAAAACAACAGTGTGGTGTAGTCCTGTACTGCCTTCTTGTTCACCCTGTGACACACACACACACACACACACACACACACACACACACACACACACACACAGAGCTGTGTAGAGAAAGCAGGAATGCAGGCGAGTTTTGACCTTCAGTGTCCACACAATGAGCCGTGGACGATGCAGAAGGTTGGCTGCTTCTATACAGACCTGCTTTTGTGCTCTTGTCCAGGGCTTGATCCTTGGAGCCCTGTGTGCTCAGTAGACACAGAGAGATAGATGTGATCTGTTAGCCTCATCCAGCGCCAGCAGCTGAGCCATTTTCACACAGGCAGGCAGGTATGGCAAAGCCTGGGTAACAGATGAGAACCCATGGGGAGCTCTTGACTATGGAGAATGAAAAATCAAAAGAAACCATATTGGACACAGATACAAAAGGAGTCCCCTGTTCCTTTTCTATCCTTCCTTGTTTCTTTTCTCCTCTTCCTTACCAGGCTGTAATGAATGTGGAAAAACAGCTTCCCCCCTCTCAACGTGTTGGAGGACGTGTAGATTCCAGATGCTATTCTGTGCAAATACTTCCACCCTTCCCTGCCCACAGCATCCAGAGTTAACCCCTCTGTCTAGCTCTTTGCTGCCTGTCACTTTCCATGCTGCAATAGGAAAGAAAAATATACTTTTAAGAAAACCCTTAATCATTATTTTCAAAGGAGATATTTACACCCTAATAGTGTATTTGTGCTCAGCACAGCTGGAGGCAAAAAGCAGCAGTTAACACATTTTTAGCACTGAAGTTAGTTTGATGTTTTAATCATGTAACATCTTGAAAAAACGTTGTTAATTCCTAATAGCATTAGCATTACGCTCTTTCTTGAAATCACTGTTTCTAGCCTGCCCAGTGTCAGACATTTGTCTCAATGAAAACAGGCTGTGGAAGACTTTTAGCATAAATACATGCAATTTAGAGGAAATTAAAATATAGTACTTAAAGCACAGGAACCTTAAGGATCTGTTCCTTGGACGTCTGTGAGTCTTTCATCTCCCACAAGCAGACTTGCATCGCACCAGCCATATTGCAAAATGTTAGGATATTAGGAATTAGCATACTCCTAGTTATGCTGCTTGTGTATGAGCCTTATGAAGAACATTTCCATACCCAAAAAGAAAAGAGATGTGGAGAGAAGCAGGAAAAGCTAATCCAACTGAAATTACTTTTCTTCCAAAGGAAAAGAAAAACCTCTCATGAGATTTTATCTCCTGAGACTCGTCTACCATCTAAATTGCTTTCATGGGCTCCCTCTCTGTAATCTCTGAACTCATGGGCAGGTCTATCTGGGTGCACATACCTCAGGATCACCCTAACAACAGCAGTGAAGCTTTAGGGTTTAGATCAGTATGAACTACAATTTGATTCAGTTCCTCCCTGAAGTTAAAAACTGATCACTTACTTTTCTTTTGACAGATTGATGGTGAAATTTCAAAGATTATGGTAAGAGAGAGAGGTCTCAGTTGTGACTACAGAAGGCTTAAACGTACAGACATTTATTGATAGAAAGACAGATAAAGTCTCCTCCACAAAATAAATATGCTTTTTGTATGGCTCTCACACACTGTGCTTTCTAGAAATAACCCTCTGCATCTGGTTGTGTGGGAATCAGACACTTCTGAGGATTTTTCATGAGCATTTCATTAGGCTTCTCAGGGTTTTCTTAAGGATATATTCTGCTCCATTAAATATGTTTTATCTAATTTACGGTTGAGATCCTACATAGAGATGATGTGGACTATCAGCATTGATCTGCGCTAGATGTCAAGACCACACAATATTTCTTTATGAAATATATTTTGGTCATACAATTTTAAAGCATCTTAAAATTTGAGGGGGTTACCTCTTTGATTGTAACTCTTGGCTTTCCCTTTCCTTTTCCCTTTGTCTTTGCATTTTCCTCTTCCTCTCCTTTTCTCTTTCCTCTTAAACCCTGTGCATCTAGGGGTGGGGTAGGTGGTTGCATATGTGACTTTGCCTCTGTATGTGGTAATATGTGCCAAAGTTTGCTCGTATTTAAATTTCCTCTAGGAACCATGTTTTAACAGAGAGGAGTTATTTCTGTGTACATTTTCTTCTCTCAACTTTGAATACTACACTGAGAGCCTATTATGTTACCTGGAAATCTGTGACTGCCGTGCTAAAGCTTCTGTAACAGCCTCCATATGCTCTCCATACTTCCATTTGTTGTCCAGGCTCCCTGCCTTGGGACAGATATCTCCTTCCAGGCTGCAGCATCTTTCCCTTCAGATACTCTCTGTTGGGTTCTTTCTGATATGGATTTGGGATTTAGCTTATTATGGTCCTTGAATTTATGAAAATCTCCTAAACTTAGAAGTTATTAATCCCCTAATGACTTCCTTAATTACCCAGACTGGTAAGAAAGCTGTCTTTCCAACAAGCTTCACAACAGAGGTTATCACAGCAAGATCTTTCCTAGGTGTGCTACTTTCTAGAGACAAATAAAAAAAAATATCAGACACTGACCCTGGAATTTGACAGATCATTAAATCACTAAAAGCTCGTAATTAAAGGAAGAGGTCACCCACCAGACTCAGTTGATTAACAGGGGCATGCCAATCATATGGCATGTGGACTCTGTGTTTTGGATGCTGCTACAGCAAAGATGAGAGAATCAATAAGTAAAGTGAGACCTCAGAAGGATGAATGAAGAACACTAAAAATAGCCATATGAGAAATTTTCTCATCACATCTTTGGAAAGATGTGCAATTTCATGAATGACAACAGAGCTTTACAGCTTTTCCAAAGTGCATGAACTAGAGGGTCCCCAACCTGAGAGTGGGCCAGTGCACAGATATTCAACGTGCCTTAAAGTCAGCATTGTTCCTCTGACATTGAAACTATTTGCCATAAATACAAAGTAGTACATATAAGAGGCTTTACTGGAAGTCTGTTTATGAAAGAAGCTTGTTGAAACCTTCTGCTTTTCAAAGTGCTTCAATTTTTAAGAGTTAGCCATTCAAAGATACAAAACTAGTCCAGTATATATCATATTTGAATGAGTCAGTGTCTTGGTTTTGAAAGACAGGTGCCTGCCAAGGAAGGCAGGAGCTTCTCTTGGAATAGAAAATGCAAACCCCCTCCCTCCAAATTATTAAGAGGGACTCTCAGGCAAAGACATGAGGATAAGAATAACAGTTCTTTAATATGTATAAATAAAATAAAGTAAAACAAAAAAACCAACAAACTACAACCTAATAGGAAAATTAGAACAAGATGCAGTATTAAACAAAAAAACCAAAACCTGACAGTTAGAATACAGCCTGACAGCCTGTCAGTCAGGGTGTTGGTAGCAGTCCAGTTTGAATGGTGGCTCCAGTAGTGCTCCTGGAGTGACAGATGGTTCTGCTGAAGCAGAGATCCTGTAGAAGGGCGGAGTTTTCCTCCAATGGTCCAGTGGTGATGTAGAAGGGTCTGGTCTTTCCTCTGGGAATCCAGTGGGAGAGAAGGCTGCTCCTCTGGGAATCCAGTAAAAGGCAGATGCCTGTTCTGTCTAAATGCCCAGATTATATCCAGGTGGGAATGCTTGGCTCCTCCCCCTGGGCAGAGCTTCTCACAATGGGCTGATGTCATTCTATGAGTCATGGGGTGGGTCCTTAATTGCCCATTAAACAAGAAATGGCTCCCAGAGGGAGTTATCTATGACTCATGGGGCAAGGCATTGATGGTCCATTGACAGGAGATAGTCTGGGGGAGGAGGCAAGGAAAACACTGCCCCTCCTGGTTTCAACAGTTCATGAAGATGGAGATAGAATACAGACCTTCTGGAATATTTTTACATTGTAACCTAAGACAGTCAGCATCTTAAAAGGTAATGGAGAGCTCCTTGATTAAATATAGTCAGATTTTCCAGATGGCTTGGCATAAAGGGCTATGAAAGAATCCGAGAATTAGGAATCAAAAATACTTTGAGACAGGAAACAAGGTATAAACGTCGTTTTGTCATTCTGACACAAGCTAATGATGGTGTCTTCCAAGGTTACACACATTATGTTTCACATTGCAAAGCTACTTATACAAACACTGTGCTGGGACTAAACTGCTCCCCACAAAGTAACATATCTCACAAGATCTGATCAATTAAATTTTGAAAAAATCTGAGAAAGATAAATTCTGTCAATATTCCATGTGAACGATTTGGAAACGAAATATGCATCTTGCCTTTGAAAATATTTTCTTTTAAAAAATAAAGATTTGTCTTCAAATGCTATACTGTTTTATATTATGTCTTATCATTAAAAAAAAAAGTGAAATTGAAACATAGTTTGTGTAGAAAAAGTGTTTTAGGTAAGCCAAATTCTACTGTAATTTTCCTTTGTAGACAATTTCAAAATGAAAGCCCATGCATAGCAATATATAGCATGTTGGCAAAAGAACTGTGATGGCAAGAATTGAAAAGATTATTAAAGGAAATATATTAGACATATTAGAAGAAAAATGACAGTGTTACTACGGTCAAATAAACAGTATTAAGGTGCAATGAAAAATTGACAGGAATAATATTGAGACCAGTGTTTGGGTCCCATTTTTATAAAAAAATAGATAATAAGGAGCGAAAAAAGTCTGGATTGTCTGATTTAGAAAGGTAATTGCTCTTAATCACCTATAATAAACTAGATAGAGCTGGTGTGTCATCTGATAAGGTATTTCTAGAATGGCAAAGCCAAAGCAAGTAGCTCTAGTGAAACCTGCCTTAGAGAGACAGCATGACATGACTTCAAACAATTAGAGGATTTGTGTATTAGAAACCCCTGGTGCTATTTTGCAAACTGTTGGAATGGGGTAGGTCAGATGTAGGGGAAAACTGGTTTGTGAAGAAGTGAGATTAGTTCACTAATGAAAAGCAAATCAGACAATGGAAGAGGATGTTACCAACTTGTTCAGACACTAAGATGTTTGCCCTTGTGTCCCAGCATTTGGTCCTCACTTGGTCCCTGGCATCATCTCAGACCAGCTCTGCCTGCCACTGCTGCCATCCTGATGGCTTTGATGGGTATTAAGTGCACTCCAAAACAAAATGCATCACTGGTAGATTTAAAACAAAAGATTGGTTTACTTATATATTTTACTATTGACAGCTCATTTCTCCCTTTCCTGTCTATAATTTCTCTGCAGAATTATTTGATTATGTACTGTCACATCAGCCTTTATTTATCAAGTACAGGAAATGTCTCTCTTCGTGATCTGGTGGCCAAAAAGAACTGCAACTTCATGTTATATTTACTTGCTGAGCAAATTCCCTTTCTAAATCTGCACAACAGCAGCAACAAAAAGGTCTTGGAACTCCTCAGCATAGGGAGCAGTTTAATTACAGGCTTGGGATTAATTATAAGTAAGAAAAAAATTAAAATGTTCCATTTAGGAAACATGAGGCCTCCTTTTGTGCTTCACAGGAATATTTAGAAAGGGTTCTGATTAAAGACCCAAACAAGGAGAAGTAATTGTCAGTGTTGTGCTGTCACATAAAGGGTCACTTCCTTCATTAGTCCAGCAATAACCCAAACTGCTACATAACCAAAGTGCATTCAGAGCTCAATATAAGCTTTGTGTAAGATTAGTCAGGTTTTCCTGGTTTTTCGTATTTTATGTCTATTTCAGAGCAAGCTGGGGTCCCATGCATGCAGGTTGACTTATCCCATGAGTTAAAGAAAAAAAAAGGCAAATATTGGAGATTGTTGTTCCCAGCTCTGCAAAGTACACATGGAAAATCATGTCCAGAACAGTGCAACTCATGTCCTGCATGGTGTCATCTATGAGCTGGGCAAAAGAATTTAATTTCACTTAGATCACATACATTGTAGTTATTATTTATGGTATTTTGATCTGTACTTCTCCACCAGTCTATCAGCATTAAAGAAATGGTTTCTCATCATCATGGTGCCTTGTGACAAAACGGATGGTGCTGAAGTGGCTGACATCACCTCTCCTTGCTCTGCAACATATGAGGTCATTTACTCATCATGTTCATTCTCTCGGAAAAAAATATAACCAGCAGCTCCCATTCCAGCCTATTTTGGGAGTTCTTCCTTACCCTGGTTGTATTCTGAGCATGAACTGGATAAACCCAGTCAATGCAAAAAAGGCTCATTGATGTCAAACTGGCAGTTCCTAGTCCCAGATGTGTCATGCTCAGTTAGTGAATAACAGAGTGTCAAATAAAGCAATAAATCTTCTTACTTACTGACTGCTATGCAGAGCTGTCATGAGAACACACTCACATGCTCAGTAATTCTGTGTAATAAGTGAGCCTGCCTGCACCCCCATGATATCCAGAGACCAGAAGAGAGGTGCAAACATATTGAATTGGGATGAGTGCTGGATCAGCATCCCTTTCTCAGCACCTTGAGGCCACAGTTGGAAATTTGACAGTAATATGCCGTGGAAAAATGGTCAATTTTAAGCTGGACTTCAGCAAGGCTATTCGTGATGCAAGGTAGTGCCTAGAGCAAGAAGGAATCATACAGATGGGCTGTGTCTTTCCTAAGTAACTGACATGGTTCTCACTTCTTAGCAAACACTCCAGCTGGGGAACACTCTGGAGTGCTCTGGGAAAAGGGAGGTTTATAGACAGAGCTCAAAGAGGAACTCCAGTATGGACCACACTGAGTCCCTCAACCATGTCTGGAAGAACCCTACTGAAAGAAAAGTGAAAATATTTGGGGCCAAGCAATCTTTGAGGATTGTGTTGAATCCCTGGATAAGAAAGCTGAGCCTGTAGGACTGTTAGGCAAAAGCCACTGATTCATGACAGACAAAAGGCTAACAAAGGAGTCCCTGGGTAAAAGCATGGGAGCAAGGAGTCTTAAATTCCATAGGGACACTTCAGTGGGAAAGCAAAACCCCAACAGGTTGCTGCACATTTGAAATCACTGGCACATGGTGATGACTCCCAGTTGATAGTGGACTGCCTGATTCTGACTGATGTCAATTTCTGTTATTCAGACTCCAAAACTGATTGTATTAGGACTGACAATTGAGAGACTTCAAAAAACTCTTACATAGGGTGTCAGAGCTGGAACCCATCAAAGCTTAGGCTATAACATTTTCTAGTGTAATGTGTAGGCAGAGATTCATGTAGATAAATCAATGTGAACATCATCAAGAAGCAAAACTTGAGTTTTAATAATTGCTGGCTTTTTAAGCCCCTTGTTGCAGTGTGTTTTGCCTGTGTCCATGCCTGCATGTGGTAGCTTTATGTATTTCAGTGAAGGGTGTCAGACTTGCCCCACATTATACTTTTCTCCTCTACTCAGTTTGGATAAATTATGCTGTAGATTCACCATCTCCTTTTTACTGTTGTTTAAGCTTTGAGTCAATTTAACACTGCGGTGTATTGAGAAAAGAAGCAATGATGGAAACAGTGAAAAAACATAGTTTTTAAGTTCCCTGGAGCTGGTCAACACTTAATGTCTCTGAGGATCCAGAATTACCACTGGCATGGTGTGTCAGCACTCGAAAGTAAATACTAACAATTAACAAGATGAAATCAGGCTGCACAAGTGTTGTGCTTTCAAATAGTTACTGTAGCTTCCATCCACAAAAGCACTTGATTCTATGCCTCATTTTAAAGCTTTATTTTAAAAAATCATCTAACAGAACGTTAGCTGGAACAGAAGTGGGAGCCCTGCTGGCAGGGCTGGGCACAACTGCACCCTTTGGCCAGCGCCAGTGGGGTTGGAGGTCTTGGGCAGCCTGGTGCTCTCTTACAATGGGCCCGGTAGATTGTGGAGGTGTTCTGCTGTTAATGATAGCACAAGAAGAAGAGAGACAACAATGCAACCCTGAAAGACTTAGATTTGTCCCTGGAATCATTTACAACTTGGCTATCTCTCCTAACTCAAATATTCTGTCACTTTAAAGGAGGTAAATGGAGAAAATAGAGGAAAAAAATGAGGAAGTGCAGCAAAGACTTTGATTTGTCTCCGGCATTAAACTGGATTATAATGTCATTTGCTAACTGACAGATCATTTAGTGTCCTGGAAGAGTCTGTTTTCACTCTGCTGAAGCTCTCACAGGGGAATTCTGTGTGGGCTCCTTATTGTCAGAGCTATTTTTCACCCAATTTGTTTCCAAATGATGTCTAACCTGAGGTCTTCCCACTGAGAGGGCTTTAAGCAATGATTAATGAGAAGTGTTTTGCCAGACCCACCTGGGGAATGGCCCATCTGCGAACTCAGGTAAGATGGAGCTGCCTACAAGGCACTGGCTTGTGAATGGCAGGCAGCTTCCCATGGCTTGAGGCATAGCTCACAGCAAAGGCAAGCTGTACTCTGTTTGCCTCTCAGTGATTCACAAAAGGACTGGCGATAAATGTCACTTACTCTACCATTAACATCTAGTTCGAAGAAACAATCTCCCTCTCTGGGGACTGATCCCCTGTCTGTTCCACATTCAATATTAGGCATTCAGCATATGTACAGCACATACCTGGGATAGATTTAAAAAGGCCTGAGACCTTCAGACATGCTAAATCTATTTAAAGATGGCAAGTTAAAGCAGGCACAGCTTCACATGACTACCTGGCTTTCAAATACTTTTCTTATTTGAGCTACAAGCTCTTGTGCCTTCCTCTCAGTGGTGGCCCTGCATTCAGCTACCCATTCACCCCTGCCTACCCTACACAGCATGGTAAAGCAAGTGGGGAAACAGTGATTTTTAGTCTACATTCATTTTGTCAGATGGACAGTTTTGTTCTGTCAGAAAATCCAATTATCCCTGACCTCCAAAACAGAGGTCTTTTCAGACTTCAGCCTCTTAGTTACATGTAGATGGGACAACCTTATATTTTGCTTTCCTGAGAGACTTCTCTTGTGCATAACATTACTAATAGTGAACGTGAATTTCTTGGTAGCTGCCTAAAATTATCATTAAAATGCTCACATAAAAGTGAAGAAGCCCTGAAAATTTGGTTTCTCTCTGTATTTATGAGGCTGAAATCTGAACATATTTCTTACAGAATAATTTCCCGCCCCTGATTTATGTAGAAGCTCCAGGCTCAGTTATCATTTGGAAATACATTCCTATACAGTCTGTGTCATTTAAATACAGCATCCTACTGTCCCGTCTGTCAAGACCAAAACATAATGGGTCCAACTGTCTATGAATAAAACAGATTGTTTGTAGGGAATATTTATAGCTGATAAAGAGCAAGAGTTTATATTGGCAAAAGCCATCTTTCTTGTAAATAGCTAGAGGCCCCCAACATCCCCTGACTTGCAGCAGTGTTTATTCTGTTGAATGTGGATCAAAAACATTCCTCACTCACGGCTTGGCAAGATGAGTTTGACAACATTTTCCAACCAACTGTTGTGACACCAGCAGTGCATTTTGGTTGAAATTTCACCTGCAAAGCAATGTCCCACTTTCTTAAACTACTTCTCATGCCAACAACATGTTTACCGTGATTTAGATGTCTATTATACGCATGATCGACTTGTCTACATAATTTCATCAAAAAAATGAACCCTCATAAGTGGCACAGATGCTGGTATGATGGTAATCAAATTAGTTTTTGGACAGGTTTATGGCCACTTGCTGTCAGTTAAGCTCTCTTTGGCTATCTTCACTCCTAATACAGTTTTGATGGTGATTAATGGCTCCATTAATACACTGTTTGTGCTGTGATAGACACCACATTATGGTCTTGTTTGCTGACCACAGCTGAGCATGTATTTTTGTAAACTCAGTTCTGAAGAAAATATTAATCTTATTTAATATGTCACTGCTACGTATTGCCAGGCAGAGGTCACACAGGGAGATCTTGTCCTTCTACTTTCCTCACCACACATGAGCTTCTGGGCTGCTAAGAGAGGCAGAATACCCATGAAGAATGTGGTTGGATTAAATGTTCATCAAGTTTCCTCAGGCTGGGGACCTGCCAAGGTTTCTTTGGCTGTGCTGCCATGCTGCTCATCCTCCTTTTCTCCCTTGCATCCTCCTAATTTCTTTATCTTGAGATCCAGGAAGGATGTCTTGGGTTTTTCAGGGGGTTACTTTGTTGGGACTTTATTTTGGTGGTTTGGTTTTTCACCTTTTCTAGATCTGATCTCTGCTTATTTTAACATTCTCTTCTCAATTCTTTCCCTTTCACCAGCTTTTCTGAGCCATTCACAATCAAAAGTGAGTCTGGCCAAACCATTTTTAACCTATTTGCATCAACTTCCACTCTGCCACTAACTCTGTGGAAACTGATATTTCATTTGGAGTATATAACACGATAAGTTTTTGGTCACAGTAGTGATGGACAAATTATACCTGGAAGGTGACTGAAAGGTAGAAACTGCTACTGTATTTCCCATCATACATCTCGGACTCAGTGCAAGAACAATGTCTGGGTGAAGTTCTGATATTAGAAATTCTGTAGCTATCTTTTAACCCAAGTGTCATTGTGGAACAGAGATTGTCTGGAAAGTGCTGTAGACTCTGGCATTTTGCCATTCACCCTCAGATCCCTGCATACCCACAGAAGCACGCATGTATACTCTCAAACCATTTGCTTACAAGTGAAATAGTGCATAGCTCTGGAACAAACCCATAAGCTTCTTTTTTTTCAGTCAGTGAGGAACAGAAAGATATCTGTGACCCTGGACAGAGGCAAATGAACTAATTAGAATATTTGCTCTAATTCTTTTAAGTAATTGAAGAAATATGTGTGCGTGTGTGTGTACATTTTAGTTGTTGGTGTTTTTTTTTTCTTTTCCTCCTGTAATTAAGCCTAGTTTCTTTCCAGCCATATTTGATTTTTATGTTCATCTGTGCACTTGCCTAAACGCCACCCACTTGCTCCACTGCAAATATTTATTATGCAAATGGTTTTTTTGAATAGAGTGATCTGAGCAGCTGCCCAATTCTGCATAACTGTTCTTTAGGAAAATTGCAGACTAGCTGGGTAACATATTATTGAACTAGTTAAATAGTTATGATTGGTGTTGAATTGCTATAAATGCTCCTTGTAGAGTTCTGTTTTCCAACAGCTATATTTCGACTTTTTCTGCCTACATTTACCTCAAACCATATCCCAATCTTGGGCCAGAACCTGTGATTCTCCAGCTCTTTTTCTGGAAGTAATGGCTGTGCCCACTTTCTTTAAATCAAATAAATTTTCTGGAATAACCTTTTGCAGAGTCAACCAGGGTCCCATTGGCCATCAAAATAGTTTTGAACTTATATTGGCTTTATCTCTGATAATGAAAATCTTTATTAAAAGCTGTTACTAAATGCCCCTTCCTCTACAAATTCTAAATCCTGTCTGGCCCCCATGCTTCATTTCCTGATGAGTACAGGAGAAAAAAACATGGAAAAATTTGAGAACTTCTGTGCTTGGAAGAGGCAGAATTGAGGGGTGTGATGGGACCGCTTTCACAGCACAGCCATCTAGATGGAGCACAGGAAAGTCTCCAGATAAGGCAGTGGAAAAGAGAGGAAAACTAAAGTCATGCAGATGAGATGACTCATTTCATTTGCTCATATTAAAGGTAACCTAAGAGATTACTGAATCTCTTTTGCACGCAAACACAGAGATCAGCATATGTTCAAATATGCATACACAAGCATAGACACACACATGCTTTTGCACATGTGTATTTACATATAAATACATATAAATACAGTTTCTACTAGACAGTTACCTCATGGGCTTTCTTGGACCTCTCTGTCACCTTATTTCCCCTTCCTTTGTTCCTCCTTAGTTTTTGCTAAGGTAGTCACATACTTCATTTTTTTCTAACCACAACTCCAGAAAATATCCTCCAATTTGTCTGATACAGCATTGTTAGGAAATCAGGGGAAATAACCAGAAGCCAAAGTTATGTCACAGGCTGCTCTTCATTACCCTGCTACACTGGTGGTTCTCCCTGTTTATTACTTGCCATGCACAGACCTGTCATGAGACCTTGGCTTTATTTCTTGTTTGTTAAAAAAGTGAGAGAGATCTTGTTCTTCCTTTCTGCAATGGGGCCCCCTTCCCATTTTTTGTCCCTTGGCCCTGAAATAGATATTTTTGGTGTTTTGTAAAATTACTTCTTTTGTATGAGAACAAACATTTTTCAGTCTATTACAGTCTCAGCTATGAAAACCAGTGTTGTTTCAGTGAAATAATATATACTGATATATTGTTTGAGAGTTTAATCTGATCAAGCTGTATGAGCCTGCATATAAAGGAAAAAAAAGGTGTTTAATGTTTTAATTAAGTGATTGAATATAACCAACATACAACCATTTCTTAATAATTCCCTTTGGGCCATATCCTGCTCATAATAAATAACAGAACCACCAAGAGTTCAGAATCTGCAGTTTCTGTATGAATATGTAAATTACCTTACCTTACTTTATTTGTGTATTTCTTGGTCACTGCATTTACTTCTTTTGTCACCTTTTAAGTGGAGAGGTTATATGTGTTCCATATACACCCATACCGTGCAGACACAGATGCACCACTAATGGTCACACATATATTTACACACTCCTGCTCATTAAAATCCTTCATGAAAATATCATTAAACTCATATTTGCTGATGAATTTTGTCACCTCCATGCAGAAGGACTGGCTGATGGGATGAAATATTCCAGTATAACCCAATATTTAAGAATTTCCTGATACTTAAAATTCAGCTAAAACTACTCATAGATATATAACCATGTTGAAAGGTAGGTGTACACATATCTAAAGAAAAAGAATCTCATTGTTTCTTGCCACACATGCACATAACATGAGACAGGGAAGAATCTGCAACCCCTTTCTACCTGGGATGTCTAAGGTAACAGTATAAAGAATCCCTGGCACTATTGTCTTTGCCAAAAGCTGGTAAAATACTTTACATGAAAATAAAGAGTTCAGAATCTGCCTGATGTCTCCACAGCTTTCTGTTTTACATACACACATAAACATACACAAGATAGCTTGTTGGAAAGGAGATTTTTAGTGTTATTTTAGGAGGATTGGGATGAGAAAAAAGAAAAATGGTCAACAATTCATACCAGATCAGAACTGACTGTAGGTGTTTTGAGTCCTCAAAGAAAATGTGTTTCTGCCCAATGACACCGAAATCCAGTGATCTCCCTGCACGTGGCTGTGCTGGAAACAGGCATTGCTGGTGCTGTCCACCAGCCACCCCCCTGCTGCCTTTTCTGGTGGGCTCTCAGTCCTGCAATCTGAGTCCATAAGGAGCACCTCTGCCTGATGCACCGCGTGCACCTGTGCTCTCACCGGGGGAGGCTCCCAGGTTTGTGCAATGGAAGATGGAATAGAACCATTAGATGGTTTGGTTTGATCCCTGCACCCAGGCCCTCATATTTCACCCAGTTATTCTTCTGTTCAACCAACTGACTGTGTCTGGGTTGAGCACAGGTCTTGTTTGGCTACGGCTTAGTCATTATCCAATGTCATGGACGATCACTAAAAATTTAACAGACAAAACTCTTCTTGTCTAGGAGACAGATTTAGCAATACATGGAGAAAATTAACACTGGTAGCTGTCACTTTGAAATCAGGCCTTCCTGAGCACACAAATAAAGGGCCAATAAAGACATACAGACAAAAACTCATAAGATCTTTGAGGGTGTATTTCAGCTCTGAAGGAAAGGGCTATAACAGGTGAGCATGCCATGCCATGAACTTGTCAACCAACTTCATTTAAAGACTGGACAATTTCTCTCACTAAAACAGTTTTTGAATGGAAAAACCACTGGTTTTGACTAAACATTTGTGAATATGTGGGGTTTTTTTCCTAGAATATATCCATCTTTTAATACAACCTTTTGCATGAGCACGGATTGATTTTTATACCTCAAAACTCAGTTTTACAGAGGAAAAGAAATCAAAATTAATTCTATGAGATTAAAAAAATAAATAAATTATGCTATTTTATTAGTACTGATCTCTATCTTGAACTATGTGAACTACATGGAGTCCTTTAAAAGCAGAATAATTCAATAATGCTTTTAACACCCCATTGTCTTTGCTGTTATCCTGACACACCCTTTGACCACCTTTTTGTAGAATGGAAGAGATAGAAAATACTGTGGTATAACCCTATTTTTCTCCTTTCTCACATGTAGACTTCAGAGGCTGTTCCAGTACATTGATATCACTTTAGTCCCTGAGATGCACTCCTGTCCTGTGTTATTTTCTCAGTTATGCTCATTGTGCAGGAAATCCTTCATCTGACTGAAGTTTCTAGCTCATCAGATCTGTGTGAGATCAGCAGGCTTCATGGAATGGTAGAGCTGACCAGATTTCACAAAAGCAGTTGGGGACACCTTTACTCTGTTTACAATTCACTGTGCTGTGACCTAACTCAGAGGAGGAGTGCAGCCTTACTATGGACTTCAGTGCAGGCTGAAAATAGCACACCCGGGACAGGGCACCAACTCAGCTGCTGCTTGAGAACAGGCCATGGCTAGTCTGTGGCAATGGATGTTATGGAAAAAATAAGTCTGCAGCCCTCTGCTTCGATTTTGCACATTCACGGGCTGTGGCAGGTTGTGGTTCTTCTCCGCAGCACTAACAAGATTTTTTTGTTCTGGCAGGGGAAAAGTCATTATTACAAGTCTTCAGAAGACAAGAATAATCTTCAAAGAGTTAAAGCACCATCATACCTACTGCTAAGGGTGGTGATATTGTTTGTCTGGCCATTTCAAACCATTTTTTCAGATTGTGTCAAAGTAAAATAGTTTTCTATGATGAAACACATTGTAAATGGATGGTGGGGCTGGGGGGGAGCCGGAAGAAAGAGGAATCAAATTACATTTGGAAACAAAAGCTTTAACTTCTGGCAACTAGACAATTAGTTTTTCTTTCTGTTGTTGGTCCTCGTGGTTTCATCTCTAATATGTATGGTGATTGTTTGCAGCCTGGCAACAGTGTGAAGTTGTGTGGGGGAGGGAAATCTCTAGCCCTTGTTAGCTGCAATCCAAACTTCAAAGGCTTTGGGGACATTGAGCAGACAGGTTTCAGCCGCCGTTAAGGCAGACATGCGAACAAAAGGCCTCCTTCCATTGCTGTGGAGCAGAGGTGACTTTTTGGCCCATTTTTGTTGTTGTTTTAATTTTGTCAGGAGCGGGGAGGGGGGGGGGGGGGAAGCCCCTGGCACCAGGGACGATGCTTTCTGCCCATGACTGCGTACCCTTCTCCCTTCCACGTCAGAAGCAGATATGGGCATTTATGGCCCCATAAATCACAGGCTAAACCATACATGAGCAGCTGGTACATGTGCTAATAACTATAATTATTAATCATGTCAATTTCACACCCTTCAAATTTCCACACGGGGCTTTCTGCCGGAGAGGCAGCCCCGGCGCCTTGAGCTGCTTATGGTATGAAAATATGATGAGCTGATGGTCTTTGATGATTGTCCTATGACAGTATTGATCTCCCTACAATTGGGTTTGTGGGGTATCGCTACCCAACAAAAGTGGCTCTCCTCGCCTCCTGGTATATATCATTGTCACACATGCCCCATTGTTATAGAGAGGAGTGAATTACTTTCAGTATTCGTCCCAGTCTTTCGCTACTAGGTCACCATTATTCTAGCCTTATGTCAGTGTGGGGACACTTACTTTGATGTTTTCTTTTGTATCTTTCTTAGAGTGAAAGCATTTAGTTATATAGAGCTGCTCAAAAAAAAGAAAAAAAAAAAAAGAAAAAAAGTCAGCAGTTCAGGTTGGGGTGCCTGGTGGGAGCCAGGGAAATATTCTTCACAAGCACAGCCATCTGACCTCCCTCGTCCTTAGTGTTGGTTGCCTTTGCCACTGAGAACTTCACCCCAGCAGCAGCATAAGCACTGTATCCAGTCCCACCTAGGGCCCTGGCTGGCAACTCTCCAGCCACCAAGGAGGACAGAAAGTGAAGCAATCTCCTCTCATTCTCACTACAATGGCAAACTCTTTCCACTGCAGGGCTTTTCCCTCATTAATAATGTTTGGCTTTATAGCAGAGGCACAGACAGTGTGATGTGGCAAGGCACCAGAATCAGCTCTATGGGTGACATTTCTGGAGGAAATAGTAGAAACAACAATAACCTCCCTTGAAGCCAAATAACCCTTGCAAGGTGCTGGGAGCACACCTCGGCTAATCTGCTTGATAACGTGACACTGTGGTGGCCAATCATCTCCCACTGGCCTGAACAAGGGCATGGGACTCTCCCCACTTGTTCCGAAATCTGCATGGCCCCCATCAGGCAGCTTCTAAATTGCTCCTGCTGTCTTTACAGCTGCTCCATTCCACTGACCCCCAGAAGGGCCCAGGGATTGTCAGGAAAAAATTCTATTAATCAGGCCCAAACAGACTGTTACAATTTCACACTTTTTCTCCTGTCATTTCACACATTTAATGAATTTCGGGGTCTGCTGCCTTCAGAAGAGTTGCTCTCAAGGCCACCAAAAAAAAAAAAAAAAGTAGAAAAGTAGAATACTGAGGAAAACAAATAAACTCACACACACAAGACTGACAGCATCAGGACAGAGAGCACTGCTTCCAGAGCACTGCTTAAACAGACCTGGAAAAGCGCTAAAAGCGCTGAAGCGGACAATGATGCAATCCAGGCAGCAGATTCCAGCCTCCTCTGGGCCTGATCTTGCCCTGTTATTAACAAGAGGAATTTTGCATTTCACATCAGTGTGAGCTAAATAGGTCGGGAGACGGTTACGGACAAAACACACAAGTCTTGTTTGCTTCAGGGCTGATGCCCACTCGCAATTACCCAGGATTAAATGATAGCCCACCATGTCAAAGGGCTGCATGATCCCACAGCTGGGTCATGTAAGGTCTTTTGCTCTTTTTCCTGAGGGCATAAACACATCATGGCTGCCAGTGATCAGGGGTGCCCAGACTGGACTGCAAGTCTCATCTGCTAGACCATCACTTTCACTCCATATGGTGGTGCTGGAGTCTGCTGGGAAGTGGTGGCTGGGAAGAAGGAAAGCAATGTGAAAGCATGTCAGGCTCCACAGACATGAAGGCTGAATTTCACAAACCTTATGTTCAGCCTTGTGTGTGCTACACAGGCCAGTAACTTCCATCTTCAGGTCTCTAAAGGTGCTCTAATAGTTTATCTTTACAAAGGTCATCGGAGAGGCCAAGAAAATGTCTTGAGGTCTCATCCCTCTGGACTGAGGACAGGAGAAGCACCTCCCTGACTTTGACATCTTCTCTAGCCATATGAGACGTAATGCTCTTGAGCTCTGTACATCTTTTCTTTCCATTTTCCTCCGCAAGTCCAAAGTATTGCAGGAAAGAAGCAGCAGAAAGGAGTTTAAGCACTTAACCACAAGAATAGTCATCTAGGATAGAGAGCAGTATAAATCAGTCAAACCTCCAACAAATAATGGTTGGACATCCATTAGCAACTGCCGCCCTCCAACATCACAATTTCTGTGCCATGTGTGTTAGAACCCAGGGGGTTCCTATGATGCCTTTGGCCAACCCAAAACCTGGTCAGGAGGCTTTTCAGCCTTGCCAGAGGTGTCAGAGACCCTGGAATGATACTAAAAATACCTGTAACTCTGATTCTAACCCATGGAACAGGTTGTCAGCTTTGTATGAGGAATTTCAGGTCACAAAAACTTAGATAGTAAAATAGTAGTAGTTATAAGTAAAAAGAAGATAATTTGAATGTATGTACAGGGGGGTTTAGGGCCCTGTACAGGGGG
>VXBU01018109.1:9301-32257 GCA_013400315.1 Bombycilla garrulus | reverse complement strand
CGGGCCGGAAACCTGGACTTTCCTACATGTTGCGGGGTCTCCTGGGGTTAAGGAGATCCCCGCAATGTGCTCCCCCCCCCCATGATCTCTGCCTGTTGCTCTCCCCTTGTTACCAGGCACCACAAGGCAGGCATACACTCCTCAGTGCACCCCAGACACTACAAGAGAAACAAGAACAGGGGTGAGTGCACTGAGTCTGGGACAAGCACTGAATGTGGGACATGGTACCCCTAAGCCTTAACTGAGTGCTGCAGATTGCTGAATTTACCATGTTATTTAGCAGGCAAATGGACTTGACAGCTAACCAGTGAAACCTATGCAGTGAAGTCTCAGCCTGATGTACTTGGAAGGTATGAGCAGACAGAAGTGCTCTGAGCCCATCTGGAACCATCTCATCAGAGAGGCAGCTTGCAAGAGGACAGCTAAAGTCAAGGAACACAGACCAGCAATGAAAGAAGACTCTTTGCTTCCCAAGGATTACCAGAGACTAGCAGGATTTTATTTTGTGTCATGCTGATCAGTGTTGAGTACCTTAGGTTCAATCCAATACCTCTGGATTTCCTTTGTGGTAATACATGCTTTTTTGAGACCTGTCATACATCTAGCAGGGCACCACTTCTGATTCTTCCTTGGAAAAAGTAGGCACCCAACCCTTCACTAAGCAGTGTCCTATCAGGGGCTGGAGACAACAGAGTCTTAAATCTGTCTTAAATCTGCTCAGCCACACATGGGAATGGCTCAATTCATGTTCCAGCTCCTCTGTCCTGGCAATCTGACCAAGAAACCAATATGGCCAATCTAACCCCTTCATGACAAGTGTGTCCTGTGCTAAATCTGTAGTTTCCAATATTAATTCTGAGCTCACTTGTGTTTTCACTTATTTGCCATCTCCTAATTCTTGGCATACTGACTTGACAGTCTCTGTAACGAGTCTTTCAAATGCAGCAAATTCATCTACAGATCCAATACATTGCTTTATGAGAAGGAAGTCTTCTCTTGGTCAGCCAGCTATCATTATCTCTTCATGCCTCTACACAGGTACTCTTTATTTCACTCCTCTGTGTGGTAGCTGTCTCTGTCAGAGGCTGGGTGGCCATGACTAAACTGGTAACTATGATCAGAGTATGTCTCAGTGTCTCAGTTTGACAGACAGGTGTCTGCTAGGGAAGGCAGGAGCCTCCCTTGCACTGAAGAATGTAAACCCCCTCCCTCCGAATTCTTATAATTTTGAAATTAAGGGGCTCTCTGGCAAAGATATGGAGACAGGAATTACAGCTCTTTACTAGTATGTATAACAAGGTAAACAAAACGATAACTATGGCATTAACAACAAACAAAACCCCGCGACAGCCTTCTCGGCCACAGGCCCTTTCTCCTTTGGTGCAGGTACCGTCACAGCCGTCAGGAATGAGCAAAAATCCCGGGATGGTGGACGAGACGCACCAGAAGTTCTGCGGCGGTAGCTGGAACGGGACAGCTGGATTGTCCCGGCAAGGCAGGAGGGTGCGGGCTGCAGTGTGGAGAAGCCCAAAGCAAAGCCGAAGAAGCAGTGAGCGCGGAGCAGCGGCGGCCCGGCTCCCAGCAGGGCAGGGAGAGGCAGGGTCAGGATCCCGGGCACCCGAGCAGATGGGGATGGGTCCCTCCGGGCTGAGCTCCAGCGGTGCTGGTGAATTCTCCCCCGCAGTAAGCGACAAGCCAGACTGTCCTCCTCCGATGGCAAAGAGCGAGAGGGCTGGCAGCTGCCCCCGCCTTCCCTTTTACCTGCCCGCCCCTTCCCCCTGGCCCGAGCCAAACTCTCTGTCTTCTCAAGCACCCAATAAGTACCAGCAGTGAGGTTACCCCGCAGCTAATGGGGAAAATTCTGTAGGTGAGAAGGAATAAAAGGAAGGACACCTAACCCCCAACACTCAGGCACCCCTTCGTGGTTACCCCTAGGCCCGGATCGCAGCTCATGCCTGCCTCAGCAAAGCTCTGTTTGAGTTAGGCAGCGCTTACCTAGGCTATGCTTCCCTCCAGAGCACAGTGTGAAGCACAGATTGTCCCTGGAGGGTGCTGTGGTCTAGGTGATGGGGAGAAAAGACTCTAGTCCTAAGGGCATGAGCCTTATGTGCTGCCTGCAGCTCTCATATGAGCTCCTATGCCTGCTGCATGTAAACAACCTAGAGCTCAGTTTTAAATAGCCCAGATGTCCAGTGTCTCAGGTAAATTATTCTACCTTAGCTTTACTAGGTTAGTCTTGTTTCTTCTCATCTAGACTACCTTCTTATTGCAAATGGATGGCAATATGGATTACCCCCCCCACCCCCCAACAGAAGTTCCAACCCACCCCCATCTCCTGACTCTCACCAGCTGGGCAGAACAAAGGACCCTCTGGAAATCCCCTGGCAGACAAGGAACAAAAGAGGTCCTGGCGATGAGCTGAGAGCACAACCCAAATATCTGCACATCTCTAGTCACTGAAGATCAGAATCTCCCCTTAAGTGCGCATTCTCCTCAGCCTTATAGACATCCTTTCTAAAATTCCTGATGCAGATCAAGGTGGTGGAGGTCTTATCTTTGTGTTTCTTTTCAAGTTGCGTCACCATGTCCAGCCCAGTACCCCCATCCCTGTCCTCCCGAGGTGCTCCCTTTAAGAATATCCCAAATATCCCCCATGGTTGCTGGTTACTAGTTGTGCCATTACAAACACTTTTTAGGAGGATGCTCAGTACCCTTGACTAAACTACTTCTGAGATGTGACACTGAAGGAAGGAAGAGTTTAACTAAGTTTACAATAGCCTGAAGTTGATAGGCATCCTGGTCCCTCTCCATTTAGGCAGTACAGAAAGCCAGAGCTCTCTGGAGGGCTAGGTAATGGTTCTGAGAGGGTCTAAAATTAGACGTAGTACATTTGGGCACTATTGAACATTTATCCAAGCTACAGTGAATCCCTACTTCCTGAACATAACTTTATTGCCAATGTCTAAAGCTAAAATGCCCCACATCTGGTTTCTTGAACAGAAAAGTCATCTATACATTATCCTTTCATGGATGACAGTACTCCTGGAATGTGTTAAAGATTTGCCTTGTGGTCTTCATCTCACAGTCTGCAGTCTCCCTCACACCCACACTACCTCGGTTTCTGATACTGGTGTCTCTGGGCTACCACATACAGCAAAGTGGGGATTCAGATTTCTCTGGCATAAAACTGCAAGGACTGCATTTGCACCAGTGGTCTGCCTGGTGCTTCCCTACCAGGCTGAGGGATCAAAGTGGGTTCATTTTCTTTACTTCTGCCAAAGCTTCTCGATGCTCTTCTCGATGCTTTTATAAATACATATTATAATATTGGCTTTTCATAAATATTAAAATGGATGCTATATGTATAATGTTATGGTAACTTTTCTGTAAAGATATAGTTAGGCATAATTATGAAATAGCTGATACAGTTATGCTTGTGAGGATTGAACTGCCTGCTTGTTGGGATAACATCCAATGAATGTATGATGAAGACCCCTGCTACTGATCTGCCAACTGTCAGCACCTACCGTCTGCAGAAAGCATGGACCAAAACCAGAGCTGCAGGTGATAACAAGTACAGACTAAAGCCACAGACAAGAAATGTGCATGCTCTAAAAAGGCAGACTAGAGGGGGAGCCATACTAAACAGTTCTTAGAACATGTAAACTAGTTTAATGAAAAGTATAAATATGCAATAGGCTGATGCAATAGAAAAGATATATAAAGAGTGTCTATGAAATGGCAGGTGTGCTCTTGGCTGAATGCCAAGCACCTGACTGTTAAAACTTTGCTTTTTTATATTTGTTTCTTATTGTTCTTTATTAAACTTTTAAAATTTTACCAGGAAAGTAAACCTCGTTTTTCACAATGCTGTGTTATGGAGGATTGGACTAACAGTGAGGTGCCAGTGTTTAATGTGTTACACAGATCAGACTAAATTTTGTACCAGGAATATTTACTTATTGGAGTTTTGTTGTTGTTATTGTTAGGTTCTTTTGTTTTGTTTTGCTTTGGTTTGGTTTTTGGTTGTGTTTTTATTTAAGAAATCGAAACAACCCATTGTCTGAAGAAGGAAATTATTGCATGTGGTTTTGGTCTGTGTATGAGAGAGAAGTTTCTGAGATGTAACTATATTGTTTCAGGGTTTTCAGTTCTTAGTTATCAGTCTTTTCCTATTCCCACATAGCTTGTTTGCTTTCTGTCTCTCTCCTCCATCCTCCTATTTTTTTCTAATACATGCGGTGTTTGCAAGGAGAAAAAAAAAAAAAAACAGGAAGTAAATATGGAAAAGAAATAATAGGGAGAAAAATAAAGCCAAGATTTTTAAATGCAATATTTGTCAGGCTTTCACTCTACACTTTCAGGGAGATGAAATCTCCTGACTTCAGAAACCCAGTCTCTTCTTTCATTAGCTTTGGGGAGGTGGATCAAGATGCTTGCGTATTCGAAGGGTGCTTCACTGCCACTCTCCATCTCCACAGTGACTAACAGTGGAGTGACAGTCCCTCGATAGCCCTTATCTCTGCACTATCCCGGCAGTGACAGTCACAGCGCTGATGCTGCTCTCCTCTCACTTCTGCCTTCCAGAATGCACTTTTTCTCCTTCACCACACAAATAAACAGAGACGGCAATTAGACAGCAGTCATTCTCTACTTTTGGAGGTTTTCCACCCTCCTCCTTAAGAAATGAACCAGCTCCGCTTGCCTGGGAGTGAGGTTTCAGAAATGCTTACAAGGGAGCTGATGTTTGCAAACCAGGGCTGTCATTTTTATTTGCCCACCGCTTCCGTGGGGTAGGAAACAACAAAACGCCGGGAGAAGGAGCGGGGCCGGGTGAATGTGTTTCCTGGAGGCTGGCTGGCCCCAGGGTGCAGTAGGTGTATAAAATGTCATTCAAGAGATTCAGGCCAAGAGGGTGCGGCGGACGGGCAAGGCTGCTCCCTTTGAAGATGCTTCTGTTGGACTGGAAATACAGGAGAAAAGCACAGCTTCTTTCAGCTGTCCCCTTTTGTGTGCTTTCCCATACGAAACTATGTTGCCACCGCTGCTCTGCACTTTGTTATTATGACAGGAAAAAATGAATTTCTAATGAGGTATCTGTGCCAGCTGCAAGCACCTTGTGGATCTCCGTGGCCCAGGAGCTTTGTCAGCCGCCCCTTGCTAAATGTGAACCAGCCTGGGGGAGGACGAGACTGTCAAAGCACAGCCTCTGTGAAAAACCCTTTTCTGTACAGATCCGAACAAACGGAAACACCCTGGTTTCCCTAATAAGCTATGCTGTGACATGTCCTCATTTCACAGTGATCAACTCCAGGGACAGAAAGGGCTCCGGGAGACTTTAACAATGTGCAGGGAGCCCTGATTTTTAAAGGAAAGGAACGGTACATGTAAAATTGATTAATACCCTCTGATTCCCAGAGGGCTTTTCATATGCAATGCAGAAGATGTTTTGCTCAGCTCCTAAAATGCAGCTGCATCTCCTAAAGCCTGTGTCAGCTCTCAGGAAAGCCACAGGAACACAACCACTTTGGAAAACTCTGGAGAGAGGGTACCACATCCACCATCTGCTTCAAGTTTCTGGGCAGGCTGAGGGAGCTCATGGCTGTTCCCAGAGAGGATTTCAGTAGCCGGTTCAGAGACTGAGGTTTTAGAAATTGTTCAGATGTTAGCACTGGCTTAGCCAAGCAGCACAGAAATGTATTTGCTTTCTTGTGGGCTGCCACACAGAAGTGGCTCCCCTGTCCCACACAAGTGGCTCTTCAGTGTGCCTTGGGCAGTGCAGGGCCGCTGAGGCCAGCAGCGCCCTCTCCAGCAGCGGTAGGGCATGTGGGGTTTGCTGGGGATCCCACTTTCCCAGCACTTTCTGGTCAGGCACGTTCACCCGGTGATGTAGTGAGTCACACTCAGCAGGGAGGGGAAACTGAGGAGTTTTGAGGAGACCTAAGGGTGAGTTTGATCCAGGTCTTCAAAAGAGACCACTGTGTTTCCCTTTGACGATAAGACTCTCCTGAAATACAGCTTTTCTGTCTTTCTCCAGCCAAAAGCATTGCTTTTTGCAATGATTAATCAGCAGTAGCCTTGGGCATTTGCATGGTGAGTACCTGACTTCCTAAGGGCTTCTTTATGCTGATAAACTAAGCTCAAAGTCCAGCTTGCCTATGTAATCAGGTGGTCTTCATTACCTCCACTGCCTTAAACAAACCTCAAGAATTTTACCAGTTCTGATACTGACATCTTCTCCTGCTCATGTTGATGGACAGAAATGAATGACCAAGTGAGTGAGTGATTGGGGGTAATGCCTCTGCAGGTGGTGGTGACATTGATGGAGTATGATGGATGAGGGTGACAGGGCCCCACCCCACCCACTTGCTCATGTGCATGACAGAAGGTCCTGCAAGCCAGCCCCCGATGTCTGAACAATGCCTCGAAGTACGTATTTGGAAGTGTAAAAACAATGGGTTTGGCTCCAGCAGTGATTATGCTACAAGTTTGGAACCATTTAATGAGTGCTAATGTGAAAATAATTTTCTTTTCTGACTTCAGAATGGAAGGAGTAAAGACAGATGGCCCCAAATGCAGGGAAATGCAGCCATAGAATTGGTAATGGCTCTGCCAAGACTTGAAAGGCAGCTCATCAGGAAAAGAGGATGTTTCTGTCCCTGCCAGAAGTTGACAGAAACCCTCTGACTTTTTCCCTTCTCACCTCTCTGGTTAGGGCATTCCTGCCATTCTTCACCAGACATCATCAGGCTGGTCCTTGCAATTGTAACGGCTAAGCTGCTGTTTCAAGTTGAAATGCATCCTGTAGAGGGGAGGGGAAGATGTTCCTGGCACATGCCAGAGAACACAACTGATTGGTAATCCAGATACAGGGGGAAGTATTTGGTGATTGATCACTGGATCTCAAGCGTCAAAAGAAAAAAAAAACTACAGCTCTTGAGGGACCACAGGAATAGCAAAAATGTCTGCAAGGAATGTCTGTGTCTTGAATAGATTTTTTTTCTTGTAGATGCAGATTTGAGTTAGAAAGAGACATTTGGCATTTAAATGGGACCTGTCAGTTCTGTCACGTTTTATAAGCTCTCTCACACAAACAAAAACTGCCAAAAAAGTTCACAGAAAAAAAAGAAATCTCATATTTTTATAAATACACACCACTAAATTGTCATTCAAGGAAGAAAAGTCAATGTAATTTAGTTTTAAATGTGACAGTAAAAGGTAGACAAATTCTTGGGGAGCAGTGAGTTATGTATCCAGATTCATCTGCAATAACAAATCTGGCAACATCTGATTTCCATGAAATTCCAGGTCCTTACCAGCTATGAATGAGCCACACAACAAGTAATTTTTACTGTCAATGTCCCTTTCAGGAGAACTCCTTTTTTGGGCTGCCATTCCTCTTAAAATCCAGGGGCTGGATTTCAAAAGTAATGAATAGTTTCCAGTGCCCAGTCTGACCTGACACAAGCAAAATGTGAAGTTGTCTTCATTTTCAGAGATGAAGTGCTTAATGTTTTCTGAAACCCAGATGTCAAGGTAAAATTGAGGTATCCAGAGCAACTGAAGGATGGCAAACCCTGCTAATGCCACGGACTAAAGAAACAATCTCTGAAACCCCACTTGGAAGTCCAGGAGCATTCATAGTTTTCCATTTACCCTCAAACCCCCCGAGCTTTATTCTCTTACTTGCACAAGCTCCCAGAGAAGAAACGACAGGTCCTTTCTGCAGGATGGGACAGGGGTACTCCACTGTCTCCAGCCACACAGAAGGCCACTCAAACCCAAAAGCACAGTAGTCACACTCTCCCTGAGCACAAATATATGTTGATGTCTACTGAACTACATAGTATATGTTTCTTTTGAAAATATCTAAGATTACTCTGTCATTATTATACAATTTATGAGTGCTATGAGTGAGATCTTCCTTATCATAGCTTCTTTCTTCTCAGACAAGGAGGACATGAGTAAACAGAGACAGGACTGCCTGTACTTCTGCTTTTGGACACCTTGGTCGGGATCTGTAAGATGCTGAAAAGAAGATTGATATCTGCTCAGTATCTTCAGAGGCCATTCATATAGCCCCTCTGCAGAGACGGGTCTTTGCCTGTGAAAAAGCCCAAGTCCTGTGCTGGGAGATGAAGAGTTCAGATAGGAGAGACAGCTTCCATCTATCTGAAATTAAAACCACATCAATGAGAAGCCAACAAGAAAAGAGCAGACCTGGTTTGGCAGTGCTGAAAATGGCAGGAGGAGCCCTGTGTTCTGTGGCCAGCACTGGCAGTGATGGAACCCACTCTGCAGATATGACTCTCTTAGAACAAGCCACAGCAAGCATGGCTCACAGATATGTTCATCTTATTTTAAGCAGCAGTTATATTTAATTTTGTGACCATCTTCTATTCCACTTCTGACTTACTTTAAGCAAGGTCTCTGATCCTCTTTGCCCACCCACCAGGCTGATTACCTAGCCAGGTTTGATTGCTGCTCAAAACCTAAACCATCAGCCACATAATCCCTCCAAGCTATGGCACAGCACAGAGTGCTGCAGCTGGCAGCAATACTGGTGGCAGTGCTCTTAGCACAGGCTTAGCTGCAAATCCCTGTCTTTTCAAGCAAGCTTATTATAAACAATTAGAGAGGTGTAAGATAATCCTATAAGGCTAGATTGTGGCCAGACCCGGTCTAAGAGCATGACACATTAGAGCAAGAGAAGGGTCTGCTTTGCTCCTTCTCTCAATTCCTTCTGTCTGCAGTCCCTGGACTCTGGAGAGCAGTTTGATTCTTCTTCTGCAAAGCTCCTGGGGGAAAACATTCCCACCCCCTTCCCTACTACCCACTGTGCCAGTAAAACCTTTACAGCTGTAAATTTCTTCCGGGAAATAGTCAGTACTTTGCAGAGCAGCATCGCTATTAAAGATCTCTGTGGATACAGCTACCAGTGATTTGATCCATTGCATGACTACTTTTCACTCACTCACTCACTCACTCACTCACTCACTCACTCACTCACTCACTCACTCACTCACCTCAGAGCAAAATGAAGTGCTGTGAATCTAAGGCATACAAGTCATGGAAATGTTCCTCATGAATGCAAACACTCTTAAGCTGAGGAAAGGGGCTGTAGCATCACCAGAGAGATATGTGGAATAGGCACTGACCAGCAGCCCCCTGTCTTATTAACAGATGAGAGAACCATGCTCCTGCTCCTGGGGAGCTCGCTTGGCGGAGCTGGTCTCCAGAGAGCCAACGTCTACAAAGCGCTAACATCTGGTGCCCATTATTTCCCCAGCTCTGTTGTGATTAGTCCATATGATAAGTCTGGCCAATTGCTACTGGTAAGGGATTGCTCCACTCCCTCCACCAGCCTCCTTGAGCTGTCACTTCTGGTTTGTGGCCCCTGCTAATTTGCCACTGCAATTTCCAATATTTGCTCAAATCCCATAAGGAAATCTCCTTGCCTTTCAGACAGAAGGGAAATAAAAAGGGAAGGTTTATCAATTAACTCAAACTGCTCCATTGAATCAGGCTCAAATCCCCTCCTATTTCAATTATGTGAGACTCAAAAAATGTGCTGGAAAAACTTTTGCTCAGGCAAGCGTTTCATGAGGGAGCTGGTGGGATTTACACAGGCTTTAACAAGTTAGAGAAGAGGTTATAAAAAGAACACCTCCTTCTTCCCAACGGCTTTTTCAGTCAGTGTGATAGCTGGATTGTGCCCACCTGACAGAAAGTCTGCTTCTCAGAGGTGTAGGAGTGGGAATTGGGGCCTTCAGACAGAAGCTTCCTCGTAATTTTTCTATTCCTTTCTCTTTTGTTCCTCTGCTTGTTTATTCCCTCATTTTTTCTTGTCTTCTTCCCTTCTTTATTTTGTATCCAAATGCTGCCTGCTACATTAGAACACTTGTACTGTAGAAAATTTCCATTACACATTTCACATTAATGGAGGTAGACTTAAATTATTAAGTCACTAGGGAACAGAATGGGAAGTGCTGGTCTACACAGACTTTCTGCCCAGATATGTGAAACTATTCAATAAATGAATCAGATTGCTATACATGTTATGAAGGTTCCTTGAGAAGATATGCAAGAAAAAATCTAAGACAAACAGGCCTAAATACCTCACAACCATACAAGGATCAAATTTTAAATTTTGTTAATGGGCAGGTAATATTTTTTGATTAAGTAATTCCTATTCTTTCCCACTTTTTATTTATTTTTTCTATAATTTCTGTATTAAAGAATTTTCTTGCAAGGACAGAGTTCCTCAAGGTGAGCTCCAGAAGTGAATTCAGTAAAAGCATTAGCTCCAGGCAGTGCCTCATGTTTGGGGCTTTATTACACATATAATACACTTCACTCCTGAAATGTTCAGTTCAGTGTGTTTACCATCTTTATGTTCCATCATAAACTCATGCCTTTCAACAGTGAGTGATGTTTAAGCACAAGTCAGATGTCAAACGAGACAACATTCCATGCTTTTGTGGAGATGGCAGCACTCTGTTTTTCTTCTGCTGAAGTCCTTGCAGTGCTGAGGTGGTAAGCACCACTCAGCTGGAAGGGAAGGAACTTAATGTTTTTCTTGAATGAGTCACAAAAGCAAAGGCCACAAATCCCCTAAGATTTGCACTATCTTTCTGGACACTTTCAACATATGATTTGGGCTGTTCTAGTCACTTCTCATTAACTAAGATTTGACCCATAGCAGATCCTGTGCTCTGACATCAATGGCCATGGCAAACACAGCATTTTGTTCTAATAGTGCTCTGAGGAAGCAAGGATAGTCCTGTTTGTAGGTGTGGAAAGCAAGTACCAAAGAGTTAAGTGAAACGACCGACATCGAGAGGAGAGTCACTGTTCATAGCATAGCCTCAGACTTCTCACTCTGTTTTGTGGTCCAAATGTATAGCTTGTCTGAGTGAACACAGCACATATGTGCACATATATGTACATGGATGTACACAGTTCTGTGTATCATGCATGTACACCAAATTCTTGTGATGTTCAGAGATCAGTGACACTAAAAGAGAGGCTTAACCACAGAGGGTGCTGTGTTCCGTCTAATGATTCCCAGCAAAACTTCTATGAGCAGTCTTGCAGGGATAGCAGGTCTCTTTCCCCTTGCTCCTGACGACACTCAGTATGAGACAGAGCAATCTTGAGCGCAATACAAAAGGATGTGCTCAGAATCCCTCATTAAACCTCTTGTTTCTCACATTTGTCATGCACAAGATTTTATATAGATTAGAATGCAGATCTGCAGATGCAAATGCAAAACTCTAGAAGAAACCTGAATATAGTTTCATAAATTTAATATATATTTAGCTGTGCTTCCTTTACAAGCAGGACACTTTGCTTTCTTATGTCAGTACAAAAACAGCTCCTAATGAAAGATCTGGTGAAGGCCTTAGAGAACTAACAAATGTTGGCCACTTGTCTCACTCTGCTGAAGGATTTGGTCTGAAATGTTTATAAATTCTCTCATCAGACTTTACAACATACCCAAACATTTCCATCTTCCTTTGGAAGAGGGCGAAGTATGTGAACCTCAGTGACACAGAGAGAGAGAAACAATGAAGATATATGGCTGGTTTGGAGAAGAATGGAGGGAGGATGCAGTGGGAGGAGTTACCAGAAAATGCAGAAAAGTTTTGCATTTGTATTATTAAGGGTATAAGAAATTGGAGACCTGTATTTGCTAGGAAAGTCACTCCTATATTAGCAGAGACCTTCTGGCTCCAGAAGATGGGCTGTGGCCTCAGGTTGGTCTGAGTCCTCAGCCTGGCCCTGGAGCTGGCCCATATTGTAGGATTCATCTGACTGCTTTGCACGGTCATTTTTGTATGTAAAATATCAACAGCAATTCATATTTACATAACTCCTGAGAAGCTGAGAAAGTAACTTTGTTCTTACAAAGGACCAATCATAAAATTGTAATATGCTAAGGTGATGTAGTTTGAATTTTTTGTCTGCCTTCTTGGTTACAGAAGTGGTCCTTTAAAGTATTGCTAATGATCCTTTTGGCTTTTTCAGAAATGTTCCTTACCAGCTTGCAGAAAAGCATTCAGGTCCCTTTAAGAAGTCAGGAACAGAGGCCTACAAAAGGTTCATTTTACCATTTTACTAGAGTTTGGGCAGCTCTTACCTACTCTGAGCTCAGCTGCACCAGGCTAATTTCCGTAAGCATCATGTGGTGTTACAGAAACCACATTTTGCCAAGCTGTCAACTGTACAGCCTTCTCTTTGCTAAACAGACTCCCATTAAAACTGTCTGCACAATTTGTCAGTTAAATGAGGTACAAGAGGGACGCTCTATTTGCCCCTAATTAGCTGTGCAGACTACCTTTGTCTGTTTGATTAAGTATTCACATTATCAATTTTGTTTAATCTGATTCATTTCACACACCTCCCCAGAGACTCAGCCCATACGGTTAACTAATCTCTGATATCATCTCTCATATCAGCCTGCAGTAGTCTCCCATGGCATGCTCTACCCACACACTCACTCACCAAAATCTTGGGCTCATGAAAATCTTTGATGGGAAACATTCTTCCCAACCCATGAAAAACCAACATTGTCTCCCTGGAGTTGAGGGCTTCTGTCTTTAAAGGAAAACAGAAAAAGCCAGCATTGTGCTTGCTATGTTTCCTGGGGACCTCTGCAATGACTCTTTTAATTCAGGAGCTTTTCAGCTGCAGCCAGCTGACTTCAGCTGGTATGTGTCCTGCACCGGCACCCCTCTTCACAGATGCCTGCAGTGCAACCTGCTCAATTCTTCAGCAGGTCCCTGATTTTGACAGGAGGCAACACCAGTATCCCTCTCACACTGTAAAATAATGCATAATAATGGGGAATGGACTTTAACCAGGAGGACCTGCCCAGTCCAACATTGTTTAAGAGAGAAAAAGAACCACATGTGTTCAAAGATGGTCCCTTTACAAGCTTGCAAGTGTCCAACTAACCGCACCTTTGAGAGAACACAACCCATTTTAAGAGATGGAAAGATTCTCCTGAAAAAAAAAAGGACCAAAGAGATGCTCTCAAAGCCACTTTTGTGGTTTTGCTCAAGACATGGTGACAAATAGCTGAGGAGAAGCAAACAGACTTGAGCAGAGACCAGACAATAGCTAGGAATGAAGAAGTATTGCCTCATTTTCCTTGGATGGGTTATTTCACCACAAAATTTGATGTCCGTCTGCATGGAAACTGAGTACATTTCCATGCACACACCTGACTCCACACGTGTATATGCTTGCATGCACATTAGCGTGAATGCCATTGAAAAGATTTCCAGCAAAATTTTTAAACGTTAGAAATTTGAGATATTATTACATTGGCTTCTGTTAAAAATTTTCTTAGAAGACTTCAGTCTAATTCTTGCCAGTGGTCACATTTCTGATAAAAATAAAGCTTTTGTAATTTTACAGTGACAAGTTTTAAGTGAACAAAAATATATTTTTGCAATTAGTCAATGTACAAACCCTGCCCCACATGTTTTTGGTGTGTTTCAGTGTGGAAGAGTTCGGCTTCTAATACTTTTCAGAATTGCAATTTTCCATTTCTGTTTTGAAGGAAGAGTGGGATGCAGTTTGGAGTTCAGTAGGTCAACCACCCCAAAGTCCTTTGCTTGTGCTACTAATATTACATGTCTGACAAGAGCAAAAGAAATCAGGTGATGTACTCAATGATCAGTGACATCCTTTTTTGGGTCAGTTATTCTCATGGCAGTATACGGAAAAGACCTTCCCAAACTCTGGTCTGGTTTCTGACCTGAAGTAAACACCTTCAAACAGAATACAGGCAGACAAACATTGCTATTGCTGTCATAACACTGCCCAGAACACCCAAGGCTCCATGTACTGACACTGGTATTAGAAAATAATTTTAAATGCTAGATTGCAGTATGAAAATCTGTAGAATAGTGTAGATTGGAAAAGCCATGTACCACTGTATTTCACTGAGTTTCGTTAGTATAATTCAAATAAGTTTATTTTACAAATCCCCTGCTGACCCTGGGGGAGTGGTTTATAGCTGAAAAACTCTTCAAAATGCTTTGCAAAAAATCTTTCCCTTTATTGCTCAGATTGTTATTTTCAAGAGGACAAACTGTTTTATGGTTAGTGCAAAAATTTAACACCAAGATCCAACCTTGTGAATTACTTGACTGCTCTTCCCTGCATTAAACTTCAGTGAACAGATACAACTCAGGGGACTCAAAACCAGCAAAAACATCTGGCTTTTGGTGCTTATAAAATGAAACTTAACTTTTTTTTTTTTAATTTGGAAAGAAAAAGGCTCATAAAATACTTTGCCTTTTTTATTCCTATTTCTACAGATCTTCAAAAAACTGAAACAAGTTTTGAGCAATAACTGAAGAATAAAAAAATGGCATGAAATGTCAATTAAATACCAAATTGAGAAAGCATCCATATTTGGAAGACTATTTCAGTATACATTTGAATTTCAATGCAGTCAAAAATACTGACCCGAACTACAGTGATAATGAGCAAGTATTTAGCTGAGTGCATAAACAGGCCCAAAGGCAGGAAGCTGAAGAAATTACATGGTGAAGGAGTAATAGTTAATCTTTTAATTAATATTTAAATCAATTGGTCCCCAGCATCTACAACAATGAATTGAGGAAGTAACAATATTGGCTAGGATTCTGTTAGCCTTTCCCCATACTCATTAATTTCTGTTCTGTAATGTCAGTATCAATACTTATTCTCATTGGCATTGCCATAAATTTTGTACCAATCAAATAACGAGTCACTCTGCATAGACAGAGCTTTAATTAAAAGTGGCATTGAGTATGAGAGAGTATAGTTTCCCAATTGTACCAGTCAGCTCAAGAATTACAACCAGTTAGGAAAGAGTGACTGGACTGAAGTGTTCAAGGAATCTGAGCACCAAGGAGGAAGCACCAAAAGTGTTTTCACAAAAGGAAAGAAGATCTTACAGTTGTGGAAAATTGAGTTTGAAAAGTAAGAAGTTTTGGATCTATGGAAATGGATGAATGGAAATGAAGAAAACTGATACTTCATTCCCTTAACTATGGCCCGCCCTGTGCATACATCTTTGCATACATCTGATGCAAGACTTTCCGTTTCCTGAAGAATTAACTGTAGCATAAGAATAATTTTCACCACCATTATTTAATAGTAATGGCAACTACAGAGTAGTGCTCAGGAGCCTGAATCATAGTCCACAAACCTTTAGCATGAACATCTTAGAAATACTGCAGGAGAATCAATGCTTCAAGGAGAGTGCATCTGCTGCTTAGAGTCCCCTAACTCATTGTCATGTCAAGTGACACCTTGGCCTAGAGAAGATGAGTATCAATACTGGGCTTTACTGTGGGGTTATTTTGAGTTCTGTGTTTAAGCAACTCACTGAAACATGTTTGCTTTGAAATCAATACTTGGATAATAATAATGTCTATATTTGGAAAATTACTGCAAACCAGAAGTTCTGAAAAGCACTTGTATCACTTACATCCTCATCCAAGTTGTATTGTCTGGGTGGACACTGCAAAGGAGAGTGCTACTTCTCTTTCTCAGTGCTCTTAAACTCTGTTGTTGAGCTCTGTCTTTGCTGAAAATGGTTTGCCTGCAGAAGTTTTTCCCATGAAAATACTTGCAGAATGAGGCTGATGACTCTCTAAACTTCCTTTAACTTCCTATTCTACTGCTGCTCTCAGTTGTGCAGATGAAAGCAGGGCAAGGTGCAATAACAGGAGGTTATCTGTTCAATTAGAATATGAATCTGGAAATACACGTCAGGAAAAGTGAAGGAAGAGGTGTAAAATTAAAATCTCAGTGCATCATTAGCCAGCATCTTATAACTGAACTGATGAAAACAGAGGGTAACACATCTGCACATAATGGGACATATTCCTTACCTTTTATTTGCTGCATACAATGGAAAATTTGCCTGAACATGTGTGAGCTGGTTGGAATATAACTGCTCCAAAAACTTCAGCATCCTCATTTTTGTAACTGGTGTCATGTCTAAAAATGACAAGACATTTTTGATTCATGTCTCCTCTACAAAGTGCCATTCTTTAGGAGATCTGGTGCTGCTGCCAACCACATCTTTTGTGCTCTTCTAAGTTTATTTTGTTTTGTTGAGAAAAAAATGTTAGTTTTTTTGGTGGAAACACGACACTCATCTGCTATTCAGGAAATATCTATAGGCTCTGTCTGGCAAATGCATTATATTGAGACTAATGGAATTTCAAGCGGTAAACTATCACTGTTCTGTGTTCTAGAGTACAAATTTTACTCCAGTGTTTTTCAATATATTGAAAATTCAAATGCCATTATGGCTTCACAAAGCTCCCCAAATGTGTCAGGTTCAAGGTGCAAGCACCAATACAAATTATTCCGTCAGGTCTGAGGCAAAATGGTAAAATGGAGTATTTTGACCACTTGATGACTTTCAAGGGGTTTGGGGCCAAATTTTAGGGAGGGCAAGAAGTAGAGGCATGATTTGCTGGGAAATTCATTAGTTGCTCCGTTGCTTTTGCTATTTCCAAGAAACAGTGGTAACTCCGGGGGAATGCAGTTGTGGTTACTTAGCGCAGCCAGAGCCTTTCACTAGCATGTCGCCGTCTCCAAAGCTTTGCCAAAAGTCTGAAGGATCCAGTGATCACCACCAAGTGTCTGACAGGTCTTGGCAAGTTCCCCTAATTAACTTGAGAGCCCTTGCAGAGCTTCTGTGCCTCATAATAATTTCAGTCAACATTCAAAGCCATGTTGTGAAGCAGATCTCCTCGGTCTCCAAGGGAGTTCCCCTTAATCTCCTCAGCCCCACCGAGACCTTCAGCTGGAGAAACTCTGGCAGAAGGCAAATGCTGCAAGGAATTTTTAATCCTCAGAAGGACTCTTGCAGGGATCTGAGGCAGATGTGGCCAGGTTAACAAGGTTTGTGAAGACCCCATGAGTAGCTTAGGGAAAAAAAAAATTAAAAAAAAGGAAAAATACAAACTTTGGGTCAAGTTGCAGCAAGCAGGAGCCCAAGATATGCTAATTAACACAGCTGCCATCAAGGATGTAATCTAATTTACATACTTGGTAGTGAATAAATGCTTCCATATGGCAGAGTACCAGAATTTTTCCCTGACAACTTTATCAAAAAGCTAATGGAATTTGCATGCAAAAGAAAACTTTTCCCAGCTTGACAAAAGACAACAAACCCAGTAAAAATAGCAAAAGAAATGCAGAGGGTAAAGATCATGTTAAGCAAGTAGATATTATCAAGCTAAGAATCTATGTTTTAAATATTTTCTAATGAAGCAGTAGGAAAACCCAGAAATGCTCTACAGTGTTCCCCAATTAACTTTTTTCCTCATCTTCTTGTTCCAACCAAATCCATGAAATGGCCTTACGCTTGTTCATCCCCTCCATCCACCACTGCCAGCTTGAGGCAGATGCTCAAACGCTCAGGTGCCCAAAATGAGCCAGATGCTCAGATGCTGTAGGACTGGACTTCCTGATGCGTGTAAGCCCACAAATCCATCCCTGCTTTCAGAGTCCTGGACTAGCACATGATTCACTGTGTGTGGCAGCAGAGCTCCCCATGGTGAATGAGAGCATTGCAGACTGCCTCAACAGTAGTGTCATCTTCCTGGTGCAGGCCATCTCTCTTAATCAAATTGGTGACATCCCAAACTCTGTGCATACCTTCCATTCAGCTGGAGGAACCAACTTTACAGACCATGGCAGCTGGCTGTTGAAGATGGCCTCACTGATGGGCCGCCCAATGGACCACTCTGCTCTGAAGTGGCTCCATTTTTTTTTTACTAAATTGGACCTCTGGATTGGAAGTGTTTGATAAATCACAGACTGACCATTAAAGTGGCCACTGTGTTGTCTCTGGGCATCAAAGGTCTTAGCCAAAGTCAAGAATGTGGCTTAAAAGTAAAGATACGGATTCAGGGGAGCACTTTTCCCTAAGAATGAATGCCTTTCACACTGAAGCAGCAGGTGGTGGTTTGGAAAGATGTAAACTCACATGGCCATATGCATTCTCCAGCCTTTCAAACACTTGTACTTTCCAAAGGGAAAGAAGAAACATGAGTGGTATGTTCTGGAAACATCCACAAAGCAAATTCTGCCCCGATGGACTTTCTCAAAAGGGAATGCTCTCCATTAGGACGATGCTGGACTCTCTGGGATTTTCAACAGCCTTTTCTTTTCGGATCTTTGCCTGAAGAAGAGCTACTCAATTTGAGAAATGGCTACTCAATTTGTTGTGTAAGGCCCTTCACTATGGCCCTAAAAAAAGAAACTCAAGGTATTGGGCATGTTTGTCATTAAGTTACTCATAGTGTATAAGTTGTCAAGGATATTGACCTTCACACTCGTATGTCCAGTACATGGACAAACTCAATAACATACCTGAGCAGACCAAAGTCAGGACTAAATGACCTAGCAGGTAGTAGTGTAAGCTGAGCTGGGTTTAAATGTACCCTTATAAGGAGCCATACAACCGCTCTTAGCCAGATTCTAGACATTTTCCCAGCTGAAATGTAGTAAGAATATTCATACATGTGCTTAACCCTAGATATTTGTGTTGTCTTGCTCAGACTTTGTGCTTGAACACATTGCTGGATGTGAGCCAGTACACAAGGCCCCTGCTGAGGATCAAGCTTAGTCTAGTCATCATTCTCCTTTTGCACTCATTCTGATCTGTCGTGGAACAGATACTTCCATAATTCTCACTGGGCACCTGAGTTAAAGTCACACCACACTCTGCAGGTAGCCTTGCCTTGTCTAAGTTCCCTCCTCATTTTTCCCCAGAAAAATCATTGTAGCCAAAGGAGAACAGAAACAGACTTATTCATATATGAAAAATCAAAATCAAAATCTAGTGTTGAAACTCAGGGAAAAACAAAAATTATTACATAATAATAGATTTTAAGCAACAGGACCTTGATTGGAGACTTTATTTTCAGCTTTCCTTGTAGATTCCACCTTCAATAGTCTTTAAAAAATCTCTTTTGTTGAAATAGTTGAAATTTCATTTCAAATATGATTCCAATGAAGCAAAATTTTTGTGGATCAAAATATTCATTGGAAATAAATATTTGCACTTTCAGCTATTGAATAATTTAGGACCTTTTATTTTTAACATCAGTTCAATGACAAAAATATGGAAGCTGAAGCAAAGCAATCCTGAATTTTTAGGAAATTTCACTTCAGATGGATCATTGTGATGTTTTCCAAAGTACTCATAATTTCTCTTTTCCAGGACTTAAATTCTTGTTTTATCTTTTTCTCACAGAGAGTAGATACATTTAGGATGAAAAGGAATTCTGCAATATTGTACTTACTCTACAGTCTATACTTTGTCGAAGAAAAATTCTGATAATGGACTTTAAAAATCTTCTAGCAGGCCAGAACTAGAGCAAGAAAATTACTGTCTATAGTAGCTGGCACTGATACAATCTGCCTTTCTACTGATTGATACATGCAATTCTTGACATATATGAAAACTGGAGCACTGGAATACACCCTATCACCAGATCCCTTTGGCAGCAGCACCGTGCAGGAGTAACACACACCCCCTCTGTCAGACACACCTGGAGGGGACCCCTGCCCTGGCTAAGGCAGGTGAGGCCAGCCAACTTTACCAGCCCAGATACCACCTGGAATTTTAAACAGAAATTGCTCTACATCCAGGAGGACCCTGAGACAGCTGCAATGGAGAGCATTCAGCTTTGCTGCATGGACTCATCTTTAAGATTTCTGTTGAAATAAAATACTTGGAGTTGCATGTGCAAGGGTTTATAACATGGATGTAGACCAGTAAGGTAATGACTGCCACTACAACTCACTGCAAAATTTCCAAAACTGTTTTTCAAATACAGATGTATTTGGTCTCCACTGTTGTCTCTCTTTCTCCCATGCCTCCCATTTCTGGCTGCTGGGACAAGGCAGCAGTCACAGCAGATGCCAGGCTGCCTGGCTGCCTTCTCCTCATGCATGTGAGGACAGCAGCAAACCTGCCTGGTGCACTGGAACCTTTAGCCTGTTAAAAGCTTTTTTCCTGCTACAGGACAACTTCACCAAAGGTCATGTTTTTCTCATTGCTAACACTGGCCAAGAGAAATCTAAACTGAGCTTGGGAAAGCTGGAAATGCCATGCAAAATTCTGACACCAGGAGAGGGCTGTGCTTGTATCCCCGCCTTTCAACAGCGGTCAATATTTTCTGTGGTAAAGGCAGCTTGTGCTCTGTAACAAGCACTTGCTGCCTCAAACCAGAGCTGAAGAAACATCATCTGAGCCAGTACGGCCCTTATTTCTTTCATATCCCCCTTGTCAACAGTTTGAAAATGAGAGCTAATTTTGTGCCTGACAAGAAAGGACGGATCATTTTCTCAGATACTGCTATCAGCAGAGTCAGTGCTGGTACACTCTCCAAGGGAGTCCCCAAACTACAGGTTACTGGCAGGCAGACAAACGCTCGCTGACAGCCATTTGTGACCAACTATGAAACACCATCTGCTGTAGTTGGAGGGAAGGAACATATCCAGCAAGTGATACCACTGTGAGAAATGATTTTGTGTGTTGACACACAGCAGTCTTTAGATAGCCCCAAAGAATAAGCCTACTTTGTTTTTCCAGATTTGTGTTAGGGGGAAAGAAACATTTTCTCTTTTTGGGGTCCATGGGTGCGTCTTCCTGGATCTATTTGTATCGGAGCCAGAAAAAGAAAGGGTTTGATATGTCTGTATTAACAGGTGTACTAAATACAACTGTGAACAGAGCCAAATGCTTCTTTAGCAATGTCGTGTTGGGGGGTGAAGTACTATCTGACAGCTAAAACACCCACTGGACTGTGAATCTGCCACTGGACTGTGAATCTGGACTGCGATTTACTTGTGACATTGGGCAAGCCACATCCCTTCTTTTAGGAATTGGCTCTCAGTTTTGAGGAACAGCAGTAACACTTTTCTTCAAGTGAGTGCTGGAGTGCAAGGTAGTGTTTGTTCAGCCCCTTGAAATCCCTGGAGAAGGGAGATAAATAAATTTTATTAAACTTCAGAGACTGTTGCCTGGTTCAGAGGCTGTTAAGCAGTCCCACAAAGGCTTTACCTTCGGATGTGGAGGGGAAAAAAAGGCACAACAAAACAAGACATTTTCAAACTTGATTAATTAAAGAGATTCTTAAAAGTTTAAGTGGCTCAAGTGCAAAAAAAGTATCCACATGTGTCCAAAATGCTGTCAAAAAGCAAAGTACTTCCCTCAGTAACGAAGTCAGGCAACAGATCCCGAAAGTGTCAGGAGAAGGGATGCTCAGCTCCTTCACACGGGGAAGGAATCTTACTTGTTCATTAATGTAAATAAGGCATGCAGCCAAAGGCATATGCCAACTCTTCCCTCTACGGTCAGAGAACAAGGCTTTCATTTTTAGGAGTCTTAATAGTCCTATGTCTCATGATTAAGTAATGAGAGCTGGCATCCAAAGTATCTGAAGTTCAGCTGATCTTGCATTATCCTTCTAGGCCCTGGCAGACTATAAACCAAAGTATTTTCAAGTAAAATATGCAGATGTAAAGATAAATAAAAGATACATCTTAAAACAGCTGATCAGTCTTAAAGCAGAGAAATATCAAATTAATATGGCAGATTATCACCTTATTTCTTTGAATTCTAGCAAAATTTTTAAAACTGGTAGATATATATAGATGATTTTGTATTTTTATATGTGGTTTTGTTTTTATACACACACACAGATACATGTATGTTTTTCATACCACTTCTTTCTGATCTGGCCTGCATTTCTGTGAAATTGCAATGATGTTTGTCATCAGAGACTTGCAAGGATTAAATACTCTTTTACTGTATAAATTCTTTCTGAAGGTTAACATAGGATGTCTGGATTCAATCTCTTTAGGCCCAAATATATACATGCCACATGAAATCATCTAAGAGAAGGCTTGATCCAGACCCTGCTGAAGTTGGAAACACGCTGTGTGCAGTGTCACTCAGACAGGAGCAGAAGGGTCTGGACTTGCCTGTGGCTCAGGACTGGACTCAGAGCTGACCTTTGGAAGCCCAAACCCTGCACATCCCTAAGGCAGATAGGAACAGGGACCAGAAGGGGTCTGTAGCAGGAGCAGTGGAGGGGAGGCAAACCCACCTCCAGGGTCCAGCAGGCAAGGAGATGGGAGCACTGCCAGCCAGCTACAGGGGACAGAGAGAGAAAGTGGGATGGACAAGGGCTTTCAGGAAACCTTATTTATGATTTAAATATGCTGTCACTTGTGCCCATGCGATATGAAAACCAAATCTAAACATTTGTCTGTAGAATCAGGTGATGACTGGCCCTCTACTGTCTCAAGGGGGGCAGGAAAATGGTCCATGCACCTGCCACCTAATTCAGTTTAAAACCTGACACATTTACCAAGAGTGGGCTGGCATAATGAAGTTCATTCATGCTGTCAGTGGAGTCAATAACTTATCCCCAACTGCTTTTGTCTCCCTGGCGGCAGTGCCTCTGATCGGGCTGAGGTACTTATTCAAGTAAAATTTATTTTCAATTGCAGGCCATAATACTACTGGCACAAGCCTTGCTTTGACAGAAGCTTTTGCTCAAGGCTAAACTATTGTTAAACTTTGTGCCCATTGTCCGGGGTCTTTGATCTGTCAAAGCTGCTTAACAAGCTGGTTAAAAACTGTTTCAGATAACAGGTGTGTCCTTTGAGGATGCAGGGCCATTTTTCAACTTCTTTAAAAGACTAGTCCAGTAGCTGACTAAAATTTACATGCTGGTTGGTGGTGATATATGTAAAGCACTTTTAAAGCAAGAAATTCGATTTAGGGCTTTATTTCCCTGAACTTCCTTGTGGTTTGTTGCTGGTTTTGTTCAGTTTTATTTTGTGGTTTAGGGATTTGGGTAGGTTTTTTTGTTTGGTTTTTTTTTTTTTTTTTTTTTTTTTTCTGCGGGG
>VXBU01018094.1:325648-361130 GCA_013400315.1 Bombycilla garrulus | reverse complement strand
GTGTTAACGTATTAGATGGCTTTTATTACATGCAGCTTTTAGTTTTGAGAGTTTTTTAATTTAGTGGCTTTAAAGTGTTTTTTAAGATTTTATTCTTTAGTTTTATCGTGTTGGTTGATGGTGTATGATAAGGGATATGATCTACTGGTTTAATATTATGTGTTAGTTTAGGTGTAGATAAGGGGTTTATGGAGTTTTGTTGCTGGATTTCTTTTGGAGGGGTATTATGTTTGTAAAGGATTTGTTTTTTAAGGTTGCTTTATATTTATAAATATTTATGTATTTTATATATATGTATTATATACATAAAACATATATAAAATAAATGTATGTACTTATATATTTTTCTATTTTTGTATGTATTTTATATTTTTTAATGTTTATTTTTGGCTACATTTTATTGCAGTTAAATTTTGTGATTTTTTTTTTTTGTTATGTGAGTAACTGAAATAGGTCTTGCTTTTATACATGGTGATGGGTTTATTGTGTACTGATGTCGACTAAAGTTTTATGTTTTCATGGTATTAATGTGTTAGGTTAATGAATGCATGTAGTTAGGAAGACATGGGTTCTTTTGTTTTTCCTTGCTTAGTGGCTTTTTTTTAGTTTTGGGGTTTTAAGCGGCATGTATTTTAAAGTTTGTTTCTTTTTTCAAGGGCAGTAGATATGAGGATTTAAAAATTATATTTGGTAGTTTGTTATGGGTGATTGGAGCTGGCTGCTCTGTACTAAAATTTTTTTATGAGTTTTATTTTTTGTCCCAGCTTTGTCCCAACTCTTTGTCCCAGTCCCACAGAGATGGCGGCTCCAGTCCTAGAGTGGCTACCACTGACCCAGCATCGACAGCCCAGCATGGCTGGGATTTCAGGCGCGAGCTTCCAGTCTGCTTTTCAGCTCTACACAGCCCATTCCACTCTCAGGCGCAACTGCCAGAGCCAACATCGACACACAAGGCGCAGTGATTACAGCAGGCGAGTCCCAGATTTTCTTGATCATCCCTGAAGCTGCTATTTCATTTGCAGTGCGACTTTTACAGCCCCCGTGCTTGCATCTCAAAGCCTACTGTCCTCTTTCCCAGCCCCAGTGATTTCAGCTCGTTTGCACCCACAAGCTTTATTTTGCTGCCAGCTCTCTTCTTTCAGCTCCAGAGGTGCTTTTCTGCAACACAGCCTGATGAAAGTTCTCCAGCTTCCAAGCGCAGCATCTTTGTCTTGGCTCCTGCTCCGCAGCATCTCAGCTCCTTCCCCTGAAGTCTCCAAGCCCACCCCACAGTCACAAGACCGGGCCGACAGGGATTTTCAGCTCCAGCCCTACGGTCACCATCCCAGCAGGGATGTGCATCTGTGGATGGTACAGAACTGAAATCAAGCTCTGATAATGAAACCACGAATGGAAAATGGACTGAAGACTCCTTTCCAGGATTAGAAATACTGTGCACAATTTATGTTACATATGCTGTGATCATTTCAGTGGGTCTCCTTGGAAATGCAATACTCATCAAAGTGTTTTTCAAGATTAAATCAATGCAGACGGTTCCCAACATCTTCATCACCAGCCTGGCATTTGGAGACCTGCTGCTTTTGTTAACGTGTGTGCCTATAGATGCAACACGTTACATTGTGGATACCTGGCTCTTCGGAAGAATTGGGTGCAAGCTGCTGTCTTTTATCCAGTTAACATCAGTTGGAGTATCAGTGTTTACCCTGACTGTTCTCAGTGCTGACAGGTGGGTCTGTGCAATTTATTTGCCAGGAGATGCATCAGGTTTGAAATTAGAAATTAATAAAATAGCAGATATTTTAATTTTGCACACTCTTAAATGGCACTTCTTTTTAAGGGTATGACGTGAGAAAAACTCTTTAACTCTTCTGACCTTTTATTAGTTTGAAGTACAGTACAGGGTTTTTTCTCAATAGCACAGAAAAGGGGAATAGCTTAAGTTGGGGAAAAGACAGTATATTAGTGCTATCTAGTGGTACAGTAAAGTAGTCAAGGAAGATGACAAAATAAAACTGAATATGAGTGAAAATTTTTTAACCTATGCACTCAGGGAGGCTTTAAAATCCTAGAACATAAAAGACTTACAGGGGATAAAAAGCCAAAAGAAAACACAGAACAGACAGGGGGATAAAGGAATAACCCTCATCATTTGATGGCTAATGTAATTTTCACCTTGAAAAGTGCATAAATATTTTTTTTCTCTTGCTTTTCTTCTATCTTTTACAGAAATATTTTAGCCCAGGGGTCGTGAAATTAAGCTCAGGTTGTGATGACAGCATTGCTAGGAGGGATCAGTGTTCTGACTGCTGTCAGGAAGTGGTGAATCTGTTTTCTATGTACTTCTTTCTTGCATGAATAAAATTGAGATTTCAGTTCAATCAGTAGGAGCGTCGAGGAGTAAAAAAACAAAAACTGAAATTCAGTATTAAAAAGATCTTCATCCTGTCTGCCAGAAACTGTGGATTGTATGTAATAGCAAATTGTTCATGTGTCCAAAATTTTACCAGTTTTACCAGTTTTGGAGTTACTGTACTCCAAAATAATCAGCGAGCACAGGAACAGCCATATAGGGTCAAATCAAGGATCCACGTAGATTAATACCAGCAGTGGTAGTTTAAAGACAAGAAAAGACAAATAGGAAGAATAAAAACCTCTATCCAACACATTTTTGACCCTATGCCTTCAGATGACACTGAACAGATATGGTTTCTGTGTATTTAATAACCTCAGAGGATTTTTCTTCTGGATACTTGTTCAGCATCTTCTTGAAGTTGCTTAGCAATGACTTTCACTGCCTGTACAAAACAACTCCTTTTATTTCTGCACTGCACACTGTGCAGTGATTTGATGGTGCTGGCTCTCGTGTCAGAGGAGACAGAGATCCCTATTCATGTCTCCAGGCTATTCATGTCATAATCCATCCTTAGGCTGTTTGTGTTTCTTTTAGTTAAAGTGCACAAAGCAACACAGGGTAATCAAAAGTTGCATGAATCAGGGATACAGATAATTGCACAATTGTTTCTTTTGCTCTCCATTATTTTCCTAATACTACCTAACATTTTGCTTTTTTGTTGTTGTTTTAGTTTGGGTTTATTTTAGGGTTTTTTTAACTACTACTGAAGATAAAGCTAATGTTTACACTGAACTATCTATTGTAGCTCAATGGTCTTGGTCCAGTAGGATGTGAATTCAGAATTCACTGTGACTAGATGGCCTTTAAAGCTCCCTTCCAACTCCAACTCTTCTCTGATTCTATGGGTTAGACACTTCTGCATTTAATTCTTCATGGTAGCTGTTATATAAATACTCTGCACTACATTCTCACAGAGTAACTACATAGTAAACTTACAGAACAAGCTCAGATCAGTCATGTGCTTAATGACGGTCTGTTGTGTTCCAGTATGCTGTGCTGCAGAATTACAGGCACGAATCAACAGCAGTGCTCTCTCCTGCTTTATAAATATGAATGAATCCTGGAGCATTGTTTTGAGTCAGATCACTGCACTCAGCAGGGGTCTTAGGAAGACAGAAGAAAGGAGGGACAAACATGCTTGGTTTCATGTATTTATAAAATAGTTAACCTGTTTCATACCCTGATCAGCTTTGCATACTAATTCCCTCATTTATCTTTCAAGGCAGTGTCATAAAATTAGAAGTGATGGTTGCCCTTAGTGATCCCAATCCAAACTTTAGAAGCCATCTTTGCATAGGAAGGTTTTTATGACAACTCCTGCCTGCCAATCCATTAAAATGCATGCTTGAAATTAATTTTTACATTTCCATTTTCATTCCAAAGAGACAGTGTCTGTTTTAATTTCAAAGAGAATTCCAGCACCCTTTGTTTAGCAAGAACAGTAACGGCTTTAGCCTTAAGAATTTTGCAGTGTCAGTGCTCGCATTATTTCTGTGTTTATTCTGACAGTGATGTTGGTCATTTTAGGTACAGAGCCATCGTTAAACCCTTGGAACTGCAGACTTCAGATGCGCTCCTGAAGACCTGCTGTAAAGCTGGCTGTGTTTGGATTGTCTCCATGATATTTGCTATCCCAGAGGCTGTTTTTTCAGATTTATATTCTTTCAGCAATCCCAAGAAAAATATAACTTTTGAGGCGTGTGCCCCCTATCCTGTGTCTGAGAAGATCCTGCAGGAAGCTCACTCCCTGGTGTGCTTCTTAGTGTTCTATATTGTGCCCTTAGCTGTCATTTCTGTCTACTACTTTCTTATTGCCAGAACTTTATATAAAAGTACATCCAACATGCCAGCGGAAGAATACAGTCATGCCCGTAAGCAGGTAAGTTCTGGTCAAGCACTAAACTCTCCAATTTTCCAAAGTATATTGTGCTGATTAAATCTGAATCCTTAATTACAAAACTTTACCTGATAACGGAGTAAAAAGCTCCACAAACTCAGCCCATACCAAATTTGAATCCAAACTCAGCTGTGCACTTGGACACATGCTCATGACTCATCATCTGTGAGTGTCCACACTTTCCTAAAGAGAGACAGGTCTGTCACGCTTTATCATGACCCTATAAACTCAAGAGTTTTAAAATGCAATTTTAAACACTGGGACCTTATCTGTGTAAGCTGACACATTACAATTACTGTATTTTTAAATCCTTGTCTAGATGAGAGGGTCATATGATTTGTAATGGAAAGGAAATGTGCCCTGCATTTGGAATACTTTGTTTAAAAAATATGAAAGAGATTATTTTCCTGTTTACTTCTTCTGGTTTGGGGTATTTGTTTGTTTGTTCATTTTCTTTTTACGTTTTGCTCATGTATTTAGACTTTTATACTGCTTTGCAAATCAGCAACAATACAAACATTTTACCAATTGCTATTAATACCAGCTATGCATTACTTTCTTGTAGATTGAATCCCGCAAGAGAGTTGCAAAGACAGTGCTGGTGCTTGTGGCTCTGTTTGCCTTCTGCTGGCTGCCCAACCACATCCTCTACCTGTACCGCTCTTTCACGTACCACATGTCTGCCGATGCTTCCACCTTTCATCTGATAGCAACTATTTTTTCCCGCGTCTTGGCCTTCAGCAATTCCTGTGTCAATCCTTTTGCTCTTTATTGGCTGAGTGAAAGTTTTCGGCAACATTTTAAAAAGCAAGTCTCATGCTGCAAGGCAGCATTCTGTGCAAAGCCTCCCAGTGCTCCCCAGAGCAGTTCTCCTACCAGAGCCCTGTCGGTCACAGGCAGCATGCATGGCTCAGAAATCAGTGTTACACTGCTAACAGATTATAGCATCACGAAGGAAGAGGAAAGTGTTTAGTCCACGTGGGATGAAGAAGGACAGAAACTGAGTAATTGCGATCAAGTCTCTGCTACTGGGATACTGGGAAGAGGTGCCATGGCTTGCCCTGTCTGTGAAAGTGTGTTCTTCAGGAGGTCTTCATCTTTCAAAATATAGAATAAAGAAATCAAACTGTGTGGGGGAAGAAGCTGCAACAGCTGAATTTTCTGCCATAAGCTCAAAGGGATTATTCATGTTCCCAGGCATAAACACAGATTCCTAGCTGGAATTCCTGGACTGGGCAGGAGAGGATTTAGCGGAGTTGGTGGAAGAATTGGCTGTAAGGATGGTTTTGTTCTTGGTGACTTGCTCTTTGAGTCATGACTGAAAGCTCCCTCTGACAACTACTTGCATCTACAGAAAGTAAGCACAGCCACTTGGTCATAACACGCTCAACCAGGCACATTTTTGATTAATTTATTTTCTTGTTCTGAATTTTAAAAATGGGTAAGCACATGAGAAAGAATGCTAGAATGAAAGAAGGCTAAGGTTTGTAGCACTGTGAAGTAAAAAAAGAAAAAGCATTACGGGCTAGATCCACAGTAGCTGTTGCTCTGTCAGTGACTTAGAAATTCCGGGTAAGAGCTGACTGCTTTGTAATGAGATATATGTTCTTAAGGAAGTCAAGGGAATGACCAGATGAGCATCTCTCTGAGAAAGTTATCATCAACTTTAACCACAGTTGTAAAATTCTTTGTGATATATGGGTAAAACATCTCAATAGTGCAGAGATCTTTCTTGTTACAGTGATTTAATATCAAGAAATTGGGGAGGATCTGTATCAAGAGTTCTATTTGGGATTTATGGTGCACATCTAAAGTGCTCAAACATCCCCTCCTGCCTTATTTTATATCCCAAAGTGGTCTTGAGTGTGCAACCTGGATTTCTCTCAGATGGAACTGTGTGTCCAATCCACTGAACCAGACTAGAGCGAGTTTGAAGTGAAAAATGTAGTGTGGAGAGTCAGGCTGACCCTTTACCTGCACAGATCCACTCCTGCTATAGTGTGTCTGGTTGTATCTAAATGGTCCACACATATTCAAGCACACTGGGAGAGCTGGATTTTTCTACTATACTAATTTTCTATTCTTCAAGTTGTATCCCTTTTTAATATTAGGATAGGCTGTCTTAATGCCATAGGCCTTCTAATCTCAAATCCACTGATTTTATGACTGGGCTTGCAGAGACAAATCAGGACAGCCTGTCCATGCTCAGCAGCACTGCTGGCAGGGACTGCTTTCCCATCAGGAAGTATAGGGGACAAATCTTCCTACCCCGCATTACAAAATATTTGAGTGACACATATTTTTATGAATTTTATGTTTCCTGAACCAAAACTTTGTTCTGTGGAAGCTGGTGGTAGAGAACACAATAGATTTTCCATTGTTTAAACTAAGTGACTTCTATTAAAAAAAAAAAATTGTATGTTAAAATATAGAAGTTGCAATATATGAATTAAAATAATTCTGTCAGTCACAGAAGCTTCAATTATAACTAACCCTTGAAGGTATAGCCCCCCTTCAATTGCACAGACCCCCCTTAGAAACATATGGCTAGAAATCCATCCACTCATGCACCATTAACTAAGTTGAGATGAGAACAATGCATTTACAGACCCTCTCTGTTGCCTGCTCTAATCAGAAAAATAAAGCCAAACTATAAATCTCACCGGCATTGCAATACAACCTCTGTTGTCATCATAAACCAGTTAATGACAGACCAGTTTAAACCCATCAGACCTGGCCTTGTTTTACTACGGTCCTCATATTACAAACTGCAAGGCTACAAGCACTATTTTTAAAATAGATTCCTCCTTTTATTCTACCAATTGCATACTAGGGTGGGATATGGAAGTTCAATCACACAGAAATACAATTTATGGCACAGCAGACTCCAGAGACCTTATTTTACTTTCTTTATCTTAATGTAACACATTGCCTGCTGGAGAGCTAAGTACAAGTGTAAGAAACATGTTGCACTGCTATTTTCTTCTTCGCTCTTTCCTTCATGGAGCTGCAGGATGAAATAAGTACAGGAGCCTACACACTTATGAACTTACATTTATCTTCCTGGATCTTACTATAGGGAATTCTAAACAATACTTTTGCCTACAGCATTCTTTATTCTAGCTTAGTAATGCCTTTGGGAAACAGATCTACATGTTTCTGGACTTCACAATTTGTCTCTGTCAGAAACCAAATATCCCACTGCAAAATCTTTGGTTGCACCTCACAGTAGCCCTTAAAACCCAGTTTCCTAATTCACCATTTTTCTTCCTTCGCATGCAGCTACTTTTTGCTTGTGTAACTACTCTAACTGGATTGTTTCTCTGCTATAACAAAACTGACGGTTTTGTTACGTTCTGCACATGTTCTGATTAAAGACTGGCAGTATTTCAAGCCACAATTTAATTATTCTGTGTACATTCTGCTTTGATAATACTGTACTTTCAAATCTTCATGACATGATATATTGGAGTGATATATGGGTCAACATATATTTTTATCTAATCAATCTGATATTATTCATTCCATCTACTCCTTACAATATAATTATCCATGAAAAGTCTCCACATTACCACAACTGGATTTAGGGGGAAAGGATTGTTTCCTTTGCAGTCTTTTCTTGGTGTTCCAAAACCAGGTTCTTTCACCCCTAAGTAATACAAGCGTAATATAAGAGCATATGGGAATACCATATATTTATACAAATATTGAGTGTTATCTAGCAAATAAAAGGTATGAATAATTAGGGGTTCACTATTTATGTCCAGCATAAGAATAGGTAGAAAAAAAGGCACAAAAGTACTGAAAGACAGATTTCCAGACTCCCTCAAAGGTCGTGTCCATATGGAGTCCTACTGAAAGTAAACAACACTTCATGGACATACGTTTCTTTTTTATAGTTTGTTCTGTGAATTACATGTACACATTTCATGTACACATTAGCAATATTTTTAATATAAGTAGTTAGTTAATCCCCCCCGACCAAATCCACAAAAATTTAGAAACCTATGTCAAAGCCTGCTAAAGTGCGATTGGCTGGGGTATAAAAGTTAGTTACACAATTGTAGCCATTTTAAAGCTCCTGCTCCTGTTCCCATAGAATGGTTTTATTTTACATAGGCTGCCTGTTGACACTCCTGTGTTTCTGCTGAGAGTATTACAAGTAAAAAATAACCTAAAACTACACACAACTACAGCACTTATAATACTTCAATCAGTGTTACTTAGAAAATGTAACAGGGGCTTTAATCAGCATTTATTTGTTTGCTCTCCCTCAGTGCAAGGTGAACTGTGAGGTGGAATTTCCATGCACGGGACAGGATACTAAATTTTTAGTACATCTGTACTGGTTCTGTAATTTTTCCTACCATGAAGATTCCTCATCACTCTCGGTAATCTGTGTAACAGCTACAGGCTCCAGACCCCTGAAAAGTTCAAAGAGGAGTAGCCTGTCTGTACTTAGTCATTAGTTACTGCCTTGATTTAACATAACAAAGCAGCTCAGGAAAAGTGTCTATCTAAGCAAGGATTAGCAGGCAAACTGCTGGTTCCCCTAGTAAAGGGAGCAAAACACTTCAGGAAAACAAATATATCTGAGCTTTTAGTAGGTGGTAGCTCTAGAACAACATTCAGGTTGTATCTTTAGAAAATCAATCAGCTCTGATGAGCCAAAATCGGATTGCATCACATAGACACAGATACAGAATCATCATGCCAATGCCTCCTTTTAATATTTACTTTGAGACATTTTGCCAGGATTTAAAGCACCATTTCTTGACAGCTTGGACTGACCCAAGCTGTGGAATGCTTGGGCTCTTTTCACCTTCCTCAGAAGATGCAGCTTGCAACAGCAGTGCTTGTGCAGCCATGGTCTATATAATTTCAAGGGTGGCATGGAAAAGAAAATTGTCTCAACCCCACACAATGATGAGTTTCCAGGGGAGTTGTCTCCCTGGGCTGTTCACTGTGTCTTTACCGAGAAGGAGGGAACAGATGGCAGTGGTGCCATTGGAGGCTGTGCCGCAGCACAGCAGCTGCTGTCACACGTTCTGTTATGTGAAGGAACTGTGAGGGAACCCTTTGTCCCCATAACTACATCAAAGTGTGCAGAGCAGATTTACTGAGCATTAGCCCTACTGCACAAAAGCACTCTCTCACTCCCATTGGATTGAGAATAAATTTGGATTTCCTGCTCCCCAGGACTATCCCAGTGCCTCACTGCAAGCAGATCTGCACAGTAGGGAAAGCTGTACAGACCTCACTGCAATTACTCAGGTAAGAAGATTTAAAAACCCTGCAAAAATAAAACAAGCGGTTTAAGACTTAAAATGTATTTCTCATACAAAGTTTAAGGCTATCATTATCTGATTTCCAAACATATACCCAATCCCAAATTTTATAAGCAAGTGCAGTTTTTTTTGAAGCCTCTCATGCTCCACTCCAAAATCCAATAATGGATTGAAAGTGAAGACAAATATTCCTTAGGTGGTAAGTTTATAAGGGATCACAGAGCAATCTTTGGACAACTACTGTAATAGACCTACCAAGAGAAAATTATTGAAGCATCAAAGAGGTCATTAACCAGGCTGTATGATCTCTGTGCAACAGCCAAAGGTTACTAGACCTCTATATTTATATCCTCAGTGATTTTGTCTGACAGCCTGTGCCCAGGCAGGGAGCTGATGTTCATCTCTCCTTGAAGAGCTTCACAATCACGTCTTTGATTTTATTATCCTTCCAGTCTGTAGATTTGCTCCTGGTATACTAATTTCCAGAAGACTTCTGTTTATAATCTTTATTTCTGCATGGAAAGATTGTTCTGCCCCTGGCAACCAGCCACTGCTAGCTTTGCGGGGGTTGTTCAGCTGAATTTTCATTAATAACATGCACATTGATACACAGGACTTAATAACTCAAGGTTTGCAAAAGACGACAAGAAGAGTATGCTGTTTCATCCTCTAAATAGAAATACTTTAAAATACATTAGCAATTAAAACTCGGTTTTGATGTAATGCTATCTGGGTTAAGCTGTAAAAAACAGTAGATGGCACTAGATGAAGGGCTTTTAAAAGAACTGAGAGAAATTCGTACTTGAAATATTTAAGTATCCAGACAGAGTACTAATTGCAGACTTCATTAATGCAAAAGGAAATGAGTGTTTTGAAGCCAAGCTTCATCCCGCTAATATGACGTACTTACCCTTTCCTAAGGGAGCACAACCGCTGGACACCCCCTCAGCCAAGAGGGCAGAGAGAAACAATGTGATTTCTTGATATTTAGAGCGCCATTTCAATTTCGTTTTTCTATTTTTGGCTCTATCTTTGCCTCTAATAGGACATGAGGACACTTCCAGTGCCAAACGGCAGCGAGCCCTGCACAGCACCACTGGCAGCAAGCCGCTTCACTGTCCAGTGCCGTCGCAGGCGCAACAGGGGTAAGCATGCAGCAGGGAGGACTTTCTGTGCCCTGAACTTTTATTTATCATGTAAGGAAAGCTGCGGTGGTCCCCATGCAAAGCCCATCTCAAGTTACAGCTTCTCGCCCAAAGCAGCTGCCCTCATGCAGAGACCCTGCGTGCGATGAAAGAGCACTGCAGCCTGAGAGCGAAGGGAAACAGGGAAAAAAACGGCGAGAGGAAAAAAGGGGCACGACCGCTGCGGTTGACCGGCCCTGTCCCATGGCGGGCCCGCCTAGAGGCGGGAAAACATGCCCATGGCCCCGCCCTCTACGTGCGCCCGCTCCTCCCTCCCCAGGAAAGGCTCCCCGCCCTCCCGCTCTACTCCCCACTGGCTCCGCCGCTACCCGCATGACCTACCGCCTCTCGTCTCATTGGCTACAGCTCGGCGTAGAGGGGCGGGGCGGGCGGAAGGCACGGCCGCGGTGTTTCCGGTGTGGTGCGCGCGTCTGGGCCCGGGACGGTCGCGGCCGCCGTGCGCGCCGTGCGGGGCTTGTCCGTGCGCGGTCTGAGGTGCGGGCCTGTCCTTGCGCGGGCGTGCTCAGGCGGCGGCGGAAGGAACGCGGGTGGCCCGAGGCCCGGAGAACGGGGAAGGATGAGCGGCGAGGACGGAAACGAGGAATTCTACCGGCAGCTTCAGCTCCAGCAGCAGTATGAGGCCAAGCCAGCCGAGGGCGAAGACGAGGGCGAGTCCGACCCTTTTACCTACGTGGACCCGGCAGACGGGGCTGCCTACGAGTGGGACATGGAGAAGAAGGCCTGGTTCCCCAAGGTGAGTACCGGGGAGCCCCGAGGAAGGGGCAGAAGAAGTTGATGCCGGCTCTCGTCGATACGGAGGTGTCCGCATTCAGCCGCATTATGTTTGCTGCGAGGTCTCAGCAGCACCAAAACACACCTTTTTACAGGCAAAACCACGGTGTCGTCTCCGTCTTTGACTGGCTGCGCTCTTGGCTATTCGCTTTGGCGGAGAATCTGTAGAGTTGCTCAGGCCTGGGATGAAGTCACGGTTATATTTGTGCATGTTGATCGGAGGTGCCTGGGATGTGTTTAGGTCTCTGTCACAGTAGCTGTGATGATCTCTTTGTGGGCAGGTTAAAAATGAATTAGTGTGTTACGAGGTCTAGATGAAGACAGAATAGTATTATACCTCTTTTATTGTTATCTGAAAGTTATGTCAAATAGGAGATTTGTTGTTCTGTCTCCTTCAGTCCTAGAAGTGCACTTGAAAAATAAGTGTATTTGTCTTAGTGGCATTCCGCAGCATGAAATACGTTATGCTTTCTGTTTTTTAAAACAATTCATTAAACGTTTTAAGTATGAAATATGATCTCGCTATAATAATGTGGCTCTTCAAGGGGAGAATGAACGTAAATCTAATATGTTGAGCCAATCTACTCATCTGCAAGTGAAATAGAAGTTTCTTATAGCAATGAATGAGGGCAATTACTTAATTTAATATTAAGACATTTTATGGCATCTACTTGATGGATGTAATATGCCAATTCGAGCCTGTGACTGTGAATTCGTTGCAATTCAGAGATTCTGAGTGAGTGAAGTCTGTAGGGCCAAGTTTGAATGTGTATAAACCTAGGAAGGTGTCTGTGGAGCAGATGACTTCTGGAGGGATAAAAATATGGAAAAATCCAGACTCGCTAAGTGGAGCAGTGGAGAAATGAGTATTCCTGGCTCCCTGTGGGGTCCTATATCCAGTAAGCACAGTAATTTATAAAAGGGTTCTTCTAGTTTTGCTCTTGTTTTGTTTCTTCCCCTTCTTCTCGCCTCTCTTTTGAGACTTGTCAGTAGCATTTGTCTTTCGTAAGTGCTTTGCCTATCTGCTCTGTCTTGAAGAGGAGATAACATTAAGGCTTGAATGGGTTAAATAGGAGCAGAAAAGGTGATTAGTGAATATGAGGTGTAGTAGAAGTTGATGCCCTATCCATGATCCATAGTGCTGCCCAAAGATTCATTACCCAGCTGGCTACCATAGAGTTTTTCAGGTTACTTCTTTTGGCTGATGATTACTAAGAGAATTTTTTATCCAGATAAACTGAGGAGACTGTTGTAACCAGAAGCTGTACTTCTTTCTCCATGGGCAGTAATGAAATTTTTTATCTCTGTTTATTGACAAAAGATGAAAACATTTTGACTGGTCTAAATAATCATTATCTACAGACTGGGATTGCACTGCTGCTCTGCTTTGGGAATACAGTGTCTGCTGAACTTCTACTAAAGCATATTTCAAAGCAGTGCAAAAGGTGAATAATATTAATTGCCAGAATTCCCCAGGAAGATTTGGAGATAATAAAATATTTAATAGAAGCAATTGTAACATCATTTATTATTTAATTATTTTTATTTCAATAGTACCGTGCTGATGAATACCAGCTTTTTTGGTGCTTCACAGACGTAGCACTGGAATTCATCTGCTGCTTGCATCACTTATTGTGAGAATACAGTCACTGGCTGTCATCTACAAGCACAGGGTATCTGTTCTTTGGTTAATCTATTCCTTTCCGTTTCAGTGGGACCAGCAGTTAATTATACGCTCACATGTCCTGTAGTATTGTGTTTCTCTTCCTATAAGCTTAATCACCCCAAACTGCATGCCGGTGTGGGTGTATAGGTAGGACTGATCTCTGTGATGCTCTCCACCAGAACTGCGGTCCCCAGTAAGTAGTTCTGTGACTCCTTGTTTCTCGTGCCATCATTATAGGACAGAAGTTCCAGTAAAAGCCTTCATACTTGTATAAATTCCTCTGTGCTTGCAAAACGACGTTTTAAGGTGAAGTAGTGGTAATGATTATATGGCAGGATGATAGCATTTAGTGCAAAAAACATCCTTGTTACTAAGTTGCAAAATTTGATAATCCATGGTAGATAATTTGCTAAGAGTTAATGGAGGTTTGCACAGAATACAGTTCCTCCTGAAACGGAAAAGTAATCCTGTTGCAGGTTTAATCACTAGTTTATCAGTAAATTCTCTGATTAAAATTAATAATGCTATTCACAAACAAGTATAGAAACTTCTTGATTCTCGAGATCTCATCAACTGTGGCACTAAGGATTTGCTAAGATGGTTAGTGTCAAAGATAATGAATTAGATTGCTCTGATTAGAACAGTCTTCATTTTTTTCACTGAATGTGGTTGTACTTTGTCTTGATTCTTTGTCTTGATTATGCCATACCTGAAAGAGCAGCCATTTACATTCTTCATTGCGGTGTGTGGCAAATCTTGTTTAGTCTAAGAGCTATTTTGTGCTAACCTTTAAAGTTATGGGCTCCATGGCATCTTGCATTATTCCTGACAAGCCAGTTACTGTCAATTTTGCATTTCTGATTTGTCATAATGAAATTTCTGATTTGTCATAATGAAATTTTAGAGTTGAAACATCAAGCTTTAAATCCCTGTGGAAGATAAGAGATTACATTTTCATCACTGACACTTGAAATTGCTCTCTTTCAGTGGCTTAATGGCATTAAGTTTTATTCCCTTTTGAATACAGATGAAGCAAGTGCAGCAAAGGTCAGAGTCAGATAAAATTTTCAAAGGTTAAGGCTCAGTTTTGAGAAAAAAATCTCAGAGTGTGCAACTTCAGAAAATACTTCATAATGTGGGGATGCTAACAAAAGCAGCTATGATGTATATCTTAGCATGTAATTGCTAGTGGCTGGAAGTACTGGGTGTGATTTGTGGGTTTTTAAATTTTATTTTGGCCTCTAAAACATAGTCATTGGGCAGTCTCATCCAAATACACTCTCTCTCTGGAAAAGAGTAAGCTAATTCTTTAGCTATTTGTAGGATATAAAGTAAGGCCTATTGCCTTAGGAGGAATGTGTTAAAATACATCTGGTTAAGTGCAATATTTACTGCCTGTCAACACAAATACGTCATCTCTGGAAATGATTCCATGAAAAGGCAGATGCCTGCAAATGTCAGTCATTCATCTTTTGTGGATAAGTTGTTGGCTTACCATCAGTATCACTTCACCACAGCCAGGCGTGCTTGGTTTCTGCCCTTCAGGCAGATCCAATTCACATGGAAAGCAGAAAGCTTTATTTGAGAAATCACAGAACTCGTGAAATGTTTGTGTCAAAACTACTTATGCTGTATGGAATTTGTGTCTTGGCCTAGTTCAGGTAATGGCTGAATGGATTGTTCTTGTTTTGCTTTGCAAAGATAATTTTAAAAGTTTTAAAATGTTGTTATTTTATATGTTGCCAGATTAGGAAATGACTGTCACCTAACTAATGTTAAAATACAAAACTGAATTTATAGTTCTTTGAAATTTTTTATTAATTTTCCTGATTTCTTTTCAGATAACAGAAGATTTCCTGGCAACCTATCATGCCAACTATGGCTTCCATGCAGATGAGACAGATACTTCATCTGCTTCTGGTACAGCCACTGAAAGTAAGCAGCCAGTAGGTTCTAAGACATCAGGAACACAACCATCAGCAAACGAGACAGGACAAAAACAAATAGATCCAAAACAAAAGTTGGAAAAAAGGAAGCTAGAGCCAGGTAAGTGACAAAGCACTTCCCTCTGTGTAGGCTGTGACCTGTATTGTACTGAGGGAAAACTGGCAGTTGATTGTTATCTGGTACAGCAAAGACAAGGTTGTGCTGGTAATTTGCAGAATTGTTCTAAAATTGTGTGGTATCCTCCTGAATCTGTATACAAAGGGGGAAAAGGCAAATTAAGGCATGTTCAGAGCTTCCCTGTGAGCAAGCAACAATTTTTATAAATGTGGTGGAATATAGACATGTATGCTCCCATGTTTAATATATTACCATAACTGAGTTAAACTCTTGTGTTTAGGATGGTTTCATGTTGAAGAGGACAGAAACACAAATGTTTATGTGACAGGTAAGTAATAGTGTTTATTTATCTACTTTAAGCTAAAGATGGTAAAAGAGACTCATATATGTTTCTAATATTATCTATTCAGTCTGTCACTTGCAAGCTGCTTAGTTATGTTCCTGACTGCGTAATGTTTTTGTGACCTTTAAATTGCAGATGTGGGAAAGAAGTAGAATGAACATATTCTGTGCTTTTATCTGTTAAATGGGGTATTCTGTGAGCTGTGTCAGCCACGTCACTAATTTATTTTTTTATAAGAAAAACAATTTCAGTAGGCTTTTAAGGGATAGGATAATGGCAAGTTTGTGATGAGACAGTGGATCAACTATACACATCACTCAATGTATAAATTTCATTTGCTCTAATAAATAATTATTAGGTAAGATGGAGGCAGCAGTAAAAAAATTTAGGGAACAGTGTGAGAAAGTAATGTGGAAGCTCAAATGAAATTATAATTATATGTGAACTTATTATGGTATTTTCTACCTCTTTTGGGTAGTAGGCTGCTATTTCTAGATGCATATACTTAGGTACACTTGGAGGTTGTGAGCAGTCACAGGAGTGCACATACTTGCATTTTCAAAAATCTTCATGCAGACTAAACTAGCATGGGATATCCGCATACTTCTCTCATCCGTTTTGTTGGTTTTCTTATGCTCAATTCAGAGTTCAGATCTTAAAATCTCTATACATTATCAGTTACTCATTTTATTGAATTTCTGAGTGAAGAAAACCATTATCTGTTTATAGGTCATGGTCTTATGTTTTGGTTTTTTTGTCTCTGATACCTAGAAGTGCAGTGGAACTTGAAGCTTGGGTAGGAGAGTTACATTTGCAGAGGCCTTTGTGTCTGCTGCAGTGTTGATGACATGTGTGACAATAAAACTCTAGGTGTGCAAGTTAGGAAGCACAGAGATCTTTCTGTGCATTACACCTATTACAAAGTACAAGGATTTTGAAAATGTCGGTACTAAATAATGCTTAGAAGGTAATGACCAAGGGCAGTGGTTTCTTGCAGTGTATGTAAAATGTTGTCCTTTATTTTGATGTCTTTCATTTAAAGAAACATTATGGGAAGATTTGCTCTAATGAGGTGTTTGGTTTTTCTTTTAAACAGACCATATTTAAGCCTTCTGTTTGAATTTATTTTGCAGGTTTACCTCCGGACATTACAAAAGATGAATTTGTACAAGTCATGTCAAAATGTGGTATCATCATGCGAGATCCTCAGACAGAAGAACACAAGATCAAACTGTACAAAGATAAGGAAGGAAATCTCAAAGGAGATGGCCTCTGTTGTTACCTGAAGGTCAGTAGCGCACTGAAATGCAATTTTCCATCCTGTTGAAGGCACATATGGCAAACATTGCTTCAGAATCACATTCAGAAGGTTCTTGAAAGTCTAAAGCACAGTTTACAATATAAGTGTCTGTTTTAAAGATTTACTCCAGAAATGTCCACTTACCTTACTTGTTTCCTCTTATCCAACTTCACCCTCTGCCTGGAAATAGCCATAATACCTGCTGAACATGTCTCTACATACTCCTGTCTTGGGTGCCAGAGGTTATGGGCTGAAATGGGAAGCTCCTCACCTTTTACTTTGAAAATATGCAGCTGTGTAACCAAGAATACAGAAATAATGAGCCAGGAAGGAATGCACTGTAGTCCTGTATTTACAGCTTTTAATCAAAAACTGGTTTGATTCAGAACTGTGCTTTCATTCTTTATTAAGCTATAAAAGTTTAGGCTGCAGTACTATTTCCTTACATGTTTAATTTGTGAATCATTTGGACGGTTGGTGATTTTAAGTGCAGCTGGCTTTAGTTCTGCAAGAAGCACCAGGATAGTACTAAACCAAATGGCTTGTAGTTTGTGCTATTTTTGTAATTGTAGTAGTTAGGGCTGTGGAGTGCACAAGCATGAATACTGTCTTCACTCTAAAGGACTTTTAGAAAAACATTAAAAATTACGTAAGTGTCTCAACATCTGCTGTTCCTGGAAAAGTGATACAAGTCATATAGGAAATCAATCCCCTGAAACCTTTTTATTCTTGCTTTTAAGTTCATCAGCTTGCTTGGATATTGCAGTTCAGTGTCTGACGTATTTGAATGAAATATATGCAGCTGCTTTTGGGAGTATTAATCAATTACAGCAGGAGTGAAGAAATACTGGGTTTTGATCAAGAAAAAGCCAGTATTGATTTTTGCCATGTCCTTTAAAGTTTGTGCTGTGTTTTATCTTCAAATAGAGAGAATCAGTTCAACTCGCTTTGAGGCTTCTGGATGAGGCAGAAATCCGAGGCTATAAATTGCATGTGGAAGTTGCAAAGTTCCAACTGAAGGGGGAATATGATGCAAGCAAAAAGAAGAAGAAATGTAAAGACTACAAGAAGAAGTTGTCACAACAGCAGAAGTTTGTATTTTTTAATTGAGTAAAATATTGCTTGAATTCAAAGTGCTATTGGGAAAGTGATGCTTTCTTTCAAATGCAGTGCTAAGTTTTGCAAAGGTTAGTCTTGTCTGACAGTACAATAGCTTAACTATTGCACATTTGAAAGGAACTAACTCCTAGATTAAGTGTTGATATAATGAACTTCATTGTGATTCACACATTAAAACAATACATGGGGAGCAATGGTGCCTTCAGATGTAGAAGAAAATATTACAACTCTGGGGAAATAAGGCTCTCTTCCTCTTCAGTGGGTAAGAGTGTCCAAGTCCTGTCACAATATATGGGCTTACTGTTGGAAGATCCTAACACTCTGGCTGTTCACATATATTTAGTGCCATACTGTAGTAGTTGCAAAGGGCAAGAAATGCTGGCTAACGTAGGGGCAAATACTAAAATATCTCTGTAGATTCCCCCAGATATCTCTCTCTGCTAAAAAATATTTTGGGTTTTGAGTTGTACCTTGATTCATTCCTTTTGTCACTTAAAAATTGTTCTTCTGCCTTTTGAACCAAGAAGATGCAGATTAAAGAAGAAAAAAGTTTGAATGTTTTCGATATTTCAGTGAAAGCAGCATTCCACTAAGCGTTGTAAATAGTAATGCATAAAGTTTTCCCTTAGTGAAGGGGAGCAAAGACTACTTGCTAACTTATCAATTAAAGTGAGAAGTATATCTGCCCCAAAGATACACTGGATGGGTCTTGCTGTAAGAAGTCTACAGTGTGTAGGCAGGTGTATGAAAATTATGAAATTGCATTTGACAGCAATTTTGTGAAGAAATGGACTGTATTCCTTTTGAGTTGAAGAGCATAATTTACTGTATAACTACTCTCGTTGGAAATCCAAGTTTTCTTCAGCTAAAGTAGCAGGTACAGGAAGAAACTTAAGATTTTCCCACCCCAATGTATGATCTTGAGATTTAAAACTGTAAGTAAACATGTAGAGTAGTAGGATAGGAAGTAGGCATTTCTATGAGAAGTAAGATTTGCTGTGAGCACGCAAAGTCCTAGAATAGATGTGCCAGGTTACATGACTAGTTTGTGTCAGTGGCTCTACACATACATCTTACATCAGTAAGAAAATACAAAATACATCAGTAGTAATGCCTGTGTAAGAGTCGAGGCATTGTTCTTTTAAATTGCATATTCTTTTAAATGAAAGCAGTTAAATTTTACCTAGAGGAATAGTGGATGTCCTTTTGTGCAGAATAAGTTAGGAAAAAATAGTGAAATACTGACATTTAAATTGCACTTGAAAATAGCTGGTTATTTTATCTGGGTTGATATTAGGAAGAAATTAATATTTCATATTTTCTTAGTGTTTTAAAAAATACTTTTCTTTGAAAAAATATGTGTGTTCTCTCTATGAGCCTTTAAGTACTTTAAAACCCCAAATGCTTTATAGCAGTTGTAAACCTGGGTAATTACTGTGGTTTTTAGAAGAATAACTTAACTCTTTGTGTCAAAATATATGTTAATACATTGCAAGAATATTAATTGCCAAATTAATGATTTTTTTTCAACAAATACTTGTAGAAACTGAAGAGAGCCGCAACAATATCTTCTTACTGTTGCTTCATTTCATTAGACAGCTGGATTGGAGGCCAGAGAAGAAAGAGGGGGCAACTCGAATGCGGCATGAACGCATTGTTATTATCAGGAATATGTTTCACCCCAAGGACTTTGAGGTAGGAAAATGCAGTTTGCCTCTGTAGATTGTGCTGTTTGAAGTTAACGTGTCTGAACTTTCTGACATACAAATTGTAACAAAATTCTAAGCAGATGAAAACAAAATCAAACTTGCTGTTTGGGAAGGACATTCTCCTGTGCCAAACATCTGCTTTAAATTCATTCATCTCTCTCCAAAAGCAATAAAAAATGTTGGTAAGAATGTATTTTTCAAGTCAGGGTGGTTTTTCCACTGTCTGAAAAAACTAGATGTCTGACAATATTCCTTTCTGGGATGGAAAGAGGAGTAAACAACAGCAATGGTTAGAATGGAGAAATGAGCACAAAATACCTTTATTAATGAGTAATATTTATTAAATTCAAATAAGAGCTGTCTGCCATCTCCCAGGTGACTTTGAAAATGCGGCATAACGGCACTTAATTTATGGACTTTTAACAGATTGACAAATGTGTACCACTTGATGATGGTGCAAAAATAAAGCTGAGAGAAGTGAGTGCTTGTGTTTAATTAAAGCTGTGTAATTGCTTTGTAGGAGGACCCTTTAGTGCTAAATGAGATAAGAGAAGATCTGCGGACAGAATGTGAAAAGTTTGGTCAAGTAAAGAAGGTTCTCATATTTGACGTAGGTATTCTTGCATGTTGTGTTGGCATAATTGATGTAATGTGTAAAGGTACAAAACATTAACACTGCTTTAAATATGAGTGGAGCATTCATTTGGATGTATTTACTCTTAACTTAATCTTTCTGTACTTTAAAACTTTTGGAACTTAATGTCTAAGCACCTGTCTATTTCAGCCTATGTAAAGCAAACTAACTCTTCCCAGGAGCTTGGATGCATGTTACAAGTTTGAAAGTGTATGGATACATTATTTGTAGCTAAGGTAGCTGACATATTTTTTGTTTTCTGTGTTCAAAAATTGTGTTCTGTGTGCCAAGAGAACGATGTATGGAAACTTGAAATGTATGATCAGAGTGGAGCTACATCCTGAGTGATTTTATAAGACAATATAAAGGGTATTGGAATGAATGCATTATTTAGGATATCATTAAATTCAAGTTGCCTGTCCTTACAGAGGCACCCTGATGGCGTTGCTTCTGTGTCATTTAAAGAAGCAACAGAAGCTGATCTGTGCAAGCTGACTCTAAATGGAAGGTGGTTTGGTGGCCGTCAGCTCAGTGCTGAAACATGGGATGGTGTAACGGATTATCAGGTACCTTTTCGTGGTTTTATCAAATGTCTTCCAAGCAGTAAATCTGCTTGAATTCTAGAAGTGCTTGACATTCCTGTCCCCATACCCTTCCCCTGCCCATGCCTGCATTATCATGCTTCTCTTCAAAAGCTGTAGAATGTCTCCCAAAATCATTCTCAGTTATTCAACTTAGCAAAAGATTAGAGGACCTGTTTGAGTACTGAAAGTGTCAACTTAGAGGTTTAGCCACTGGATGTACAGATCATTAGTTCACAGTCAGCATTGAGATATTTCTGTAATATAAATATTTGTTTAATTTTACCTGTGTAAATATGTAAATACTCATTTTGACAAGTATGTCTCTGTAATGATGTGTATAAACACTTCTTTAACAGGTAGAGGAGACTGCAAGAGAAAGGGAAGAAAGGCTCAAGGTGTGGGAGTCATTTTTAGGGGATCCTGATGCAAAGGAGCAGCTAACTACATCTGATTTGGATTCTGCATCAAGTAGTGTTAAAGTGCCCAAAGGGAAACAATCTCCGGAGGTTAATGACACACCTAAGGAGGATGCAAATGATGAAGCTCATAAGAGGGAGAATAATGGTGAGGGTATTAATGAAGATGGAGCTCCCTCCACAGACAGCAGCCTTGCAGGCAGTGATGGTGAAGCTGATACATAGCGTCTTTAATGCTTTATGAAAACATGATTTTTAGGGTGATGTTTGAGTGTACCCCTTTCTTCAGGGTAACTGCATACAATGTTCATATGAATATAGGTATATTAGAATGTCATCAACTGTGTGCTTTGACATTTTCATTAAAATCAATATTTAATGAGGTTCTGAAAGTTTGTATTAATTGGCTGTTCAGATTAGTAACTCAAGTTGCCAAGAACACAGTAAAAGTCATCAGGCTTCTTTTATTCTAACTGTGCTTGTCAGTGTTTCATCATGTAAGTGTGAAATATATTCCAACCCTTAAGTTTGTGTAATTTATGTAATGCAAAGCTTTTACAAGATTTGTGGATTGTACTGTTGATTTTCCTGTAGCCCTTGGAACTCAGTATTTCAATAACTTGTGTCCTGGCATGCTGGATTATTTTATGGAACAGATGCTGTGATCCATATAGGGTGAATGCATTGGATGTGTTGCTATGTATGAGGTGGCAGATGATGAGTAGTGTCAGGTCACAAGCTTAAAGAAAGTGGCAGACTGTGTTGCCGTAGCAACTCTAAGGCTAACTGACTGAAGAGAGGTTATTAAATCACAGCATTCAGCAAATTAGTTTTTCCTTCTCCTGTTTAGATCTTCTGTTGATGTTGGATAGAGGCTGGAATTATTTCAAGGAGACTAGAAATGCACGAACACGTGATCTAGGCCATAATGACATTGGTTTTACACTTTCATGGTCTGTATGGAGTAGGTATCAAAATAGGCTTTTGATTTTTGTGGTGGCTTTATCAGTTCTTGCTTTTTTTTAAGGATTATTTGTTAACTTTGTTTGCATGATGAATGTGAGTTCTCAACATTTTAGTTTACCTTTATGTGCTCTTCACAGTGGGGAGGATCTTCCATATTTCATAGAATTTAAATGCTTTTGGCAGCTCAAACTGCAGCTTGTTGTGCAAAAGTTAGAATACTTTTAAAATATGCTTTCAAATAATGCTCTTATATGGGAAAATCAGATGCTAGTCCTCTTCAAAATATTTCCAAAAACGAGGACTTAGAAGATATTCTAACTTTAGATATCTTAATGAGTGGCAGGCTTTCAAAAATAACTGGGGGGAGCTGTTTTGGTCATAGTCATTCTTAATTTAGAATTCCACCATTTTGATAAGTAAGGAAAGAAGAACATGGATTTAGGCACTAAACAGTTAAAAATTCATAGTATGCTGATCATATGGATGGTTACCAGTACACATTTGCAAGGAGGATCCTTTGAATTTTTTAAATTCATATTGGATTGTGAGAAACTGTAGATGCTAATTCCTGTGTTTCCATCATGAGTAATCGGAATACTCTGAAAATACTTTTCAAACCTTGTGATCTGAGATTACCATACAGAATTTTTTCCTGAATTCTATATGGTTGTCTTATTTTGTTGGAGTTTTTTTACTATGTAGTCAATATGTGTGGGTGGCTATGCCAACAAGGGCCATCTAAGTTATCTCTTGCCATTGTGGTTGTAAATTACATCTGTGACAAAAATAGCTCTCATATTCAGATTCATGAGTTAAAATCTGGGGGGCTCATAATATGCTGATATGACAAATTTCCTGTTTTGAGTTGCATTATAAAGAAGAGATGTAGCTTTTGCCAGCTAAAAAAAGTCATTTTTCTCATCTTTCCAAGTGTGTGGATTGTGTGTTTCAGCAAAGCAGGTGTTTGAAAAATTCAGGGAATCTGGAACACTGCCTGATTAGTAGCTGCACGTAATGGTATATTCAGATACATTTCTGGCTTGTGTTGGTTCTGCTTTACTTATTTTTATTGGTAAGAAGCACCACAGACCTTTGAGAGCTAGAATTGTTTTCATATGAGGAGTGTAGTTCAGTGTGGTGAGTATTGCTCCTTTGTTTTTCTTCCAGCTTCTAGACTCGAGGCTTTAGATATCTTACTCTTGTGTTTTATTTACTTTTTTTTAAGGGAGCCCAGTTGTGTAACACTACACAGTTAAATCCCTTGTTTTACAGTGGAATTACAACTGATATAGGGACACTTGTGGAAATACATATAGAACTTGTAAAGTTCTGTGAAGCCTTACCATGGTATCAGATATGGAAAACAAGATTAGTATCAGTACATTTGAAATAAGACTTTGAAAAATAAGGAATTGCTGTATGTGCAGTAAACTTTCCTCTCTCCAATTGATGTGCAAATTTGACTGGCTTGCTGCAGAAGTTCAATGTTCTCTTAGTCCTTTCACCTTCTTCTTTAAACCTCACACTAAAGTAGAGCACCAACAAAGACTGAGACCAAATGCTTTACTGACTTTCCTATTAACTAGATCTTAAGAAATAAAAGCTCTTTTTCTGTGCAAGTGTGTTGTTCTCAAGTGTGGCATTATACTCAAACTCATATTTTCCTTTTGTCTACCTCCATTTTCCCCAGTAAAATGTAAAAATATATTTTTATAAACTATTTGTTGAGTTATTGAGGCATTTAGTAGTCCAAGGAGAGGTTAATGCAGCTGTGACTCTTTCCAGCAGATTTTCTTTAAAACCAAATTCTTTAGATATTTTCCTTTTTGAAATTATTTTTGGAATTATTTTGAATTCGTAAAACTTTTATAAATCAGTCTGAACAGAAATCAAAAATTTTCACAGAAATTAAAATTGCTATTTTGAAGTGTGGTTATGAAATTCTTATAGTATAGAGCAGTTATGTTTAATATGAAATTTTAACAGATCTGAACAAACTGAGTTGCTTTTTAAACTTACATATTTTTGTTACTGATCAGCATCATATAAAAATTGGTAAGAAATTAAAACCCTAAAGGAATTTTCACTTTATTTCATCTTTAATTCAAAGTGTTTTCTAATTACTTTTCTTGCTAGAAAGAAAAGAAATTACAAAAACAACCTTTATGCTCCGTTTCTAAGGGGTTTTTTTAGGTCCCATTCCAGTGTTCCTCCATCTCTGCTTTTGGTGAGAAGGTTCATTTTAGGTAGCTGTCTCCTTTCCTCTGTATATGATGAAAACAATTACTAGCAGCAGGCTGAAACAATTTGTGGATAATTATTTTTGCTCAGTGTTGAACTAGAGTAATAGTTGTTTCTTCTAACTTTCAATGTAACAAAATGGGTGTAAAGCCACTTAAATACAATACAACAGAGTATTAACTGATCCTTCAGCATAATTTGGCAGAATCACTTTCTGAACCATCCAAAATAATTGCTTAGCTTCAGGATAAATTGGTAGTTTGCTTTAGACTCAAATGCTGTTTGGTGGTTTGCTGGGAAGGAGTTTTTATGGAATTACGGGTATTCACCAGAGATGACGTGGCTGGAGGGACATGGCCAAGGTAGAACCTGGAAACAAAAAGTCTCAAAATAAGAGGCTTTTTAGAAGGTTTTCTCTTTTTTTGCAGGTTCTTGAATGTTCATATACAGGTATAAAGAGAGAATTAGTTTCATTTTGCATCAAAATGTTTATCAGTTTCTCCTGCTGGCTTTTTAAAATTTTTTAATTGAATTTCAGTCCCTCACGCAGCTTAGGTTTTGTAAAAGGATTGCAATTCACTTAAAATCTTTAGTATGTTAAATGCAGTGCATTTTAGCTAAAACATGTCCTAGACATTATTTAGTTAGGGTTAACCTATTAAAAAATACAAATAATTAGCGTAATTCACTTAAGAAAACTTGAAGGTGTTGGATGCTTCAGAGAAACCCAAACTTGCCTTTCATCAATATTCATACCCCAAATTCTTGAACCTAAACCAAACCATATTTGGAAAAAAATACATTCCTATAGATCTTAATTGGATTTTAAATTCTTATTATTTCTGTATTTGAGGAAACATACTGCAGTATGGTAAATTAATTCTGTGAGTTGTGTATTTGTGTTGATTTGACTTGTGTGTATTATAGTGCTCATTATAGCTTGACATATTACTGTCAGGATACTCTGAAAGTTCTGTAAAATATTTATAGAGTTATGAAACCTTTTGCAGCAAACTGATTTTTTTGCTTGTTCTGTAATATGAAAGTATATTGTTAAATTAAACTTTTCAGTAAGTAGACTTGGAATTTTTTCTGACAGGTGATTTTCTTTCAATAAATTAATCATTTTCATTTATCCTTTAGTAAAGCAACATTACAAAGCAAATGGTATTTGAATAATGTCTAGACTTGTGGCAGTATCTGAGAATACCCTTTGTTTTCAATTTGTTTCTTAAAGGGGTTGTGTTTTATACTACCTTTTTAATAAACAAACTCATGAACAGAACGCGTCTTTTCTGATTAGTTTTAAGATAACGTATTTGTCTTTTTTTTTCTCAGTAAAAGATACTATAGTGTTTGGTGCACAGGGGCTTCAGTTTATAAACCACATGTGTTAACATGCCAGAGCTTCCAGCTGGACCCAGCAGACACCTTGCTGGAACTGTAAGTGGGATGTGGTATTGTTCCCTATTTATGGGTTTGGTCTCAGCCTTCTTCCTGACTTGGGGTGTTAATGGACCTGCATGGAGAGAAAAGGAGCAGGAGGAATCACTGCAGACACTGTAGTTAAAACTGAGATTATGAAGATGTTTTTAATAAGGACAAGTAGAATTTTAGTTTTTATTCTCAAAGGTTTTTTAATTTTTTTCCTTCAAAGCTTTGACACTGTGAATGCTTCAAAAGCACTGTAAATCAGTCATTCAATTCCTGTACTGAAGAACAGGGATTATAATCTCATTTTACCCTGCAGTTCTTTCTAAGAGATTTAAATTGATGCCAGTTTAGCCTGAGGAGAGCTTTCACTGACAGCATGAGAGGAAGAGCTCAAATAAGGTCTTGAAAAGCTTTAGCAGAGGAAATCTCTGCCATATGAGACAGTTTAGAGAAGGGAGTCAGAGCGATGGAGATGTCGATGGGGCTCTTGCCCTGCTGGTGGATTGGAATCCAGTCTGTCTCACAATGAAAATGCGTTTATGCAAACAGTGTGTCAATAAAAGACTAAGCACCCGTCACGGGGAACTCTCCCAGCCTGGTAGTTAAGTTGTTCTGGGAAGGGCAGAGGGCGGATTCATAGGTGTTTATGCAGAGGGAATTGGATTGTGCTCTCCAGCTTTCTGGATGAGTAAACAAACTCCTAAGCTACTCTATAAAAGACACAATGTCACCAGTTTGGTGACTAGTTCCCCAGTGTGTTTTTTTCCAGCTGAGACTGGCAAGTTTAACCCTGTTTCAGCATTTCTGCAACAGAAATGGAATGGTTGCAATTTGCTAATTTTGGTAAACTTGCTACAGAAAAACCAAATTCTTTCATGCTACAGTCCTTACAGAACAAGAATGATTTTTTTTTCTGTAGTTATTAAAACAGATCCAGCAAAGAAAAGTGAGAAAATTAATTATCCAGTTTATCTGGGTTGGAAACAGGTAATCTTTTTCTCATAGGTGTTTGTAGTTACCAACTTAAAAATGAATATTCTGTAACATGGCATAGGAAAAGTCCTTCATGATTCTGGGCAAGTTTGGTTCTCTGCCATAAGTTGTTTATCATCTTACTCCAAATTTTTCCAAAGTCTACAGTGTCTTCTTTATTGTGTACACATTGTCATTAAAAAAAGCCCTAACAAACCTAAACCTACTTAAAATCCTCTTTTCCTCATTCCTGAAACCTCCTAACCTGGTGGACTCGTTGGAGTGCATTTCATGCATTCTTAGCAGATAGGCTCAAGGAAACGCCTCGTTCCACGAAGCTGGAGGCTAGAAAGTGTGGGGAGTTCATGAATGTGGCTTGTCTTCTGCTGCAGTCGCTGCAGTGCACTCAGAGCTGGCCAGATCCAGGCAGGATCCCGACCTGCTGGATACAACATGAGTGTTTCACATCTGGAAAATCTGACTGCTGTGACGCCGGTGCTGACAGTGAGTTAAGGTAGGTGAATTCACTGACTTCCTCAAATGTTCCCTTATTTGAGGAATAACTTGATGAATGCCTGCTTGTTAGATTGGGGTTTAATACTTGAGAAGTGGGATTTTTTTTGTTGTTTTTAAAGCTGGTTTGAGCTACATGAAATCAAGAATGAAGAGTTCCCTCTCTGATGCTCCAGTGGTGGGGATCAGTGCTGCTGGCAAGGGTGGGGAATGTGAAAGGTATTGTAAAGTATTAGCCCTTGTGGTTAGTTGTCAACAGCCACCACTCTTAAGCCTGTGTTGACCATGGGTCCTTGTCCATGGAGACATGGACATTTCTCCATCCAAGGATAAATAGCTTGGACAAATACTTGCACTATTTAGACATTATTAACCCATGCTAAGAGTAGTGTGTTATTGAGCTGAGTCCATTCCATCCTGAGCTCCACTTATACTCAATTTTGTCAATGGCTTGTAGCAGACACAAGTTGGAAGGATTTCTGCCTTTTGCAGACTTTGTGCTGGATGTTGGAATAATAGGAAGTTCAGGTAGTGAAGACTACAGTGCTCCAAATGTAGGTTCTGTCTCCTGGTACTTTAGAGTCCTTATGCCCACATGATCACTGGGAGGACTGAGATGTAACCTAGGTTATACCGAGCCTTCCTTTGACTATTTGTTGGAAGGTGCAAGAGATTTTTTTTAGGGCAACAGTGGGAAAAAGAGACTATCTTTTTTTCTTTAAGAAATATTTTTCCGGCATTTTAACTGGTCACAATTACACAAGCAGCTGCACAAATAAATGATGCTAAAGAAGGATGTTAGGATGTTAGGATCTAGTTAAGCATGTTAATGAAGTGGTACAAAGACATAATGGCTTGTACTGAGTGGTGAATGGGAAAAGTAATCCTCTGGGCTGGTGCTAATGTTTCCTAAATTGTATGTTGGTGTGTACTGCTGGAGCAGAATAGGAAAAGCTGCTTTGCTTCTTGCTGTTGAAATGACTTCTTGTCCATTCTCAGGCCATCTGGTTGCTCATGTCTTTGCCAAGCTTTCACTCCTTGGATTGGAATTTTCAATGGCAAGAGTTGGCCCTTGGCCAAGAAATCATTAAGTTCCTTAGCCCAAATACTGGGATGCTTTCTAAATCAAGACTGGGAAAAAACAATGTCTCTTCCTGTGCTCAAAGTCCTTCCAGTTGTGTGTCTGAGTTGTACTAGTTCCTCCTTCCCCTCGTGGGCCTTGGGAAGGTGCCTGTAAATTGGAAGTGTTTCCTTGTTTAAGTTTTCTGTGTCTGGGAAAGCTGGGTCAGTTTTAAAGTTGTGTAAGATTGTCTCTGAATCAGAGTGTGACCTTGCAGTTCTGTTCCTATTGCTGTGTTTAGGTGAATCTAGGAGGATGGGGCAAAGCAATAGAAATTCTAAAGTAAGGACTAAGAAGCTCTTGAGTTTGGTCATGAGTTGGCAGTTAGCGACAGGAGATTAGGGTTGGCTGAGCAAAAGACGATGAGTCAGGGAGCACAGAACAGAGCACATTGTGGTGGGAGATGGAGGTCAAGAGCAAAACAAAACAGGGAAGCAAATAATAAACATGGACGTGATGTTTGTAGGTGAAGGCTTAAGCATTAGAATGGGGATAGATTATTGCTTGAAAACCTAAATCCTCGTATTTCTTAATATCTGGATACTTGTCTTGCAACCTGAACAGTTTTTTTAATGTGCAAGAAAATTCTCAGAAACCGTTTGAAGGCAGTCTTCACAGGCACTTCAGAGTATCCTTTGATATGGAGGAAGAAATCTGATAAATGTGTTGAACTAAGTTTAGCAGTGCTGTGTATTGCAGAGTTAGAGTTGGATAGAAACACATATCTAATGATTCATGAGGTTTTATGCAGTACAATTGGCTACTGACCAAAGGTTGCCCTCATCTCTGAAAGATAACAACCTTCCTTTTGCTACCAAGGTAAATCAATTATAGTATGCAGTGTCATGAGCTGACAATGAGACTGGAAAATTGAATAGAAACAGCAGGCGCTTCACTGCATCTGTAGCCTGAGCCTTGCTAAATATGATTTTGATCAGAGCAGCTTGTGAGCTCTGGCTGGGAACTTGCTGCCTTGAGGCCAGAAACTGTACAAATGCATGAAAATTATGCTTCTCCAGGGCAAGCAATGGCATTCCTTTTCCTACTCTTACCATACCTGGCAGCAGAGAGTTTTAAAGAGAACAAAAAGGAGTCTTGTAGTCTTCTGTTGACTTCCTGCAAACTATTTTAGTGTAGTTCCTGCCTTAACCCTGTAAATTCTGGTCAACCCACAGTGTGTGTTTTAGTAGTCTTGCTCCAAAGTTTTAAGCAGCTGGCAGACCCACCATGTTCCTAGGTAAGTTGTTTCTAACAGGAAAAGGTTATTTCTTTTTGTTTTGGAGGTTTTTGTTTTGTTTTGGGGTTTATTTTGTCTGTTTGGTTGGTTGGCTTTTTTTCACTTGAATTTGCCATGATTTGAATTCCCGATAATTTAATCTGAACGTCTTTTTCTAATAGGTGAAGCAACTAATTACTCTTTGAAGTCTTTTTGTTTTGGAGATCTGTGCTGACAGTGATTAAGGTACTTCAGACTTTATCTTATCTAAAATTATTCTTTTCAGCTCTGATGTTCTTGTTTTGTTTTGGGTTTTTTTCACACAGTCATTATGCTTTTTGAACAGCACAAAAACCTAAATTGGACAAAGAATTTTGATAAGTTCACTCTGAACTTCATTCAGAGATCATGCCACCTCTGAATTATTTTATGAAGTGTTTCAGTTCTTCCAGAGGGCACATTCACACAGTTTTAGGTCCTAAGCCCAGATTTATAAAGTCAGGGTGAGAAATTAAAGCTGGTGGGTAGATGTACCCATTCTGCCCAAGTATTTAATTTTAGAAGTGTCTAATGAGGAAAACCATCAAGGAGAGGTGCATGGACAAAGTGGAAAAAGAGAGAATCTAATCCTACTAATAAGTATTCTTCTGGCCCCTACCATTTTTGGGGGAAGCTGGGCTCGTCACTCACTAGATACTTGAAGTTGAATATTGTCTCTTTGACCTCTTTGGTCATGGGTTTTTTTGTTTGGTTGGGTGGTTGCTTTTGTTTTGTTTTGTTTTTTGCAGGGACTGTTGGTCATTGAAAATGGAAGAAACAAAGAAGCTTTCCCCGAAGCTGAGTAAAAGCAAAGAGCCTGTGAAAATGGAATGGGGATCTCAGAGCGTGGTGTTTACCTATTTCCAAGGGGACATTAACAGCATGGTAGATGAACATTTTTCTAGAGCTCTCAGCAATGCCAAGAACCCCCAAGACCTGAGCACAAAGCACAGGGATGAGACCATTGTCCTGAAAAATGGTGAGCTCCTTTCCATATGTGAGCCTGTTGTTGGAGGGGGGTGACTGGCTTTCACTAAGGAATTTAAGATCCGTTCAGCTTAAATTTGGAATTGTGTGCAACCAGAAGGCAAGAAAATCATACTTGTAAAGCCCTAGGTTATGTAGCTGGGACTTCCTGGGTAAATCCCTGGGACTGGTGGAGTGATCCCCAAACTTTCCATGGGCCTGTTGGCAGACTAGGTCATCATTTTCCAGCCAAATGTCTCCATCACTGCTGGATACAGTAAGTGCATTATGACTTAAGTTGTCATCTTTACAAAAATACGTTAGTCTAAGCTTTCAGCTGTCAAAAACTTGCCTAAATTAGTAGTTTTGTAGGACACATTTAATACTTTGTAGAAACATTGCTGGTGGTGGGTTAATCTGCTTTAGCATGAATTTGTGTTTGATTTTTAAGATAAGCAGCACTAAAGTGATTATATATTTCTGTAAAAATGAATATGCAATCTGGTAACATTCCCTTAGAAGTCCATTGGAATTTGCCTTGGGGGAAAAAGGTAAGAATTGATGAGACTTAACATGCTTTTTTTCTCTTTTTTAGTAAACAGCATCTCTCCCCATCAGTGGAATTTTTCTTCACATTGCTACAAACCATATCCATCATCTTCAACAAGCATGGCAAATTCTGCTCTGAATTTTCCTGCTGCTGGTGCAGTAGGCCAATGCCAGCCATCATCTCTGCAGAGTCATCCAGCTCAACCTGCAGATGTATGGCCCTTCCCTCCAACTGGGACTCCCAGTGTCACTGGCTCAGTGTATCCTCACACCTTTCCTGACCTGCATACAGCCGATGAGCCGATGGTCTCTGACAGGAAATATGGTTCTCTTCTTGGCCTTCTGCAACAGGAAAAGTGCTTAACATCCATGCAAGAATGCACCATGAAGCAACACTCAAGTTCTGCTTGTATGACTGGACCTGTGAAGTTACAAAATATGAGTCAAAGTTCAGTTCCTGCAGGAGGTAAGAAAATACTATCATTTTATTCTTTGATGACATCTGATGTAAAGTGACTGAATAATACCATCTGTTCCTAAGCTTTTCAAGCTGGATCCGATTTCTGGCAAACTCATGGAAATCTTTTACAATAGGTAACCCTGAAATGTACTGTGGTACTTGGTATCAATTAGCCATGTATGGGTTAATCAAAAAATGTGCATTGCCTACAATATTTCACCTTCTGACTTATATTGAGGAGACATTTTAAGTGGCTATAAGCATTATGCATAGTGCTATCACAATCTCTAGTACCCATGGGCATTAGGTGTGGTATGTACTGGATGCTCCCTCATTGGGACCAGAATGGAGTGGCCAGGAAAGATCCCTGAGCAGCCTCTCTTACTGTGCAGGCTGTTATGTTCTGAGTACAGGATGGGAAACTGCAGCCCTTACCAGCAGGCCAGGGGTTTTTCTCCCTTCCAGTCTCTGTCTGTAGCTGGAATGAAGAGGGTACAGGGGCTGGTACTAGCCTTGCCTAGTCACCTGGCTAAGAGCTCCCCGCCATGAGGCACAGCTGCCCTGCCTGCCAAAGGTTGTGTCTGCTCCCTGCAGATTTCCCAGAGCTAATGCAATTCACACAGTGATGATTGTTGCTTGTTTATTATCTGCAATTACTAAGAATCCCAATCCTAGCTACTAGCAGCGCACACCAGAAAGATGCCTGAAGTTCATTTATGTCCCCACAGAGTCTAGATCTGCTGGATAAAATTGCTCTTGTGAGTAATTCTGCATTTGAGAAGCTTTTTGGGGTCAGACTTCCTGGCCAAAGCACTGATGTTGGGGTATATCTGCATTGCTGTTCCTGGGCATTCCCCAGTCAGGCAGCTTGACACTGGTCTCCAAGAAAAACGACTGTGAAATTGTTTAGGGAGTCTGCTGGAAAAATACAGTGCGTCCTACCTGATGCTTCTGAACAAAAAAGATCAGGCATATGAAGAAGCAATCCTGAGGCTTAGGTTTTGAAAAACAAGCAGCTGTGAAATACCTGCTGGCTACCCAGGTTTGAAACTGCATCAGCAGGAATTTGGCAGAATGTGGGCTAAAGACTGCCTGCAGATACAAACAGAGCATTTTGAGGATGTAACAGAGCTATGTCATTATGAGGACCACCCTGACTGTAGGTGTTTTGCTAACTTATTACTGCTAGAATGTCTAATGCCTATCTGTTTCCGTTCATGTTAAAGGGAGAGTGTCTATATCTTCAGCTGGAACACAAACTTTCTGCTCATGGTATACGAGCAGAGCTTTTGTGTGTGTGTTGCACAGCCACTCACCCTAGACTTCGTGTAGGTAGTGAAGGAGAGCTTAATTACTTTAAAGACACTCTCTGAACTGGGATCTCATTTAAGAACAAGGTAAAGTGCCCTCTTCCCCCAAGGGGGCAATTTGAGCCTATCAGGCCTTGGGAGCCTCAGAAACTGACTCCTTCAGAAAAAGAGCTATTTCATTAAATTAGTCTTATGTTGGATTACAGGGAAGCACCGCTAACAAGAGTGGACTTTTTTTCCCAAAAATTCAGAGAGACAATGACTGAGCAAAGAACTGAAAAGGAAATTAAACAGCTCAGTATTCCTCAGCCATTACCAATTAAAGCCTTTTCTTTCAGGATGTATACAGGGCCTTTCTGAATATTTGGGAGCCTCTGAACACCACACGTGTAACGTCATCCTTGTGATTATCAAACAACCTGTTAAGGATCAATAAGAAGTGGCTGGTCCACGTTCACAGGGAAACTTTGGCAAATCCCTAGGATACATGCATTTAGTTTGGCTGTAGGAATCCTTGTTTCCTAGCTCTATCTGTTAAATATACCTCTGCTTTCTCTGTGTCATGGTTTAAGAACAGCTGATATTTATATTTATGGAAGTGTATGTTGCTGTGCCAGACAGCACAGAGCTCGTCAGCACCTGTGCTATAGGCTGGGTGGCAAAAACACAAGGTTTCTTTAGTAACTACTGTCTACCTTGAGCTCTGTGCTGATTCTCTGCTCATCCCCAGTATTTTTAACTTTTTTTTTTTTTAAGAGAGGAAAGCAAGCTCTTACCAAGGCTCAGAAAATCCCAGTGTAAGCCATGCCACTGCAGGTGAGTAAAGAAACTGTCAGGTTTAGAACAAATCAGACTGCAGCCTTGCTTATCCATGTAATATTAAAGTGCTTCCTTGTTTGCTTTTGTATTTCAAAAGCTCGTTTTTCCCCCAGATAGAACCACCACCTCCCATAACTACATTAACAAAGAAGTAAAACACTACATTATATTAAAATTAGATTTTTTTTGACCCCATTTGCCTTAGTTTTTATGCTTATACCATCAGGCTGCCATGCCTGTTTTGCACTTGCTGTCCACGTTTCAGATCTCAGAAAGATAGAACAACCCTTGCTTTTGTACCTCAAGCATGCATGTGGTAGTGTTGCTGCAGCTTGCACCAACGAACCCACCATACTGCTGGGTGAGATGTTCTAAAAAATTATTCCCAAAGCATTTAGGCTTCTGTATATTTATTAGTCTCTTGATACTGGTCATACCCTGTGTTGGTTCTTTGATGTGCAATGTTTTGGGGATTCTTCGAATGGGTCATTCTGGTTATTCTAGTAAGGGTTCTTTTGCACTAGACCCAAAGGTGCAATTTTGTTAGCACAACATCTTAAGAGATTGCAAGGACTGTGCTGTTTGACTGTCCTGATGCTGCTGTGCCTTTCAGGTATTCAGATTCATGACAGAAGACGAGATTTGTACTTCTAGCAACTGAATATTTCTACTTTGCTCTGAAAGGGAAAGTTATTTCTGTGAACTTTTATTACTTGCAACTGTGAATCAAGAAGAAATGAACTGCAGCTATCTTGTGGGGTTTTTTTTTTCTCTCAGCTGGAAGAATACATGTACTATTTACTGTTTGGGGAATGACAAAATAACCCTTTTCTATACAGTAAATAATTTCTAATGTTTGTGGTATTAACCTGGCAGTATGTTTGTTATGGTGATATATTGTCTATTTAAGGCTTTTCATGTAGCCCTCTTGAAAGGGCTCCTGCACTTTTTAGTCTTTCTGTGTTTGTTGATTTACCACCTCCTGATAAGAAGCACAGTTCTTATCAATGCAGCTCATAACCTGTAAGTGCAAGGATGCAGTTAGCATAAATTCAATGCTGCAACTTCTTAATTTAATATCTCCATATTTTTTAAAATAGTGTTAGGTCACTGGCAAGAGACTTCAACCACAAGCCAGCAAAACATGTTATTGTATTTATGTTTTGAAAGTGCAGCAATTTGTGCTCTTACCTGCAATTCTTAGGGATACTCTTCAGAAGTTTTATAAAATACTTATGCCTGAAGGCTCTGTTTTGCCCTCTCACTAATGTGTAATCCTCTAGAAAGCAGTGAATTCACAGTAGCTCTGAGAGGAATCCTAGATTCTCCTCTGGTGCAATTAAAATACCATTCGGCAAAAAAGCTGGGGTACAAGTGTTCTATTTTGCCAGCCTCTCTGCAGGTGTAAAAGATTTTTTTTTAAGTAAGCTCTGTAGGTTTATTTCTTCTTTCTCCATTGGTTATACAT